>JAQFWZ010000071.1:240000-557500 GCA_027789725.1 Dendropsophus ebraccatus
TGGTAATCGGACAAATTCACTCTATAGAAAGTCTACTCCTCCTCCCAATGTGCTGGTGAGCAGAAGAGGAGAGGATCTTTGGGGGTCACTCTATAAGTAGGACGGGGGACTATAAGGAGTAATAATATCACATTTATTTTTAGTGTTCCTCTTGCAAAATACTGGTAAACACTTCCGTGATTCTGTGAGTTCTTTATAATGTAGCGTCCCGAGAGGAAGGCAAGAACAGCGAGCGTCACTGGAAGCCATCACTACTACCCCCCCCCCCCCCCCCCATGACTGTACAACACCATCATTTGGCACGTGTGCTGAACCAAGTCGCCTTTCAAACATGTAGGCATCAAAGGCAGCATCAGAGCTCTGGACACCGACACCTTCCTTTTCCATGGGCAGCAGACTGATTTCTGGGCATTTTTAGGACTATAGCCATCAGAGAGTCTGTACTCGTTCTGTTATCCCAGTACTGTAGCCATCAGAGAGTCTGCACTCCCTCTCAGTTACCCCAGTACTATAGCCATCAGAGAGTCTGCGCTCGCTCTCAGTTACCCCAGTACTATAGCCATCAGAGAGTCTGCACTCGCTCTCAGTTACCCCAGAACTATAGCCATCAGTGAGTCTGCACTCGCTCTCAGTTACCCTAGTACTATAGACATCAGTGAGTCTGCGCTCGTTCTCAGTTACCCCAGTACTACAGACATCAGAGTCTGCACTCCCTCTGTTACCCCAGTACTATAGCCATCAGTGAGTCTGCGCTCGTTCTCAGTTACCCCAGTACTATAGAAATCAGTGAGTCTGCGCTCGCTCTGTTACCCCAGGACTATAGCCATCAGTGAGTCTGCACTCGCTCTCAGTTACCCCAGTACTACAGACATCAGTGAGTCTGCGCTCGCTCTCAGTTACCCCAGTACTACAGACATCAGTGAGTCTGCGCTCGATCTCAGTTACCCCAGTACTACAGACATCAGTGAGTCTGCGCTCGCTCTCAGTTACCCCAGGACTATAGACATCAGTGAGTCTGCGCTCGTTCTCAGTTACCCCAGTACTATAGAAATCAGTGAGTCTGCGCTCACTCTGTTACCCCAGGACTATAGCCATCAGTGAGTCTGCACTCGCTCTCAGTTACCCCAGTACTACAGACATCAGTGAGTCTGCGCTCGCTCTCAGTTACCCCAGTACTACAGACATCAGTGAGTCTGCGCTCGTTCTCAGTTACCCCAGTACTATAGACATCAGTGAGTCTGCGCTCACTCTCGGACAGGCATTGAGTCTTTCTTCCATTGATTCCTGTTGATCCTTATTGAAGCTTCAGAGTGAAATGTTCCTCCAGTGTCTCTAAATTATAAGTCACCTCACATGTGACTGTGCAGTCTCTGTCCGTCTCCTGTGCTGTGAAGGTGACTGTGGAGAAGCTTCCGGATCCGTCACACTTGTTCTGTACGTCACCATCTATAGGAAACATTCCTCTCCTCCAGAAGAACTCGGAACTATCTGCGTCACATCCCTCCACGTAACATGTGAGTGTGACCTCACCCCCCACCCGTGGTCTCTCCGTCAGGCACTGGATGCCTCTGGTCTTCAGTGGAGTCCTCAGATGTCCTGCAAAGAAATAGACAAAAACTATGACAAGTCACATTTTGTACAAATGCTAAACTGCAGTGGACCCGGCCGGTGCCATCTCCTACCAGGCCTCCAGCCGCTGTATTTATCCTACAATACAAGCAGCTGAGCTAATAATAATAATAATTTTTATTTATATAGCGCCAACAGATTCCGCAGCACTTTACAATTCTGGGGGGACATACATAGACAAAAATCAGACATAACAGAGATATACATATAATTATCCATACAAGAGGAGTGAGGTCCCTTATCAGCTTACAGACTATCAGGAGGGGGTGCGAGACAGAATGGCAGAGGGGCAAAACGCATCATTGTTCTTATGGTCCGGCCATCTTTATATATAAGGCAACGCAGGTAAGGGGGGGGGGGGGGGGGGGTTAGCCTGTCACCAGCCAATGCCTGCATGCCCAGGTCTAACTGCTTAAATGCTTGGTGTGTGTGTGTGTGTGTGTGTGTGGGGGGGGGGGGGGGTTAGGGTAGCAGTCAAAACTAGGGCACCTGGTAGGCCTGCTTGAACAGATGAGTTTTGAGGGCACATTTGAAGCTTTGTGTATTGGAGGGGAGTCTGACAGTTTTGGGTAATGTATTCCATAGAACTGGTGCAGCTCGGGTGACGTCCTGGAGACGGGAGTGAGAGGTGCGGATTAAGGTGGATGTTAGTCTTAAGTCATTAGAGGAGTGTAAGGCACGGGTAGGATGGTAGACAGAGATGAGGGAGGAGATATAGAGAGGTGCAGCACTGTGGAGAGCCTTGTGGGTGAGCAGGAGGATTTTGTATTGTATCCTGTGTTTAATAGGGAGCCAGTATAGTGACTGGCACAGGGGGAGGAATCTGTATAGCGGCTGGCACAGGGGGGAGGCATCAGTATAGTGACTGGCACAGGGGGGAGGCATCTGTATAATGACTGGCACAGGGGAGGCATCTGTATAGTGACTGGCACAGGGGAGAGGCATCTGTATAGCGGCTGGCACAGGAGGGGAGGCATCTGTATAGTGACTGGCACAGGGGGAGGCATCTGTATAGTGACTGGCACAGGGGGGAGGCATCTGTATAGCGACTGGCACAGGGGGAAGCATCTGTATAGTGACTGGCACAGGGGGGAGGCATCTGTATAGTGACTGGTACAGGGGGGGAGGCATCTGTATAGCGGCTGGCACAGAGGGGGGAGGCATCTGTATAGCGGCTGGCACAGGGGGGAGGCATCTGTATAGTGGCTGGCACAGAGGGGGGAGGCATCTGTATAGCGGCTGGCACAGGGGGGAGGCATCTGTATAGCGACTGGCACAGAGGGGGGAGGCATCTGTATAGTGACTGGCACAGGGGGGAGGCATCTGTATAGTGACTGGCACAGGAGGGGAGGCATCTGTATAGTGACTGGTACAGGGGGGAGGTATCTGTATAGTGACTGGCACAGGGGGGAAGCATCTGTATAGTGACTGGCACAGGGGGGAGGCATCTGTATAGTGGCTGGCACAGGGGAGAGGCATCTGTATAGCGGCTGGCACAGGGGAGAGGCATCTGTATAGCGGCTGGCACAGGAGGGGAGGCATCTGTATAGTGACTGGCACAGGGGGAGGCATCTGTATAGTGACTGGCACAGGGGGGAGGCATCTGTATAGCGACTGGCGCAGGGGGGAAGCATCTGTATAGCGACTGGCACAGGGGGGAGGCATCTGTATAGCGGCTGGCACAGGGGAGAGGCATCTGTATAGCGGCTGGCACAGGGGAGAGGCATCTGTATAGCGGCTGGCACAGGGGGGAGGCATCTGTATAGCGGCTGGCACAGGGGAGAGGCATCTGTATAGCGGCTGGCACAGGAGGGGAGGCATCTGTATAGCGGCTGGCACAGGGGAGAGGCATCTGTATAGCGGCTGGCACAGGGGGGAGGCATCTGTATAGCGGCTGGCACAGGGGAGAGGCATCTGTATAGCGGCTGGCACAGGAGGGGAGGCATCTGTATAGCGGCTGGCACAGGGGAGAGGCATCTGTATAGCGGCTGGCACAGGGGAGAGGCATCTGTATAGCGGCTGGCACAGGGGGGAGGCATCTGTATAGCGGCTGGCACAGGGGGGAGGCATCTGTATAGCGGCTGGTACAGGGGAGAGGCATCTGTATAGCGGCTGGTACAGGGGGGAGGCATCTGTATAGCCGCTGGCACAGGGGAGAGGCATCTGTATAGCGGCTGGACACGGAGATGAGCCTGGCCGCTGTATTGAGAATGGACTGGAGAGAGGAGAGTTTGGAGGAAGGAAGGCCGATTAGTAAGGAATTGCAGTAGTCAAGACGGGAATGAATCAGAGCGACAATGAGAGTTTTAGCCGATTCGACAGGAAGGAAGGGACGGATTGTAGAGATGTTTTTTAGATGCAGATTACAGGAACGTGAAAGAGATTTAATATGAGGAATGAAGGAAAGATCCGAGTCACACATAACCCCAAGGCAGCGGGCTTGTTGTGTAGGGGTTATGGAGCTTGTTGTGTAGGGGTTATGGAGCTTGTTGTGTAGGGGCTATGGAGCTTGTTGTGTAGGGGTTATGGAGCTTGTTGTGTAGGGGTCATGGAGCTTGTTGTGTAGGGGTTATGGAGCTTGTTGTGTAGGTGCTGTGGAGCTTGTTGTGTAGGGGTTATGGAGCTTGTTGTGTAGGGGTCATGGAGCTTGTTGTGTAGGGGTTATGGAGCTTGTTGTGTAGGGGCTATGGAGCTTGTTGTGTAGGGGCTATGGAGCTTGTTGTGTAAGGGCTATGTAGCTTGTTGTGTAGGGGCTATGGAGCTTGTTGTGTAGGGGCTATGGAGCTTGTTGTGTAGGGGTTATGGAGCTTGTTGTGTAGGGGTTATGGAGCTTGTTGTGTAGGGGTTATGGAGCCTGTTGTGTAGGGGCTATGGAGCTTGTTGTGTAGGGGTCATGGAGCTTGTTGTGTAGGGGCTATGGAGCTTGTTGTGTGGGGGTTATGGAGCTTGTTGTGTAGGGGTTATTGAGCTTGTTGTGTAGGGGCTATGTAGCTTGTTGTGTAGGGGCTATGTAGCTTGTTGTGTAGGGGCTATGGAGCTTGTAGTGTAGGGGTTATGGAGCTTGTTGTGTAGGGGTTATGGAGCCTGTTGTGTAGGGGTTATTGAGCTTGTTGTGTAGGGGCTATGTAGCTTGTTGTGTAGGGGCTATGTAGCTTGTTGTGTAGGGGCTATGGAGCTTGTAGTGTAGGGGTTATGGAGCTTGTTGTGTGGGGGTTATGGAGCTTGTTGTGTAGGGGTTATGGAGCCTGTTGTGTAGGGGCTATGGAGCTTGTTGTGTGGGGGTTATGGAGCTTGTTGTGTAGGGGTTATGGAGCCTGTTGTGTAGGGGTTATGGAGCTTGTTGTGTAGGGGCTATGGAGCTTGTTGTGTAGGGGTTATGGAGCTTGTTGTGTAGGGGTTATGGAGCTTGTTGTGTAGGGGCTATGGAGCTTGTTGTGTAAGGGTCATGGAGCTTGTTGTGTAGGGGCTATGGAGCTTGTTGTGTAAGGGCTATGTAGCTTGTTGTGTAGGGGCTATGGAGCTTGTTGTGTAAGGGCTATGGAGCTTGTTGTGTAGGGGCTATGTAGCTTGTTGTGTAGGGGCTATGTAGCTTGTTGTGTAGGGGCTATGGAGCTTGTAGTGTAGGGGTTATGGAGCTTGTTGTGTAGGGGTTATGGAGCTTGTTGTGTAGGGGTTATTGAGCTTGTTGTGTAGGGGCTATGTAGCTTGTTGTGTAGGGGCTATGTAGCTTGTTGTGTAGGGGCTATGGAGCTTGTAGTGTAGGGGTTATGGAGCTTGTTGTGTGGGGGTTATGGAGCTTGTTGTGTAGGGGCTATGTAGCTTGTTGTGTAGGGGCTATGGAGCTTGTAGTGTAGGGGTTATGGAGCTTGTTGTGTGGGGGTTATGGAGCTTGTTGTGTAGGGGTTATGGAGCTTGTTGTGTAGGGGTTATGGTCGCACCACAGACAGAGATGGAGATGTCAGGTGGGGGGTGTTTAGCAGAGGGAGGGAAGACAAGCAGCTCAGTCTTAGCCAGGTTTAGTTTCAGGAATAGGGAGGACATAGCATTAGAGACGGCAGACAGACAGTTACTGGTGTTCTGTAGAAGTGCGGGGGTGATATCACGGGAGGAGGTATATAGCTGGGTATCATCAGCATAGAGATGGTATATAGCTGGGGTGATATCACAGGAGGAGGTATATAGCAGGGGGTGATATCACAGGAGGAGGTATACAGCAGGGGGTGATATCACAGGAGGAGGTATACAGCAGGGGGTGATATCACAGGAGGAGGTATACAGCAGGGGGTGATATCACAGGAGGAGGTATACAGCAGGGGGTGATATCACGGGAGGAGGTATACAGCAGGGGATGATATCACAGGAGGAGGTATACAGCAGGGGATGATATCACAGGAGGAGGTATATAGCTAGGTATCATCAGCATGGAGATGGTACTGAAAACCAAACTTGCTGATGATTTGTCCAATGGGTAAAGTGTAAAGTGAGAAAAGGAGAGAGAGGACCCAGGACTGATCCCTGAGGAACCCCGACTGTCAGGGGGAGAGAAGATGAGGTGGAGCCAGAAAGTGATACACTAAAGGAGCGGTCAGAGAGATAGGAGGAAAACCAGGAAAGAGCAGAGTCTTTGAGGCCGACAGAGCGGAGCGTGGAGAGGAGGAGCTGGGGGGCTACAGTGTCACATACAGATAGAGCGGAGCATGGAGAGGAGGAGCTGGGGGGCTACAGTGTCACATACTACAGATAGAGCGGAGCATGGAGAGGGGGAGCTGGGGGGCTACAGTGTCACATACTACAGATAGAGCGGAGCATGGAGAGGGGGAGCTGGGGGGCTACAGTGTCACATACAGATAGAGCGGAGCATGGAGAGGAGGAGCTGGGGGGCTACAGTGTCACATACTACAGATAGAGCGGAGCATGGAGAGGAGGAGCTGGGGGGCTACAGTGTCACATACTACAGATAGAGCGGAGCATGGAGAGGAGGAGCTGGGGGGCTACAGTGTCACATACTACAGATAGAGAGGAGCATGGAGAGGGGGAGCTGGGGGGCTACAGTGTCACATACTACAGATAGAGCGGAGCATGGAGAGGAGGAGCTGGGGGGCTACAGTGTCACATACAGATAGAGCGGAGCATGGAGAGGAGGAGCTGGGGGGCTACAGTGTCACATACTACGGATAGAGCGGAGCATGGAGAGGAGGAGCTGGGGGGCTACAGTGTCACATACAGATAGAGCGGAGCATGGAGAGGAGGAGCTGGGGGGCTACAGTGTCACATACTACAGATAGAGCGGAGCATGGAGAGGAGGGGCTGGTGGTCTACTGTGTCACATACTACAGATAGAGCGGAGCATGGAGAGGAGGAGCTGGGGGGCTACAGTGTCCCATACAGATAGAGCGGAGCATGGAGAGGAGGAGCTGGGGGGCTACAGTGTCACATACAGATAGAGCGGAGCATGGAGAGGAGGAGCTGGGGGGCTACAGTGTCACATACAGATAGAGCGGAGCATGGAGAGGGGGAGCTGGGGGGCTACAGTGTCACATACAGATAGAGCGGAGCATGGAGAGGAGGAGCTGGGGGTCTACAGTGTCACATACAGATAGAGCGGAGCATGGAGAGGAGGAGCTGGGGGGCTACAGTGTCACATACAGATAGAGCGGAGCATGGAGAGGAAGAGCTGGGGGGCTACAGTGTCACATACAGATAGAGCGGAGCATGGAGAGGAGGAGCTGGGGGGCTACAGTGTCACATACAGATAGAGCGGAGCATGGAGAGGGGGAACTGGGGGGCTACAGTGTCACATACAGATAGAGCGGAGCATGGAGAGGAGGAGCTGGGGGGCTACAGTGTCACATACTACAGATAGAGCGGAGCATGGAGAGGAGGAGCTGGGGGTCTACAGTGTCACATACAGATAGAGCGGAGCATGGAGAGGAGGAGCTGGGGGGCTACAGTGTCACATACTACAGATAGAGCGGAGCATGGAGAGGAGGAGCTGGGGGGCTACAGTGTCACATACAGATAGAGCGGAGCATGGAGAGGGGGAGCTGGGGGGCTACAGTGTCACATACAGATAGAGCGGAGCATGGAGAGGAGGAGCTGGGGGGCTACAGTGTCACATACAGATAGAGCGGAGCATGGAGAGGAGGAGCTGGGGGGCTACAGTGTCACATACTACAGATAGAGCGGAGCATGGAGAGGAGGAGCTGGGGGGCTACAGTGTCACATACAGATAGAGCGGAGCATGGAGAGGGGGAGCTGGGGGGCTACAGTGTCACATACAGATAGAGCGGAGCATGGAGAGGAGGAGCTGGGGGGCTACAGTGTCACATACAGATAGAGCGGAGCATGGAGAGGAGGAGCTGGGGGGCTACAGTGTCACATACTACAGATAGAGCGGAGCATGGAGAGGAGGAGCTGGGGGGCTACAGTGTCACATACAGATAGAGCGGAGCATGGAGAGGAGGAGCTGGGGGCTACAGTGTCACATACTACAGATAGAGCGGAGCATGGAGAGGAGGAGCTGGGGGGCTACAGTGCCACATACTACAGATAGAGCGGAGCATGGAGAGGAGGAGCTGGGGGGCTACAGTGTCACATACAGATAGAGCGGAGCATGGAGAGGAGGAGCTGGGGGGCTACAGTGTCACATACTACAGATAGAGCGGAGCATGGAGAGGAGGAGCTGGGGGGCTAAAGTGTCACATACTACAGATAGAGCGGAGCATGGAGAGGGGGAGCTGGGGGCTACAGTGTCACATACAGATAGAGCGGAGCATGGAGAGGAGGAGCTGGGGGGCTACAGTGTCACATACAGATAGAGCGGAGCATGGAGAGGAGGAGCTGGGGGGCTACAGTGTCACATACTACAGATAGAGCGGAGCATGGAGAGGAGGAGCTGGGGGGCTACAGTGTCACATACAGATAGAGCGGAGCATGGAGAGGAGGAGCTGGGGGTCTACAGTGTCACATACTACAGATAGAGCGGAGCATGGAGAGGAGGAGCTGGGGGGCTACAGTGTCACATACAGATAGAGGGGAGCATGGAGAGGAGGAGCTGGGGGGCTACAGTGTCACATACAGATAAAGCGGAGCATGGAGAGGAGGAGCTGGGGGGCTACAGTGTCACATACAGATAGAGCGGAGCATGGAGAGGAGGAGCTGGGGGGCTACAGTGTCACATACTACAGATAGAGCGGAGCATGGAGAGGAGGAGCTGGGGGGCTACAGTGTCACATACTACAGATAGAGCGGAGCATGGAGAGGAGGAGCTGGGGGGCTACAGTGTCACATACTACAGATAGAGCGGAGCATGGAGAGGAGGAGCTGGGGGGCTAAAGTGTCACATACTACAGATAGAGCGGAGCATGGAGAGGAGGAGCTGGGGGGCTACAGTGTCACATACTACAGATAGAGCGGAGCATGGAGAGGAGGAGCTGGGGGCTACAGTGTCACATACTACAGATAGAGCGGAGCATGGAGAGGAGGAGCTGGGGGGCTACAGTGTCACATACTACAGATAGAGCGGAGCATGGAGAGGAGGAGCTGGGGGGCTACAGTGTCACATACTACAGATAGAGCGGAGCGTGGAGAGGGGGAGCTGGGGGGCTACAGTGTCACATACTACAGATAGAGCGGAGCATGGAGAGGAGGAGCTGGGGGGCTACAGTGTTACATACAGATAGAGCGGAGCATGGAGAGGAGGAGCTGGGGGGCTACAGTGTCACATACAGATAGAGCGGAGCATGGAGAGGAGGAGCTGGGGGGCTACAGTGTCACATACAGATAGAGCGGAGCATGGAGAGGAGGAGCTGGGGGGCTACAGTGTCACATACAGATAGAGCGGAGCATGGAGAGGAGGAGCTGGGGGGCTACAGTGTCACATACAGATAGAGCGGAGCATGGAGAGGGGGAGCTGGGGGGCTACAGTGTCACATACAGATAGAGCGGAGCATGGAGAGGAGGAGCTGGGGGGCTACAGTGTCACATACTACAGATAGAGCGGAGCATGGAGAGGAGGAGCTGGGGGGCTACAGTGTCACATACTACAGATAGAGCGGAGCATGGAGAGGAGGAGCTGGGGGGCTACAGTGTCACATACAGATAGAGCGGAGCATGGAGAGGAGGAGCTGGGGGGCTACAGTGTCACATACAGATAGAGCGGAGCATGGAGAGGAGGAGCTGGGGGGCTACAGTGTCACATACAGATAGAGCGGAGCATGGAGAGGAGGAGCTGGGGGGCTACAGTGTCACATACTACAGATAGAGCGGAGCATGGAGAGGAGGAGCTGGGGGGCTACAGTGTCACATACTACAGATAGAGCGGAGCATGGAGAGGAGGAGCTGGGGGGCTACAGTGTCACATACTACAGATAGAGCGGAGCATGGAGAGGAGGAGCTGGGGGGCTACAGTGTCACATACTACAGATAGAGCGGAGCATGGAGAGGAGGAGCTGGGGGGCTACAGTGTCACATACTACAGATAGAGCGGAGCATGGAGAGGAGGAGCTGGGGGGCTACAGTGTCACATACTACAGATAGAGCGGAGCATGGAGAGGAGGAGCTGGGGGGCTACAGTGTCACATACTACAGATAGAGCGGAGCATGGAGAGGAGGAGCTGGGGGGCTACAGTGTCACATACAGATAGAGCGGAGCATGGAGAGGAGGGGCTGGGGGGCTACAGTGTCACATACTACAGATAGAGCGGAGCATGGAGAGGAGGAGCTGGGGGGCTAAAGTGTCACATACTACAGATAGAGCGGAGCATGGAGAGGGGGAGCTGGGGGGCTACAGTGTCACATACAGATAGAGCGGAGCATGGAGAGGGGGAGCTGGGGGGCTACAGTGTCACATACAGATAGAGAGGAGCATGGAGAGGAGGAGCTGGGGGGCTACAGTGTCACATACAGATAGAGCGGAGCATGGAGAGGAGGAGCTGGGGGGCTACAGTGTCACATACTACAGATAGAGCTGAGCATGGAGAGGAGGAGCTGGGGGGCTACAGTGTCACATACAGATAGAGCGGAGCATGGAGAGGAGGAGCTGGGGGGCTACAGTGTCACATACAGATAGAGCGGAGCATGGAGAGGAGGAGCTGGGGGGGCTTCAGTGTCACATACAGATAGAGCGGAGCATGGAGAGGAGGAGCTGGGGGGCTACAGTGTCACATACTACAGATAGAGCGGAGCATGGAGAGGAGGAGCTGGGGGGCTACAGTGTCACATACAGATAGAGCGGAGCATGGAGAGGAGGAGCTGGGGGGGCTTCAGTGTCACATACAGATAGAGCGGAGCATGGAGAGGAGGAGCTGGGGGGCTACAGTGTCACATACTACAGATAGAGCGGAGCATGGAGAGGAGGAGCTGGGGGGCTACAGTGTCACATACAGATAGAGAGGAGCATGGAGAGGGGGAGCTGGGGGGCTACAGTGTCACATACTACAGATAGAGCGGAGCATGGAGAGGAGGAGCTGGGGGGCTACAGTGTCACATACAGATAGAGCGGAGCATGGAGAGGAGGAGCTGGGGGGCTACAGTGTCACATACTACAGATAGAGCGGAGCATGGAGAGGAGGAGCTGGGGGGCTAAAGTGTCACATACTACAGATAGAGCGGAGCATGGAGAGGAGGAGCTGGGGGGCTACAGTGTCACATACAGATAGAGCGGAGCATGGAGAGGAGGAGCTGGGGGGCTACAGTGTCACATACAGATAGAGCGGAGCATGGAGAGGAGGAGCTGGGGGGCTACAGTGTCACATACTACAGATAGAGCGGAGCATGGAGAGGAGGAGCTGGGGGGCTACAGTGTCACATACAGATAGAGCGGAGCATGGAGAGGAGGAGCTGGGGGGCTACAGTGTCACATACAGATAGAGCGGAGCATGGAGAGGAGGAGCTGGGGGGCTACAGTGTCACATACAGATAGAGCGGAGCATGGAGAGGAGGAGCTGGGGGGCTACAGTGTCACATACTACAGATAGAGCGGAGCATGGAGAGGAGGAGCTGGGGGGCTACAGTGTCACATACAGATAGAGCGGAGCACGGAGAGGGGGAGCTGGGGGGCTACAGTGTCACATACTACAGATAGAGGGGAGCATGGAGAGGAGGAGCTGGGGGGCTACAGTGTCACATACTACAGATAGAGAGGAGCATGGAGAGGAGGAGCTGGGGGGCTACAGTGTCACATACTACAGATAAAGCGGAGCATGGAGAGGAGGAGCTGGGGGGCTACAGTGTCACATACAGATAGAGCGGAGCATGGAGAGGAGGAGCTGGGGGGCTACAGTGTCACATACAGATAGAGCGGAGCATGGAGAGGAGGAGCTGGGGGGCTACAGTGTCACATACAGATAGAGCGGAGCATGGAGAGGAGGAGCTGGGGGGCTACAGTGTCACATACTACAGATAGAGCGGAGCATGGAGAGGAGGAGCTGGGGGGCTACAGTGTCACATACAGATAGAGCGGAGCATGGAGAGGAGGAGCTGGGGGGCTACAGTGTCACATACAGATAGAGCGGAGCATGGAGAGGAGGAGCTGGGGGCTACAGTGTCACATACAGCGGAGCATGGAGAGGAGGAGCTGGGGGGCTACAGTGTCACATACAGATAGAGCGGAGCATGGAGAGGAGGAGCTGGGGGGCTACAGTGTCACATACAGATAGAGCGGAGCATGGAGAGGAGGAGCTGGGGGCTACAGTGTCACATACAGCGGAGCATGGAGAGGAGGAGCTGGGGGATACAGTGTCACATACAGATAGAGCGGAGCATGGAGAGGAGGAGCTGGGGGGCTACAGTGTCACATACAGATAGAGCGGAGCATGGAGAGGAGGAGCTGGGGGGCTACAGTGTCACATACAGATAGAGCGGAGCACGGAGAGGAGGAGCTGGGGGGCTACAGTGTCACATACAGAGAGCGGAGCATGGAGAGGAAGAGCTGGGGGGCTACAGTGTCACATACAGATAGAGCGGAGCATGGAGAGGGGGAGCTGGGGGGCTACAGTGTCAAAAGCTGCAGATAGGTCCAGGAAAATAAGAAGTGAATGGTCACCATCAGATTTGGCGGAGAGGAGACCATTAGAGACGTTAGTCAGGGCAGTTTCTGTAGAGCGGTGAGGACAGAAACCCGACTGGAGGGGGTCAAGAAGAGCGTTGTCAGAGAGGTAACAGGTTAGGCGGGAACAGGTCTAGGGAGGGTTTTTCAGTAATGGAGTGATGACGGAGTGTTTGAAAGCCGAGGGGAAGACGCCAGAGGAGAGGGGGAATATTTTAGTAAGGTAAGTAGTGACAACAGGAGAGAGAGACTGGACAAGGTGTGAGGGAATAGGGTCACTAGGGCAGGTGGTGGGGTGAGAGGAGGAGAGGAGTCTGAAGACTTCCTCCTCATCCCTCTCAGCCTTTGACCCAGTGACAGAGGAGGAACAGTGAGAGGGAAGAGGATTAATATTACCTGGGGAATGGGAGATGATCTCCTGGCGGATTGTGTCTATGTGTAGTAGGATGCTAGGTCTTCAGCACAGAGGTTAGTGATGGGTGTCTAGGTCTTCAGCACAGAGGTTAGTGATAGGTGTCTGAGGTTTGGGTTTAAGGAGAGAGTTGAGGATATCAAAGAGGCGTTTTGGGTTATGGGATAGAGAAGAGATGAGAGAGGTGTAGTAGGATTGCTTAGCAGAGTGAAGAGCCGAGTAGGAGCTTCTAAGCATAAACTTGTAATGGAGAAGGTCGGCTGTTGTCTTGGATTTCCTCCATAGACGTTCCGCACACCTAGAACACCATCTAAGAAAACGAGTTCTGGATGTGTGCCGTCTGGGTCGGGCTCTTTGGGGTATAGGGGGTGCAAATGTGTCCAGGGTGGTTTTGAGGGTGTTGTGGTATTGTTTGGCAGCCAGATTAGGACAGGAGAGGGAAGAGATGGGGGGCAATGATGACTGTACGGTATCTAGCAGTTGTTGGGTGTCTACAGCACGTAAGTTCCTATATGTGAGTGAGGTCGGGGTGTCAAAAGGAGGACGAGAATTTGTTATCATAAAAGAGAGGAAGTTGTGGTCTGAGAGGTCAGTGGAAAAGTTAGAAAAGTGGGAAACTGGGCAAAATCTGGAGAAGAGCAGGTCCAGGGTATTCCCCCCCTTGTGGGTTGGAGAGTCAGAATGCTGAGAGAGGCCAAGGGAGGAGGTTAGAGAGAGACTGAGCGGCTGATGGGGAGATTGGGGTGTTAATTGGGATGTTAAAGTTGCACATGATTAGAGCAGGAATATCGGAAGATAGAAAGTAAGGAAGCCAGGTAGAGAAGTGATCAAGAAACTTAGTAGGTGAGCCAGGGGGGCGATAGATGATTGAGACTCTCAGGGGAAATGGACGGTAAAGTCATACGGTGTGAACTTCAAAAGAGGAGAATGAGAGGGAGGGGACGGGGGGAATGAGAGGGAGGGGACGGGGGGAATGAGGGGGAGGGGACGGGGGGAATGGGAGGGAGGGGACGGGGGGAATGAGGGGGAGGGGACGGGGGGAATGAGGGGGAGGGGACGGGGGGAATGAGGGGGAGGGGACGGGGGAAATGAGAGGGAGGGGACGGGGGGAATGAGAGGGAGGGGACGGGGGGAATGAGAGGGAGGGGACGGGGGGAATGAGAGGGAGGGGACGGGGGGAATGAGAGGGAGGGGACGGGGGGAATGAGAGGGAGGGGACGGGGGGAATGAGAGGGAGGGGACGGGGGGAATGAGAGGGAGGGGACGGGGGGAATGAGGGGGAGGGGACGGGGGGAATGAGGGGGAGGGGCCGGGGGAATGAGGGGGAGGGGACAGGGGGAATGGGGGGGAGGGGACAGGGGGAATGGGGGGGAGGGGACAGGGGGAATGAGGGGGAGGGGACAGGGGGAATGGGAGGGAGGGGACAGGGGGAATGGGAGGGAGGGGACAGGGGGAATGAGAGGGAGGGGACAGGGGGAATGAGGGGGAGGGGACAGGGGGAATGAGGGGGAGGGGACAGGGGGAATGGGAGGGAGGGGACAGGGGGAATGGGAGGGAGGGGACAGGGGGAATGGGAGGGAGGGGACACAGGGGGAATGGGAGGGAGGGGACAGGGGGAATGAGGGGGAGGGGACAGGGGGAATGGGAGGGAGGGGACAGGGGGAATGAGGGGGAGGGGACAGGGGGAATGAGGGGGAGGGGACAGGGGGAATGACCTGGTAAGTGCAGTCTGGGGAGAGAAGTACACCCACTCCCCCACCATGTCTGTTATCAGGTCTAGGGTGTAGGCCACCATGGGTCAGAGCGGCGGCTGAGGCCGTGTCTGTCTGACTCTTGTAGCCAGGTTTCCGTAAGAGCCAGCAGGTCGAGTGATTTATTGATAAACATATCATGAACTTGTGTAAGTTTGTAACAGACAGACCGGGCGTTCCAGAGAGCACAGTTACTGGAGATGGGATCTGACAAGCAGCGGATCCTGACCAGGTTATGGGGGTTTCTGTAGGAGGTCGGTGAAGAGAAGCTGATAGTGATAGAGGGACGACCAGGGTTAGGAGAAATGTCTCCTGCTGCAAGAAGGAGGAGAATTGTGAGAGATAGTAGATGGTTTAGTGACTTATGAGGACGGTTTCTGTGCTGCACCTTTGAGAAACCAAGGTGATGGGGGTTCAGGAAGGTAAAAAGTGAGTGTGAACAGTACATAGGTGAGGGAAGGAGCGAGGGGCTGATGTGGACACAGTGGGATGGGTGGGGGATAGGTCTGTAGACACAAGATTAGCAGGTATAGAGAGATAAACAGCATGATGAAAATGGTAAAAATGTATTAAGTGGTTAGTAGGTCTATGGAATACATGTGCAGTACTCACTGGTCTTTTCTTAGAGGTTTCTTCTGGTTTTCTTCTGGTTTAATTCTGGTCTAATTCTCAAGTGGTCACTTATGAGGTCACAAACAATGGAGTTTTCAAAAGACCAGTGTGCCCACTCTTATAGTTCTATGTCTATGATTAACCGACTCAGAAAGGCTGAAGTCAGGCCCAGGTGTCACTATGGGAGGGGGGATTAGTGGTGAGAGGGTGGCTATCAGAGGGCACAGGGCTACTGGGAGGTTACACATAAGGCCAAATGAGGGGTCATAAACAGTGAAGCCATACTAGACACAGAACAGACACAGAACAGCAAAGCAGGATATGATGAGGCCGATAGTAACTCAATGGCTGATATACCAAAATACACAGAGCAGATACGAATGGCAGAGTCTGTTAGGATGGGAGGAGTAGTAGTGGAGCAATGGCTGACATACCAAATACACAGAGCAGATACAAATGGCAGAGTCTGCTAGGATGGGAGGAGTAGTAGTGGAGCAATGGCTGACATACCAAAATACACAGAGCAGATACAAATGGCAGAGTCTGCTAGGATGGGAGGAGTAGTAGTGGAGCAATGGCTGATATACCAAAATACACAGAGCAGATACAAATGGCAGAGTCTGTTAGGATGGGAGGAGTAGTAGTGGAGCAATGGCTGACATACCAAAATACACAGAGCAGATACAAATGGCAGAGTCTGTTAGGATGGGAGGAGTAGTAGTGGAGCAATGGCTGACATACCAAATACACAGAGCAGATACAAATGGCAGAGTCTGCTAGGATGGGAGGAGTAGTAGTGGAGCAATGGCTGACATACCAAAATACACAGAGCAGATACAAATGGCAGAGTCTGCTAGGATGGGAGGAGTAGTAGTGGAGCAATGGCTGACATACCAAATACACAGAGCAGATACGAATGGCAGAGTCTGTTAGGATGGGAGGAGTAGTAGTGGAGCAATGGCTGACATACCAAAATACACAGAGCAGATACAAAGCTCATGATTCCTCCTCCTCAGATTCCTTTCTATACATGTATAACGGGGAACCGGGGTCCCTACGTGACTGTCTCTTACCTGCGTCTAGTCTGGAGATAGCTGGACGTCCTTCAGGACTTCTTCCTATTAACAGAGAAGTCAGTGTGTGAGAAGATCGGTTATACTTGAGTGGATGGAGTCGCAGTCTACAGAAGACATGTAGACTAGAGATGAGCGAACCGGGTTTGGGGTCGAGTCCATCTGAACCTGAACGTTCGGCATGTGATTAGCGGTGGCTGCTGAACTTGGATAAAGCTCTAAGGTTGTCTGGAAAACATGGATACAGCCAATGACTATATCCATGTTTTCCACATCGCCTTAGGGCTTTATCCAACTTGAGCAGCCACCGCTAATCACATGCCGAAAGTTCGGATGGACTCGAGCTGCTCCAGGTTCGCTCATCTCTAATGTAGACTGATCCGTGTGACCATACACTGCACTCTTACACCATATGTCACTTCTAGGTTGTACAGGGATCCTACCTGCGAGGTTCAGGGTGCATGAATGCACATACACTTTCTTAGTGACACAATGTGTCACCTCACAGCGGATGGCCGCCATATTGTCCTTGTCCCCCGGGGTGAACCTCAGGCTGCTGGTACAAGTACACAGAGAGTCCTTCCCGATCTCCGGATCTGATGTGGTGACGGCATGGCTGGGAAATGGGTTGAAGTCCTTGTACCATTTCACTTTAATGTCTGGTGTGAATCCTGATATGGTTACTGTACAGGTGGCGTCCTTCCCTGCGACAGGTCTGTCCGGCCGCACAGTTATGTCTGAGAATATCGGGACTTTATCTGTAAGAAGAGAGTAAGATTACTGCAGTCACCAGGGCACCATGGGGCCAGGATACATCACAAGCTAGCCGCCCCTGTACCCCTCCACCTGCTGTATACATGAAGAGTCAGTCACCAGGACACCATGGGGCCAGGACACATCACAAGCTAGCCGCCTCTGTACCCCTCCACCTGCTGTATACATGAAGAGTCAGTCACCAGGGCACCATGGGGCCAGGACACATCACAAGCTAGCCGCCTCTGTACCCCTCCACCTGCTGTATACATGAAGAGTCAGTCACCAGGACACCATGGGGCCAGGACACATCACAAGCTAGCCGCCCCTGTCACCCTCCACCTGCTGTATACATGAAGAGTCGGGCACCATGGGGCCAGGACACATCACAAGCTAGCCGCCTCTGTCACCCTCCACCTGCTGTATACATGAAGAGTCAGTCACCAGGACACCATGGGGCCAGGATACATCACAAGCTAGCCGCCCCTGTCACCCTCCACCTGCTGTATACATGAAGAGTCAGTCACCAGGGCACCATGGGGCCAGGACACATCACAAGCTAGCCGCCTCTGTACCCCTCCACCTGCTGTATACATGAAGAGTCAGTCACCAGGACACCATGGGGCCAGGATACATCACAAGCTAGCCGCCCCTGTCACCCTCCACCTGCTGTATACATGAAGAGTCAGTCACCAGGACACCATGGGGCCAGGATACATCACAAGCTAGCCGCCCCTGTCACCCTCCACCTGCTGTATACATGAAGAGTCAGTCACCAGGACACCATGGGGCCAGGATACATCACAAGCTAGCCGCCCCTGTCACCCTCCACCTGCTGTATACATGAAGAGTCAGTCACCAGGACACCATGGGGCCAGGACACATCACAAGCTAGCCGCCCCTGTCACCCTCCACCTGCTGTATACATGAAGAGTCAGTCACCAGGGAACCATGGGGCCAGGACACATCACAAGCTAGCCGCCTCTGTACCCCTCCACCTGCTGTATACATGAAGAGTCAGTCACCAGGGCACCATGGGGCCAGGATACATCACAAGCTAGCCGCCCCTGTCACCCTCCACCTGCTGTATACATGAAGAGTCAGTCACCAGGACACCATGGGGCCAGGACACATCACAAGCTAGCCGCCCCTGTCACCCTCCACCTGCTGTATACATGAAGAGTCGGGCACCATGGGGCCAGGACACATCACAAGCTAGCCGCCCCTGTACCCCTCCACCTGCTGTATACATGAAGAGTCAGTCACCAGGGCACCATGGGGCCAGGACACATCACAAGCTAGCCGCCCCTGTCACCCTCCACCTGCTGTATACATGAAGAGTCAGTCACCAGGGCACCATGGGGCCAGGACACATCACAAGCTAGCCGCCTCTGTCACCCTCCACCTGCTGTATACATGAAGAGTCAGTCACTAGGGCACCATGGGGCCAGGACACATCACAAGCTAGCCGCCCCTGTCACCCCTCCACCTGCTGTATACATGAAGAGTCAGTCACCATGGGGCCAGGACACATCACAAGCTAGCCGCCTCTGTACCCTCCACCTGCTGTATACATGAAGAGTCAGTCACCAGGGCACCATGGGGCCAGGACACATCACAAGCTAGCCGCCCCTGTCACCCTCCACCTGCTGTATACATGAAGAGTCAGTCACTAGGACACCATGGGGCCAGGACACATCACAAGCTAGCCGCCCCTGTCACCCTCCACCTGCTGTATACATGAAGAGTCAGTCACCATGGGGCCAGGACACATCACAAGCTAGCCGCCCCTGTCACCCTCCACCTGCTGTATACATGAAGAGTCGGTCACTAGATGATACTATACATAGGGCACTTATCACAGCCATCTCTATATCCTGACCATCACAGCTGGCATCTTCTCTCTAGATGGGGCTATATGTTCCATGGCAGCAGGATGAACCTGCCATTCCTGTCCCCAACCAGCCACAACCATAGCAGGGCTCCAGATGGCGACCAAAATGGTCGCCAATGCGACTGATATCTTGCAAATGGCGCCCAGATTTATTAATCTGGGCGCCATTTGCGACTGGCCCCGGCGGCGCGCTGTCTCTTTAAGGACTTCCGCACGCTGCACCGAAGCACGTGGCGCCTCTGCGGCCGTCGGTCCAATGAATGACGGACGTGCTGGATGACGTGTGCGGGGACACACTTCTCCAGTGACGTCATCCCGCACGTCCTTCATTCATTGGACGGACGGCCGCAGAGGCGCCACACTCCTCCAGCGCCTCTCTCCCGCCTCTCCTCACCCGGCGGTTCTTCAAGTGCACCCCAGCGGCACCAATTTGTGGATAGTGTGTGTGAGTACAACCGGAGGGACGGCAGGGGTGGCGGCCGGCCACTAATCTGTGTGGGGGGACCGCGGCCTGGGGGGGGGATTGGTAGTGTCTGTTGTGATGGCGGCCAGGTGCGGTAGTCAGTGCGGGGGGGGGGGGGTATGTATAGACTGCACAGTACCACTTCCCTCAGTGTGTGTGTGTGTGTATATACACTGCACAGTACCACTTCCCTCAGTGTCTGTATGTATAGACTGCACAGTACCACTTCCCTCAGTGTGTATGTGTATATACACTGCACAGTACCACTTCCCTCAGTGTCTGTATATATAGACTGCACAGTACCACTTCCCTCAGTGTCAGTATGTATAGACTGCACAGTACCACTTCCCTCAGTGTCTGTATGTATATACACTGCACAGTACCACTTCCCTCAGTGTGTGTGTATGTATAGACTGCACAGTACCACTTCCCTCAGTGTCTGTATGTATATACACTGCACAGTACCACTTCCCTCAGTGTCTGTATATATATACACTGCACAGTACCACTTCCCTCAGTGTCTGTATGTATATACACTGCACAGTACCACTTCCCTCAGTGTCTGTATGTATATACACTGCACAGTACCACTTTCCTCAGTGTCTGTATGTATACACTGCACAGTACCACTTCCCTCAGTGTCTGTATGTATATACACTGCACAGTACCACTTCCCTCAGTGTCTGTATGTATATACACTGCACAGTACCACTTCCCTCAGTGTCTGTATGTATATACACTGCACAGTACCACTTCCCTCAGTGTCTGTATGTATATACACTGCACAGTACCACTTCCCTCAGTGTCTGTATGTATATACACTGCACAGTACCACTTCCCTCAGTGTCTGTATATATATACACTGCACAGTACCACTTCCCTTAGTGTCTGTATGTATATAGACTGCACAGTACCACTTCCCTCAGTGTCTGTATGTATATAGACTGCACAGTACCACTTCCCTCAGTGTCTGTATGTATACACTGCACAGTACCACTTCCCTCAGTGTCTGTATGTATATAGACTGCACAGTACCACTTCCCTCAGTGTCTGTATGTATATACACTGCACAGTACCACTTCCCTCAGTGTCTGTATGTATACACTGCACAGTACCACTTCCCTCAGTGTCTGTATGTATATACACTGCACAGTACCACTTCCCTCAGTGTGTGTGTATGTATAGACTGCACAGTACCACTTCCCTCAGTGTCAGTATGTATATACACTGCACAGTACCACTTCCCTCAGTGTGTGTGTATGTATATACACTGCACAGTACCACTTCCCTCAGTGTCAGTATGTATATACACTGCACAGTACCACTTCCCTCAGTGTCTGTATGTATATACACTGCACAGTACCACTTCCCTCAGTGTCTGTATGTATATACACTGCACAGTACCACTTCCCTCAGTGTCTGTATATACACTGCACAGTACCACTTCCCTCAGTGTCTGTATGTATATACACTGCACAGTACCACTTCCCTCAGTGTGTGTGTATGTATACACTGCACAGTACCACTTTCCTCAGTGTCTGTATGTATAGACTGCACAGTACCACTTCCCTCAGTGTCTGTATATACACTGCACAGTACCACTTCCCTCAGTGTCTGTATGTATATACACTGCACAGTACCACTTCCCTCAGTGTGTGTGTATGTATACACTGCACAGTACCACTTTCCTCAGTGTCTGTATGTATAGACTGCACAGTACCACTTCCCTCAGTGTCTGTATATACACTGCACAGTACCACTTCCCTCAGTGTCTGTATGTATATACACTGCACAGTACCACTTCCCTCAGTGTCTGTATATACACTGCACAGTACCACTTCCCTCAGTGTCTGTATGTATATACACTGCACAGTACCACTTCCCTCAGTGTCTGTATGTATACACTGCACAGTACCACTTCCCTCAGTGTCTGTATGTATATACACTGCACAGTACCACTTCCCTCAGTGTCTGTATGTATATACACTGCACAGTACCACTTCCCTCAGTGTGTGTGTATGTATATACACTGCACAGTACCACTTCCCTCAGTGTCTGGATGTATATACACTGCACAGTACCACTTCCCTCAGTGTCTGTATGTATATACACTGCACAGTACCACTTCCCTCAGTGTCTGTATGTATATACACTGCACAGTACCACTTCCCTCAGTGTCTGTATGTATATACACTGCACAGTACCACTTCCCTCAGTGTCTGTATGTATATACACTGCACAGTACCACTTCCCTCAGTGTCTGTATGTATACACTGCACAGTACCACTTCCCTCAGTGTCTGTATGTATATACACTGCACAGTACCACTTCCCTCAGTGTCTGTATGTATATACACTGCACAGTACCACTTCCCTCAGTGTCTGTATGTATATACTGCACAGTACCACTTCCCTCAGTGTCTGTATGTATATACTGCACAGTACCACTTCCCTCAGTGTCTGTATGTATATACACTGCACAGTACCACTTCCCTCAGTGTCTGTATGTATATACACTGCACAGTACCACTTCCCTCAGTGTCTGTATGTATATACACTGCACAGTACCACTTCCCTCAGTGTCTGTATGTATATACACTGCACAGTACCACTTCCCTCAGTGTCTGTATGTATATACACTGCACAGTACCACTTCCCTCAGTGTCTGTATGTATATACACTGCACAGTACCACTTCCCTCAGTGTCTGTATGTATATACACTGCACAGTACCACTTCCCTCAGTGTCTGTATGTATATACACTGCACAGTACCACTTCCCTCAGTGTCTGTATGTATATACACTGCACAGTACCACTTCCCTCAGTGTCTGTATGTATATACACTGCACAGTACCACTTCCCTCAGTGTCTGTATGTATATACACTGCACAGTACCACTTCCCTCAGTGTCTGTATGTATATACACTGCACAGTACCACTTTCCTCAGTGTCTGTATATATACACTGCACAGTACCACTTCCCTCAGTGTCTGTATATATATACACTGCACAGTACCACTTTCCTCAGTGTCTGTATGTATATACACTGCACAGTACCACTTCCCTCAGTGTCTGTATGTATATACTGCACAGTACCACTTCCCTCAGTGTCTGTATGTATATACTGCACAGTACCACTTCCCTCAGTGTCTGTATGTATATACTGCACAGTACCACTTCCCTCAGTGTCTGTATGTATATACACTGCACAGTACCACTTCCCTCAGTGTCTGTATATATATACACTGACTCAGAACCTGACTTGTAGACCACCTCACACATTCTAGTGGACTGTATATTGTTGTCAAGTTGCAAGCTTTTAAGTTCAAGTTCAGAAGAGTAAGCCTCATTAAAAGGCTAGCCAAGTGAAGCTGAAGTACTGAGTCAGACTGTATATGGTTGTCAGACTGTATATGGTTGTCAGACTGTATGTGGTTGTCAGACTGTATGTGGTTGTCAGACTGTATGTGGTTGTCAGACTGTATGTGGTTGTCAGACTGTATGTGGTTGTCAGACTGTATATGGTTGTCAGACTGTATGTGGTTGTCAGACTGTATATGGTTGTCAGACTGTATATGGTTGTCAGACTGTATGTGGTTGTCAGACTGTATATGGTTGTCAGACTGGATATGGTTGTCAGACTGGATATGGTTGTTAGACTGTATATGGTTGTCAAGTTGCAAGTTTCCATGTTGAACGTTTTCAAACTAAGAAAAGAAAGAATCTAAAGGAGGAGGAGGAGGAGGAGGAGGAGGAGGCTGCCGCGGCCTCTGCACACAGTAAGTCCCATTTAACATAACATTAATTTTACATGTTTTAAAATGTTGGCGACCAAATATTCTATTTGGCGCCTAAATTTTTCAGGTTAGGAGCCAATGGCTCCCAGGTAAATTTTTTAGTCTGGAGCCCTGCATATTACCAATGGAGTGCTCACTATGGCGTTTTATCCCTTTCTGAGAATGTATTAATGAAAGTAATTTTTTCAGCCGCAATTTAGGTTCTAGACTGCTGATGCTGTAATTTGCTGTTAGGGTATGTTCACAATGAAACACACAAAAAAGGCAAATTTGGTCAGCTCTCCTAGAACACCATTGACACTAGGCAGGAGCACGCTGCTATGGCTGAAATTACCAACACACAAAAACACTGAAAAGTGCAACAGCTCACCGCAATGGCAAGATGCAGACCCACTACAGATCTGAAAAACACTAAAAGCACCCCCTCCCCCCAACTGCTTAAAAATGTCCATAAAAATAAGGAGGTTCTTAGTTACCATTTGTAAATTGCGTAAACCATCCCACCAACAATAAGGTGCCCTCATGCTTGGGATGGTCTCAACAACGATTAGGTGGCCTCATGCTCGGGATGGTCTCACCAACGATAAGGTGACCTCATGCTCGGGATGGTCTCACCAACGATAAGGTGGCCTCATGTTTGGGATGGTCCCACCAACAATAAGGTGGCCTTATGCTCGGGATGGTCTCACCAACGATAAGGTGGCCTCATGCTTGGGATGGTCCAAGCCACTATAAGGTGGCCTCATGCTCGGGATGACCTCACCAACGATAAGGTGGCCTCATGCTCGGGATGGTCTCACCAACAATAAGGTGGCCTCATGCTCGGGATGGTCCCACCAACGCTAAGGTGGCCTTATGTTTGGGATGGTCCCACCAACAATAAGGTGGCCTCATGCTTGGGATGGTCCCACCAACAATAAGGTGGCCTCATGCTCGGGATGGTCCCACCAACAATAAGGTGGCCTCATGCTCGGGATGGTCCCACCAACAATAAGGTGGCCTTATGCTCGGGATGGTCCCACCAACAATAAGGTGGCTTCATGCTCGGGATGGTCCCACCAACAATAAGGTGGCCTCATGCTCGGGATGGTCCCACCAACAATAAGGTGGCCTCATGCTCGGGATGGTCCCACCAACAATAAGGTGGCCTCATGCTCGGGATGGTCCCACCAACAATAAGGTGGCCTCATGCTCGGGATGGTCCCACCAACAATAAGGTGGCCTCATGCTCGGGATGGTCCCACCAACAATAAGGTGGCCTCATGCTCGGGATGGTCCCACCAACAATAAGGTGGCCTCATGCTCGGGATTGAGCTACACTGTACTTTAGCCTCTCCATGGCATATAATAAGCCTATGCTCTGAGCATGCAGGATCCATCTAAAACAAATATAATAACCCCCAGGGTGGGATAGGTGGAGTGCATGACCAAGTAGAGGCAGCCACTCCCCCATCTGGAACACAAAATAAGGGCATCTTGCCATTGTGGTGAGCTGTGTTTTGGGGTGTTTTCAAATTTAGTCATAGCAATGTGCTCCTGCCTAGTGTGAATGGTGTTCTTGGTGAGCTGACCAAATTTGTCTTTTTCCTGTGTTCCAGATGGGGAAATGGCTGCCTCTTCTTGGATGCACTCCACCTATCCCACCCTGGGGGTTATTATATTTGCCAGTATTAGTTGGGTCCTGCATGCCCAGAGTATAGGCTTATTATATGCCATGGAGAGGCTAGTACAGTGTAGGCCCATCCCGAGCGTGAGGCCACCTTATTGTGGTGGGACCATCCCGAGCGTGAGGCCACCTTATTGTGGTGGGACCATCCCGAGCGTGAGGCCACCTTATTGTTGGTGGGACCATCCCGAGCGTGAGGCCACCTTATTGTTGGTGGGACCATCCCGAGCGTGAGGCCACCTTATCGTGGTGGTATGCTTGACTTTATTTGCAAATGGTAACCAAGAGCCTCAGTAATTTAATGGAGATTTTTTTAGCAGTTGGGGGGTGGGGTGGGGGCTGCTTTTAGTGATTTTCATATCAGTATCTTGCCATTGCGGTGAGCTGTTGCATTTCTCCGTGTTTTTGCATGTTTACACTGATCCCTCCCATAGACACATTGTTTGACACTGAGGCAGGTGGGATTCCATGGCGAGGCGCTCCGCCGCGGGATTCCGCTGATTATGCTCAGTGTGAAGAATACACACAGTACCTTTTCTATATCTATCTTTGCTTCCAGAATGTAGAAAAATGCTTTCATTCTCTGATGTCAAAGAGGCTTTTCCAGGCCCCTGTAGTCCTGAGGGCTATGTTTTTTCCTCGCTCCCCCTCTCATCCCTATCTTGGAGCTTGGCTTCCAGCTGAATATCAAGCAGGGTCAGGTATGGGAAAGGCGGTTACAGCCTGCAGCCCTCCCTCACTATTTTATCCCTTTGCAGGGTCCAGCCCTTGGGATGTTAATGGGCTCTCTTTTTTTTTTTTTTTACTGCTTTGTGGTTTATCTGTACGCAGCTGGTTGTTTGACTATTCTATACAGCTGACGGGCCCTGTGATTAGCTTAGGGAACATGACCCAGCTGTGGGCTGCCGCCTAGGACATGTCATCCTGACAGGCAGAGACAGCGGGCTGGGTTCAGGACAGGGCTCGCTGTACTCCTACAGATGCGACAACAGGTTTATATCGGTCATTGACCTCAGAGCGGTTTCTTACCCGGTAGCTGTACATAATGGCTTTTTCTGAGCGGCTCTCTCATGTCCTTGTGGATCACAGAGCAGGTGTAGGCCTTGGCGTAGTCCAGGGCGGTAGCAGTAAACCGCAGTGAGCAGGATACGGAGCCGTCCTTCTCGGGGATTTGCTTCTCTTCTCCTTGTCCCTTCTCCAGAGGTTTCTCCCCTCGTAACCACTGAACCTTTATGTCTTGTGGATGAGCGTTGGTCACCTTACAGCGCAGAGTCACAGGCTGCCCATAGCTGGGGTCCTGGGGGTCACTGGTGATGTCACCAAGAGCCGGGAATCCTGGGAAGGATGAGAACACATTTTATAATAAGAAACTTACAGTTGGAAACCCCCTTTAAACCTAAATTTCTTGTTTTCTATACATGTATAGTCAAGAAGTACCTAACTAAGATGCACAGATATCTTTGGTATATATGACAGACCGAGGCAGATATAAAAAATGGCAAATCAGTGGACTTATTGGTGAGGAGACCCAGGAATCACTGATCTTCAGAACACACCTGCGGCCCAGAGACATGGATACTGACACCAGCTGGATACAACTACGATGTACTTCCCTTTAGACTAAGGTTACACAGAGATTCCTGATCCAGCGACCAGAAACTCCATCACTTATACGAGCGACAGCGACCCCTGGATGGTTTCTTTGTGACTGCGGGAAGTAGACTTGTAGAATGGCTCGGATAAACAACAACCAGAAATGCAGAGGTAACATTTCACACCAACAGGGACAGAAAATCCAATTGGCAGAATACTGCTATATACCAGAGACTTCCCAAATCAAATACTAAAGCCCACATACTGTAGACTGAACAATACGTAGCAGAAGCCAGTCTATGTAGCAGCAGAGGCTTCATATATCACCTATAACCAGACACAACAATAACCTGCCATAGAACAGTTCTCTAGTAGGCACTAACCGTGCTGCTGAAGATGGCATGAGAGGACCAATCCCACCATGTCTAAGGGTCCTATTCCACGGGCCGAGGAGGGCCCGATCAACGATGTAAACGAGCGGCGATCTGCTAGATCGCCGCTCGTTTACTGGGCCTATTCCACGGCCCGATGATCGTTGAGCGAGGGCTGCAAGGACATAATTACCGATGTCCTTGCAGCATCATACATTACCTGGCTGCAGGGCTTGTCCTCCGCTCCGTCTCCTCCCCGGGTCCCCCGCGCTCTATCTTCTGAATGGCGGGTCAGCTGACAGGCCACACTCAGCCAATCACAGGCTGCGGCGGTCCCGGCCTGTGATTGGCTGAGCGCTCCGTCAGCTGACCAGCCATTCAGAAGATAGAGCGCGCGGGACCCGGGGATGAAGACAGCGCAGAGAAGAAGCCCTGCAGCAAGGTAATGGATGATGATGCTGCTGCTGTTTCTTAAATCGTCGGTCGCCCGCCGCGCACCGCTATTCAACCGTAGCGATGCGCAGTGGGGGAACGATGATTTTAGGTCTGGCCCTAAATGAACGATCAGCCGATGACACGATCATCGGCTGATCGTTCTCTCTATTTCACCGAACGATAATCGGCCGAATCAGGCCAAATGGGCCCGATCCGGCCGATTATCGTCACTGTGGAATAGGGCCCTAACAGTCAGTGGTTGAAATGGCACTGTACTGGGTATGACGGAGCAGATAGAGTTATAATATCCATGGGACGAGAGATGCTTGCTCTAATCCAGAGTCTCTACTGAGAGGAAGGAAGATAGAGTTTAGCCTCTCAGAGGAAGGAAAGTGTTGTACTCCCTATATGCAAAGTGTTGTAAAAGCTACCCTCTGTGGTTAGTAGAGGGGTATGTGAGAGGACTATCTGTAGACCACTTGTCATACCTACATCTCCCGTGAAGAATCCTGAACCAGCAGGACTTGACGTGTTTTCCTTCCAAGCATTCTGTCCAAGGTATACCCCTTCTAAGTTTTCTGAGAGTGGACTGGAGTAGGAGTCTACAACATGCACCCCATTCATGGGAGAAATGGTAGCAGGATATAAGTGGATGTGAGATGCCACCTCTAAGGCTCAGTTCACACTGTGTTAGTTGCTCCATTGTATGGCTTGTTTAAAATTCTGGAACAAAAGTCAGTGCCATGTAGGCTCCAAACGTTCTCTGACTAGTCTGAACTCTACCAGGATCCAGTTACTGCCTGCTCCGTGCACACCTTCACCACCATCAGAGGCTACTCCTCCGGGCACATTATTACCACCACCTGTGCAGCCTCCTCATCACAGTGATTGGCTGAGCGGGCCGTCACTGCCAGACGAGTCCATCTCAGGAGTGGAGGTGGGATCGCTCAGCAGAGGACCCGAAGATGACATCGAACACCAGGGAAGCACGTAGAGGTAAGGATAGCCTCTTTATTTTCTCCACCAGGACAGCAACATATTAAAAGTTTACTTTGGGTGGAATACCTTTTTACTTCATAAGGCTATGTTCACACTACGTATATGTCCGGCCGCATATTTTTCGCAGCCGGACATATACGCTTAAAACGCGTACGGTCCGCGAACTTACGCCCGTAAACTACGTACGCTTCCCGAGCGGCGTACGTAGCGATCTGACAGCGGTCTTTTACTTGGATATCTTCGCCGCGCCCCGGACACCCCACAGAACCTTTTGGATCAGCACAAAAAGCTGAAAAAATGAAGAAATCACCACTACGTGCGGGACCGCATGTTACGCTACGGGCGTAAGTTACAGCATTTCCATCCCGAAACAATGGTCTGGTTCATTTTTTACGGCGCCGCATACGATCCTGGCTTAAGTTTGTATGTCGTGTGAACTGTGCCGCCGTAGATCGTATACTTTCCATTGTACGCCAACTACGTAAATCTCCGGCCTCTTATTCACAGAGCGCGCTACGGCCGGAAACTTACGTAGTGTGAACATAGCCTAAAACTGTAACCATCTTAATGATTTGTATTTAGTTAGAAAATGTTTTTATAATTTTCTATCATCGTAATGTCAGACTCTGTTTCATATTCAGTGACTGAGGCCACAAGTCGTGGAGGGGGGGGGGGGGGTCACTGACAATGAGGAATCCCCTTAAACATGGAACGAAGCCAGGGATTTGGGGAGACCCAGCCCAAGTGAACTGTGCCTACAGCCGTGTATGTACCCATAATACCAGAGTTTACCTCTGCTCCTAATGAACATACCGTAAATTTAACCAGGTGCCAAGAAATGGGCTAATTAAAAATATTTTTTTCCTCTTGAATTAAAAGTTGGGTAAATTACAAATGCTACTAACAAATCCAAATCATATGGTAATCTACAGATAAGATGTATGACACCCTAACACTGCTGGCTGGAGTTAACCGGAGCAATAGTGCCCCCTAGACTGTATAAATCATACGGTTATTAGAAAATCTTCAGATGTTTATCTCCCAAAACAAAACCAACCATTATTCCACTATAGGGAATAGCTGGATTTTTGTCAGTATGTAAACAAGTTAGTCAGGAAAGGACCCCCAGATGGTCCAGAATGGCCCTTATTTCTAAGCATGAGCAGTGGGATAGTGTGGGACCCGCTGTGTGTACTGCTGGGTAAGGGGAATTATAAATGCCGCCACTGTCATTCCATGTTGGAAGAAAAAAAAACAACGGCCTTCAGAGGTCCATCCATAACAAGGCCAGTAGCCCAGTCCCTTTCATTGGGGTGAGCACAGTATACACATAGGAGTACAATATATATACAGGCGGGAAAGGGGGGGGGGGGGTTGGTTCATTAGGTGATAGTCCTACTGTGTTACTAAGGCTGGGTTCACACTATGTATATTTGAGGCTGTATTTGGTCCTCATGTCAGGTCCTCATAGCAACCAAAACCAGGAGTGGATTGAAAACACAGAAAGGATCTGGTCACATAATGATGAAATTGAGTGGATGGCCGCCATATAAGGGTAAATAAATTCCATTATTTCAATATAATATATATAATATAATATAATATAATATATATAAAATATTTCACATATTTGCCATTATATGACGGCCATCCACTCAATTACAACATTATGTGAACAGAGCCTTTCTGTGTTTTCAATCCACTCCTTGTTTTGGTTGCTATACAGCCTCAAACATACAGCCTCAAATATACGTAGTGTGAACATAGCCTAATTAGGCTACATGAGGAGCTACACCGTCCTGCGCGTGTACATGAACTGCACCGTCCTGCGTGTGGACATGAGCTGCATTGTCATGCATGTGTATATGAGGAGCTGCGCCATCCTGCATGTGTACATGAGAAGCTGCGCCATCCTTTGTACATGAGGATCTGCGCCATCATGTGTGTGTAAGTGAGGAGCTGCGCCGTCATGCGTGTGTACGTGAGGAGCTGCGCCGTCCTATGCGTGTGTATATGAGAAGCTGCACTGTCCTGTGCGTGTGTACGTGAGGAGCTGCACCATCCTGTGTGTGTATGTGAACTGTGCCGTCCTCTGTGTGGACATGAGCTGCATTGTCATGCATCTGTACATGAGGAGCTGCGCCATCCTGCGTGTGTACATGAGGAGCTGCGCCGTCCTTTGTACATGAGGATCTGCGCCATCATGTGTGTGTAAGTGAGGAGCTGCGCCGTCATGCGTGTGTACGTGAGGAGCTGCGCCGTCCTATGCGTGTGTATATGAGAAGCTGCACTGTCCTGTGCGTGTGTACGTGAGGAGCTGCACCATCCTGTGTGTGTATGTGAACTGTGCCGTCCTCTGTGTGGACATGAGCTGCATTGTCATGCATCTGTACATGAGGAGCTGCGCCATCCTGCGTGTGTACATGAGGAGCTGAACCGTCCTGTGCATGTACTTGAAGAGCTGCACCATCCTGTGCATGTACACGAGGAGCAGCACCATCCTGTGCATGTACACGAGGAGCAGCACCATCCTGTGCATGTACACGAGGAGCTGCACCGTCCTTTGCGTGTACATGAGAAGCTGCGCCGTCCTTTGTACATGAGGAGCTGCGCCATCATGCGTGTGTATGTGAGGAGCTGCGCCGTCATGCGTGTGTCCGTGAGGAGCTGCGCCGTCATGCGTGTGTACATGAGGAGCTGCGCCGTCATGCGTGTGTACATGAGGAGCTGCGCCGTCATGCGTGTGTACATGAGCTGCGCCATCCTGCGTGTGTACATGAGCTGCGCCGTCCTGTGCGTGTACATGAGGAGCTCCGCTGTCATGCGTGTATACATGAGGAGCAGCGCCGTCACGCGTGTGTACATGAGGAGCTGCGCCGTCACACGTGTGTACATGAGGAGCTGCGCCGTCATGCGTGTGTACATGAGGAGCTGCGCCGTCATGCGTGTGTACATGAGGAGCTGCGCCGTCACGCGTGTGTACATGAGGAGCTGCGCCGTCACGCGTGTGTACATGAGGAGCTGCGCCGTCACGCGTGTGTACATGAGGAGCTGCGCCGTCCTATGCACACGCACGTCATAATCAAAAAAGAAATAAAATAGCAAACTATCTCCAGATACAGTGACCTGTAATAAGTAGCAGATTACTGTAATAATAGTTATGTAAAAGAGAGGAATAGCATGAAGCATATAGGGGGCTGAGGGGATACTTACCTCCCAGGATCAGTCTGTGTCTCCTCACAATCGTCTTTCCACAATGAATCAGCTCCATCCGGAAATTCTCCTCATGACATCCGGCATCTGCAATAAACTCCACGGCCAACGTCCCCGAGAACCTTCCGGACCCCGGATCTTCCTGTATTATTTCTCTGCACATTTCTGGTCGCATCCGAGTTATATCCCTATACCAGGAGCACTGTATATCCTTAAGGTACAGATCATTGACATCACAGGACAAGGTCACCATCTTATTACGCTCAGGAGACGGAGGATCACAGCGAATCTCTGACACCTTGGGATCACACACTGCAAGAGAGAATTATATATATATATATATATATATATATATATATATATATATATATATATATATATATACACACATATACACACAATACAGTATAGACGGATATAGACAGCAGGGTCATATACAGCAGTGCTTCTCAATTCCAGTCCTCAGGCCTCACCAACAGCTCATGTTGAGGATTTCCTTAGTATCTCACAGGTGATACAATTATACTCAGTGCATCAGGTACTATCACAGGTGATACAATTATACTCAGTGCATCAGGTACTATCACAGGTGATACAATTATACTCAGTGCATCAGGTACTATCACAGGTGATACAATTATACTAAGTGCATCAGGAATTAGCACAGGTGTCCTTTGTATGGGATATCTTAAAACCATGACCTGTTGGTGAGTCCTGAGGACTGGAATTGAGAAGTACTAATATACAGTACAGTATGGGGTCAGTGATGGGTGATATATATACAGTACAGTATGGGGTCAGTGATGGGTGATATATATATACAGTACAGTATGGGGTCAGTGATGGGTGATATATATACAGTACAGTATGGGGTCAGTGATGGGTGATATATATATACATATATACAGTACAGTATGGGGTCAGTGATGGGTAATATATATATACAGTACAGTATGGGGTCAGTGATGGGTGATATATATATACAGTACAGTATGGGGTCAGTGATGGGTGATATATATACAGTACAGTATGGGGTCAGTGATGGGTGATATATATACAGTACAGTATGGGGTCAGTGATGGGTGATATATATACAGTACAGTATGGGGTCAGTGATGGGTGATATATATACAGTACAGTATGGGGTCAGTGATGGGTGATATATATATATATATATATATATATACAGTACAGTATGGGGTCAGTGATGGGTAATATATATATACAGTACAGTATGGGGTCAGTGATGGGTGATATATATATACAGTACAGTATGGGGTCAGTGATGGGTGATATATATACAGTACAGTATGGGGTCAGTGATGGGTGATACATATATACAGTACAGTATGGGGTCAGTGATGGGTGATATATATACAGTACAGTATGGGGTCAGTGATGGGTGATACATATATACAGTACAGTATGGGGTCAGTGATGGGTGATATATATATATACAGTACAGTATGGGGTCAGTGATGGGTGATATATATATACAGTACAGTATGGGGTCAGTGATGGGTGATATATATACAGTACAGTATGGGGTCAGTGATGGGTGATATATATACAGTACAGTATGGGGTCAGTGATGGGTGATATATATATACAGTACAGTATGGGGTCAGTGATGGGTGATATATATACAGTACAGTATGGGGTCAGTGATGGGTGATATATATACAGTACAGTATGGGGTCAGTGATGGGTGATATATATACAGTACAGTATGGGGTCAGTGATGGGTGATATATATACAGTACAGTATGGGGTCAGTGATGGGTGATATATATATACAGTACAGTATGGGGTCAGTGATGGGTGATATATATATACAGTACAGTATGGGGTCAGTGATGGGTGATATATATACAGTACAGTATGGGGTCAGTGATGGGTGATATATATATACAGTACAGTATGGGGTCAGTGATGGGTGATATATATATACAGTACAGTATGGGGTCAGTGATGGGTGATATATATACAGTACAGTATGGGGTCAGTGATGGGTGATATATATACAGTACAGTATGGGGTCAGTGATGGGTGATATATATACAGTACAGTATGGGGTCAGTGATGGGTGATATATATACAGTACAGTATGGGGTCAGTGATGGGTGATATATATACAGTACAGTATGGGGTCAGTGATGGGTGATATATATACAGTACAGTATGGGGTCAGTGATGGGTAATATATATATACAGTACAGTATGGGGTCAGTGATGGGTGATATATATACAGTACAGTATGGGGTCAGTGATGGGTGATATATATACAGTACAGTATGGGGTCAGTGATGGGTGATATATATATACAGTACAGTATGGGGTCAGTGATGGGTAATATATATATATATATATATATACAGTACAGTATGGGGTCAGTGATGGGTGATATATATATATATATACAGTACAGTATGGGGTCAGTGATGGGTGATATATATACAGTACAGTATGGGGTCAGTGATGGGTGATATATATACAGTACAGTATGGGGTCAGTGATGGGTAATATATATATACAGTACAGTATGGGGTCAGTGATGGGTGATATATATACAGTACAGTATGGGGTCAGTGATGGGTAATATATATATACAGTACAGTATGGGGTCAGTGATGGGTGATATATATATACAGTACAGTATGGGGTCAGTGATGGGTGATATATATATACAGTACAGTATGGGGTCAGTGATGGGTTATATATATATATATATATATATATATATACAGTACAGTATGGGGTCAGTGATGGGTGATATATATATACAGTACAGTATGGGGTCAGTGATGGGTAATATATATATATATATATATATATATACAGTACAGTATGGGGTCAGTGATGGGTGATATATATACAGTACAGTATGGGGTCAGTGATGGGTGATATATATACAGTACAGTATGGGGTCAGTGATGGGTGATATATATATATACAGTACAGTATGGGGTCAGTGATGGGTTATATATATATATATATATATATATATACAGTACAGTATGGGGTCAGTGATGGGTGATATATATACAGTACAGTATGGGGTCAGTGATGGGTGATATATATACAGTACAGTATGGGGTCAGTGATGGGTGATATATATACAGTACAGTATGGGGTCAGTGATGGGTGATATATATACAGTACAGTATGGGGTCAGTGATGGGTAATATATATATACAGTACAGTATGGGGTCAGTGATGGGTGATATATATATACAGTACAGTATGGGGTCAGTGATGGGTGATATATATACAGTACAGTATGGGGTCAGTGATGGGTGATATATATACAGTACAGTATGGGGTCAGTGATGGGTGATATATATACAGTACAGTATGGGGTCAGTGATGGGTGATATATATACAGTACAGTATGGGGTCAGTGATGGGTTATATATATATATATATATACAGTACAGTATGGGGTCAGTGATGGGTGATATATATACAGTACAGTATGGGTCAGTGATGGGTGATATATATACAGTACAGTATGGGGTCAGTGATGGGTGATATATATACAGTACAGTATGGGGTCAGTGATGGGTGATATATATATATATATATATATATACAGTACAGTATGGGGTCAGTGATGGGTGATATATATATACAGTACAGTATGGGGTCAGTGATGGGTGATATATATACAGTACAGTATGGGGTCAGTGATGGGTGATATATATACAGTACAGTATGGGGTCAGTGATGGGTGATATATATACAGTACAGTATGGGGTCAGTGATGGGTGATATATATATACATATATACAGTACAGTATGGGGTCAGTGATGGGTGATATATATATACAGTACAGTATGGGGTCAGTGATGGGTGATATATATACAGTACAGTATGGGGTCAGTGATGGGTGATATATATACAGTACAGTATGGGGTCAGTGATGGGTGATATATATACAGTACAGTATGGGGTCAGTGATGGGTGATATATATATACAGTACAGTATGGGGTCAGTGATGGGTGATATATATACAGTACAGTATGGGGTCAGTGATGGGTGATATATATATACAGTACAGTATGGGGTCAGTGATGGGTAATATATATATATATATATATATATATATATATATACAGTACAGTATGGGGTCAGTGATGGGTGATATATATACAGTACAGTATGGGGTCAGTGATGGGTGATATATATACAGTACAGTATGGGGTCAGTGATGGGTGATATATATATACAGTACAGTATGGGGTCAGTGATGGGTCAGTGATGGGTGATATATATACAGTACAGTATGGGGTCAGTGATGGGTTGATATATATATATACAGTACAGTATGGGGTCAGTGATGGGTGATATATATATACAGTACAGTATGGGGTCAGTGATGGGTGATATATATACAGTACAGTATGGGGTCAGTGATGGGTGATATATATATACAGTACAGTATGGGGTCAGTGATGGGTAATATATATATATATATATATATATACAGTACAGTATGGGGTCAGTGATGGGTGATATATATACAGTACAGTATGGGGTCAGTGATGGGTGATATATATACAGTACAGTATGGGGTCAGTGATGGGTGATATATATACAGTACAGTATGGGGTCAGTGATGGGTGATATATATACAGTACAGTATGGGGTCAGTGATGGGTAATATATATATACAGTACAGTATGGGGTCAGTGATGGGTGATATATATATACAGTACAGTATGGGGTCAGTGATGGGTAATATATATATATATATATACAGTACAGTATGGGGTCAGTGATGGGTGATATATATACAGTACAGTATGGGGTCAGTGATGGGTGATATATATATACAGTACAGTATGGGGTCAGTGATGGGTGATATATATATACAGTACAGTATGGGGTCAGTGATGGGTGATATATATATACAGTACAGTATGGGGTCAGTGATGGGTGATATATATATACAGTACAGTATGGGGTCAGTGATGGGTGATATATATATATATATATATACAGTACAGTATGGGGTCAGTGATGGGTGATATATATACAGTACAGTATGGGGTCAGTGATGGGTGATATATATATACAGTACAGTATGGGGTCAGTGATGGGTGATATATATACAGTACAGTATGGGGTCAGTGATGGGTGATATATATATATACAGTACAGTATGGGGTCAGTGATGGGTGATATATATATACAGTACAGTATGGGGTCAGTGATGGGTGATATATATACAGTACAGTATGGGGTCAGTGATGGGTGATATATATATACAGTACAGTATGGGGTCAGTGATGGGTAATATATATATATATATATATATATATACAGTACAGTATGGGGTCAGTGATGGGTGATATATATACAGTACAGTATGGGGTCAGTGATGGGGTGATATATATACAGTACAGTATGGGGTCAGTGATGGGTGATATATATACAGTACAGTATGGGGTCAGTGATGGGTGATATATATACAGTACAGTATGGGGTCAGTGATGGGTAGATATATATACAGTACAGTATGGGGTCAGTGATGGGTGATATATATATACAGTACAGTATGGGGTCAGTGAGTGGTGATATATATACAGTACAGTATGGGGTCAGTGATGGGTGATATATATACAGTACAGTATGGGGTCAGTGATGGGTGATATATATATACAGTACAGTATGGGGTCAGTGATGGGTAATATATATATATATATATATATATATATACAGTACAGTATGGGGTCAGTGATGGGTGATATATATACAGTACAGTATGGGGTCAGTGATGGGTGATATATATACAGTACAGTATGGGGTCAGTGATGGGTGATATATATACAGTACAGTATGGGGTCAGTGATGGGTGATATATATATACAGTACAGTATGGGGTCAGTGATGGGTAATATATATATATATATATATATATATACAGTACAGTATGGGGTCAGTGATGGGTGATATATATATACAGTACAGTATGGGGTCAGTGATGGGTGATATATATACAGTACAGTATGGGGTCAGTGATGGTGATATATATACAGTACAGTATGGGGTCAGTGATGGGTGATATATATACAGTACAGTATGGGGTCAGTGATGGGTGATATATATATACAGTACAGTATGGGGTCAGTGATGGGTGATATATATACAGTACAGTATGGGGTCAGTGATGGGTGATATATATACAGTACAGTATGGGGTCAGTGATGGGTGATATATATATACAGTACAGTATGGGGTCAGTGATGGGTGATATATATACAGTACAGTATGGGGGTCAGTGATGGGTGATATATATACAGTACAGTATGGGGTCAGTGATGGGTGATATATATATACAGTACAGTATGGGGTCAGTGATGGGTGATATATATACAGTACAGTATGGGGTCAGTGATGGGTGATATATATACAGTACAGTATGGGGTCAGTGATGGGTGATATATATATACAGTACAGTATGGGGTCAGTGATGGGTGATATATATACAGTACAGTATGGGGTCAGTGATGGGTGATATATATACAGTACAGTATGGGGTCAGTGATGGGTGATATATATATACAGTACAGTATGGGGTCAGTGATGGGTGATATATATACAGTACAGTATGGGGTCAGTGATGGGTGATATATATACAGTACAGTATGGGGTCAGTGATGGGTAATATATATATATACAGTACAGTATGGGGTCAGTGATGGGTGATATATATACAGTACAGTATGGGGTCAGTGATGGGTGATATATATATACAGTACAGTATGGGGTCAGTGATGGGTAATATATATATACAGTACAGTATGGGGTCAGTGATGGGTGATATATATATACAGTACAGTATGGGGTCAGTGATGGGTGATATATATATACAGTACAGTATGGGGTCAGTGATGGGTGATATATATACAGTACAGTATGGGGTCAGTGATGGGTAATATATATATATATATATACAGTACAGTATGGGGTGATGGGTGATATATATATATATATACAGTACAGTATGGGGTCAGTGATGGGTGATATATATACAGTACAGTATGGGGTCAGTGATGGGTGATATATATACAGTACAGTATGGGGTCAGTGATGGGTGATATATATACAGTACAGTATGGGGTCAGTGATGGGTGATATATACAGTACAGCATGGAGTGATGTCAGGCAGAGTTATGGCGTCCCACCAGTATATAGGTGACATTATATAGGAGATCATTACTCACCTATATCTTCTAGCGTCCATGTGGCCGTTCTCGGGGCTCCTGTACTTTCATGTCTCACCTCACATGTGACTGTCTTTCCCATATCGGCCATAGTTGGGGTGTAGGACATGGTGCTGGTGATGTGGTACAGTTTGGATGAGTACTGTAGGGCGGCCTCTGTGTTACAGTCCGGGGTCTCTCCATCTTTGTACCATGTGATGTCTATAGGTTCCGGGTAAAATGAATGGATCTTACAGGACAGGGTGATCTTGTCCCCCTCGTGTCTCTTCTCCACTGTCATCTTTATGGGTTCCAGCACAGGAACAGCTGAGGGAGGACGACAGAGAGGATCAGACAGGATGGTACTCCCATCAGCTGTCCCCTCCCACCATCATCCCATCAGCTGTCCCCTCCCACCATCATCCCATCAGCTGTCCCCTCCCACCATCATCCCTTCAGCTGTCCCCTCCCACCATCATCCCATCAGCTGTCCCCTCCCACCATCATCCCATCAGCTGTCCCCTCCCACCATCATCCCATCAGCTGTCCCCTCCCACCATCATCCCATCAGCTGTCCCCTCCCACCATCATCCCATCAGCTGTCCCCTCCCACCATCATCCCATCAGCTGTCCCCTCCCACCCTCATCCCATCAGCTGTCCCCTCCCACCATCATCCCATCAGCTGTCCCCTCCCACCATCATCCCATCAGCTGTCCCCTCCCACCATCATCCGTTTAGCTGTCCCCTCCCACCATCATCCCATCAGCTGTCCCATCCCATCAGCTGTCCCCTCCCACCATCATCCCATCAGCTGTCCCCTCCCATCAGCTGTCCCCTCCCATCATCCCATCAGCTGTCCCCTCCCACCATCATCCCATCAGCTGTCCCCTCCCACCATCATCCCATCAGCTGTCCCCTCCCACCATCATCCCATCAGCTGTCCCCTCCCACCATCATCCCTTCAGCTGTCCCCTCCCACCATCATCCCATCAGCTGTCCCCTCCCACCATCATCCCATCAGCTGTCCCCTCCCACCATCATCCCATCAGCTGTCCCCTCCCACCATCATCCCATCAGCTGTCCCCTCCCACCATCATCCCATCAGCTGTCCCCTCCCACCATCATCCCATCAGCTGTCCCCTCCCACCATCATCCCATCAGCTGTCCCCTCCCACCATCATCCCATCAGCTGTCCCCTCCCACCATCATCCGTTTAGCTGTCCCCTCCCACCATCATCCCATCAGCTGTCCCATCCCATCAGCTGTCCCCTCCCACCATCATCCCATCAGCTGTCCCCTCCCATCAGCTGTCCCCTCCCATCATCCCATCAGCTGTCCCCTCCCACCATCATCCCATCAGCTGTCCCCTCCCACCATCATCCCATCAGCTGTCCCCTCCCACCATCATCCCATCAGCTGTCCCCTCCCACCATCATCCCTTCAGCTGTCCCCTCCCACCATCATCCCTTCAGCTGTCCCCTCCCACCATCATCCCATCAGCTGTCCCCTCCCACCATCATCCCATCAGCTGTCCCCTCCCACCATCATCCCATCAGCTGTCCCCTCCCACCATCATCCCATCAGCTGTCCCCTCCCACCATCATCCCATCAGCTGTCCCCTCCCACCATCATCCCATCAGCTGTCCCCTCCCACCATCATCCCATCAGCTGTCCCCTCCCACCATCATCCCATCAGCTGTCCCCTCCCACCATCATCCCTTTAGCTGTCCCCTCCCACCATCATCCCATCAGCTGTCCCCTCCCATCATCCCATCAGCTGTCCCCTCCCATCATCCCATCAGCTGTCCCCTCCCACCATCATCCCATCAGCTGTCCCCTCCCACCATCATCCCTTCAGCTGTCCCCTCCCACCATCATCCCATCAGCTGTCCCCTCCCACCATCATCCCATCAGCTGTCCCCTCCCACCATCATCCCATCAGCTGTCCCCTCCCACCATCATCCCATCAGCTGTCCCCTCCCATCATCCCATCAGCTGTCCCCTCCCACCATCATCCCATCAGCTGTCCCCTCCCACCATCATCCCATCAGCTGTCCCCTCCCACCATCATCCCATCAGCTGTCCCCTCCCACCATCATCCCATCAGCTGTCCCCTCCCACCATCATCCCATCAGCTGTCCCCTCCCACCATCATCCCATCAGCTGTCCCCTCCCACCATCATCCCATCAGCTGTCCCCTCCCACCATCATCCCATCAGCTGTCCCCTCCCACCATCATCCCATCAGCTGTCCCCTCCCACCATCATCCCATCAGCTGTCCCCTCCCATCATCATCCCATCAGCTGTCCCCTCATCATCCCTTCAGCTGTGCCACTACAGTGACCCCGGTGAGGACCCGCTCCCTGTACCCTCCTTCTTCTCTATCTTCCCATTCTGTGGCGTAGTTTCACTTTGACAGGGAGATTTACACCACTGTTTTAAAGTATGATTCTCTTTCCCATAGCAACCAGTCACAGCTCCCAACCAGTCACAGCTCCCATAGCAACCAGTCACAGCTCCCATAGCAACCAGTCACAGCTCCCAACCAGTCACAGCTCCCATAGCAACCAGTCACAGCTCCCATAGCAACCAGTCACAGCTCCCAACCAGTCACAGCTCCCATAGCAACCAGTCACATCTTAACTTTCATTTTATCAGAGAATTATGAGAGATATCCCCTGTACATGTCACCTGTATTATGAGAGATAACGTTCTCATACCCCTGTACGTCTTACCTGTAATGTCCTCATACCCCTCCTGTACATCTCATCTGTAATATCCTCATACCCCCCTCTACATCTCACCTGTAATATCCTCATACCCCCTGTACATCTCACCTGTAATGTCCTCATACCCCTGTACATCTCATCTGTAATGTCCTCATACCCCCCTGTACATCTCACCTGTAATGTCCTCATACCCCCCTGTACATCTCACCTGTAATGTCCTCATACCCCCCTCTACATCTCACCTGTAATATCCTCATACCCCCTGTACATCTCACCTGTAATGTCCTCATACCCCTGTACATCTCATCTGTAATATCCTCATACCCCCTGTACATCTCACCTGTAATGTCCTCATACCCCTGTACATCTCACCTGTAATGTCCTCATACCTCCTGTACATCTCACCTGTAATGTCCTCATACCCCCTGTACATCTCACCTGTAATGTCCTCATACCCCTGTACATCTCACCTGTAATGTCCTCATACCCCTCCTGTACATCTCACCTGTAATGTCCTCATACCCCTGTACATCTCACCTGTAATGTCCTCATACCCCTGTACATCTCACCTGTAATGTCCTCATACCCCCCCTGTACATCTAACCTGTAATGTCCTCACACCTCTCCTGTACATCTCACCTGTAATGTCCTCATACCCCTGTACATCTCACCTGTAATGTCCTCATACCCCCCCTGTACATCTCACCTGTAATGTCCTCATACCCCCCCTGTACATCTCACCTGTAATGTCCTCATACCTCTCCTGTACATCTCACCTGTAATGTCCTCATACCCCCTGTACATCTCACCTGTAATGTCCTCATACCCCTGTACATCTCACCTGTAATGTCCTCATACCCCTGTACATCTCACCTGTAATGTCCTCATACCCCTGTACATCTCACCTGTAATGTCCTCATACCCCCTGTACATCTCACCTGTAATGTTCTCATACCCCTGTACATCTCATCTGTAATATCCTCATACCCCCCTGTACATCTCACCTGTAATGTCCTCATACCCCCTGTACATCTCACCTGTAATGTCCTCATACCCCCTGTACATCTCACCTGTAATGTCCTCATACCCCCCTGTACATCTCACCTGTAATGTCCTCATACCCCTGTACATCTCACCTGTAATGTCCTCATACCCCCCCCCCTGTACATCTCACCTGTAATATCCTTATACCCCTGTACATCTCACCTGTAATGTCCTCATACCCCTGTACATCTCACCTGTAATGTCCTCATACCCCCCTGTACATCTCACCTGTAATGTCCTCATACCCCCCCCTGTACATCTCACCTGTAATGTCCTCATACCCCTGTACATCTCACCTGTAATGTCCTCATACCTCTCCTGTACATCTCACCTGTAATGTCCTCATACCCCCCTGTACATCTCACCTGTAATGTCCTCATACCCCCCTGTACATCTCACCTGTAATGTCCTCATACCCCAGTACATCTCACCTGTAATGTCCTCATACCCCTGTACATCTCACCTGTAATGTCCTCATACCTCCTGTACATCTCACCTGTAATGTCCTCATACCCCCTGTACATCTCACCTGTAATGTCCTCATACCCCCTGTACATCTCACCTGTAATGTCCTCATACCCCTGTACATCTCACCTGTAATGTCCTCATACCCCTCCTGTACATCTCACCTGTAATGTCCTCATACCCCCCTGTACATCTCACCTGTAATGTCCTCATACCCCCCTGTACATCTCACCTGTAATGTCCTCACACCCTCTGTACATCTCACCTGTAATGTCCTCATACCCCTCCTGTACATCTCACCTGTAATGTCCTCATACCCCAGTACATCTCACCTGTAATGTCCTCATACCCCTGTACATCTCACCTGTAATGTCCTCACACCCTCTGTACATCTCACCTGTAATGTCCTCATACCCCTGTACATCTCACCTGTAATATCCTCATACCCCTGTACATCTCACCTGTAATGTCCTCATACCCCCCTGTACATCTCACCTGTAATGTCCTCACACCCTCTGTACATCTCACCTGTAATGTCCTCATACCCCCTGTACATCTCACCTGTAATGTCCTCATACCCCCCTGTACATCTCACCTGTAATGTCCTCATACCCCTGTACATCTCACCTGTAATGTCCTCATACCCCCCCCTGTACATCTCACCTGTAATGTCCTCATACCCCCCTGTACATCTCACCTGTAATGTCCTCATACCCCCCTGTACATCTCACCTGTAATATCCTCATACCCCTGTACATCTCACCTGTAATGTCCTCATACCTCTCCTGTACATCTCACCTGTAACCTTCAGTTCCAGCTCTTGTTCTGCCTGTGTATGTGTCGGAGGGTGATAGGTTCTACAGACGTATCTGACCTTATCTTCCGTCACATGTGGTCTTATAATTAGGGCACTCTGGAAGCTGTAGTACTTGTCATCGAGCTCGTCCTCTGTCACATTGTGGACACCATCTTTTTTCTTGGCCTCCTCATTAGACTTCCAGGTTACGATCTCCGTCTCCTGGTCACTCTGGTCCTTCTTCAGCCACGTTATATGTAGAGGCTTGGGTTTAAATCCAATAATTGGACAAGTCAGCGTCATGGGCTCCTGGTGGGTCATATACACTGGACTGACGATCTTCAGTAACCTTGGAGGAACTAGAAGAAAGTGGGAGAATCTGGTGATGGAACCATGAGAGGTGGCCTGTCCAGGTTACAGTGCTATTCTGTGTATCTGGGAGGGCTATCCTCATCAGTGCTGGCAGCTCAGGGGACTTCCAGCTACATTATATTATGTATATATACCGACACAAGTTTTCCCTGACTGATTATTAGTGATCCCAGCGCTATATAAATTATGTACAACAAAAAGATGAAAAAGTGCTAAAACTACAGCTACATATAAAGCAATTACAATCCATGTAGCAATAATACTATTGGTTATAACCCAGAATAAATTGACAATGAGCACTCTCCCTCACAATAGGACAAAACATAACATAGACTCCAATATCTGAGCATGTGAAGAGCTGCCCCATAGGGGGCACTAATGTACGGCAGAGTCAAAGGGCATCATAGGTCACGTATACAATGGAGGTACAGTGTGTGTGTGTTAGTGGTCTTATACGGATCTGTCCATCACAAACAGCCCAAACAAGGCAAAAAACGCCACTCCGGGAAAAAAGCTGCGTTGGATTTATATAGATATACGAATATACATTTACGTTAATGAAGGTTTAATATAAAGTAATATCATGAAATATTCATGAAAGCATTGTATTAAAATCTAAGAAAAAAAGCGTATCCTCTGGAAGAGCCCAGGTAAGTTGTTCTCAGGCCGGGTACATCCGGGACTCTCATAGTGATATGTAGTGGATGTCTCTTTAGTGACACTCTTGTGTGGCTACTGTGCGATGGCGATCTGTAGATTCTGTAGGCTGGGGGACACATTGGAGTCTGAGTCTCCCCGCTACCGTCCCATCACTCATAATGCATGGAGGATTTTCTATAGCAGACATACAAGGCCTCTTATATATCCATAGCCATAGCTTATCTCTTCTAAAAGAAATGTGAACCCATCAATATGAGGATGTATGGGGAGGAAGCTGCTCTTTACCTTTCCTGACTGAGGAACCAGTGATGATCAGAGAATCTTCTATAATTCTTACCTCCGATGATGCGCAGAGTTCTCTTCTTGGAGACGGCCGCCGCCAGGGCCGGGTGTGACACATGTACAGAGAATTCGGCCTCATTGTCTTCCCAATAGCTGGGAGTGATGTGAAGAGAACACTGACCGCTGTAAGTGTGAAGTCTACGCCATGGGACACAGCCGAGGAGACCGGATCTATTGGGTGTTATATCCGGCCTCATGTTCAGCTGTAGGGGTCCCTGTGTGTGACTGACATCCCCATTCATCAGTTTCTGCTGTTCTATATCCACATCCACACTACCATCCCCATCATTGTCCTCCATCATCTCTCCGGCTGAGGGATCCGCGTCTCTGGATCTCCAGGTGTGGATCATCATCATCTCCGCTCCACGTCTCTTCAGACCCACAGAGATCTCCAGGTCGTTGGGCCTGAAGCTCATAATGTGACAAGTCAGAGTCGTCCTGCTCATGTCGATCAGCTGATCATTCCCGAAGATCTCAGAAAGGTTGGGGGGATCTGTAGGGAGTAAGGAGATACAACCACATTACACATTGCACTGGGAGAGTTAAAGGCTCTGTCTGCTACTTCCATACTCCATATCGGTCATTGGCCGCGGTATGGTCGCACTTCAGTCAGTGATTGGCTGAGTGGGCTGTCCTTACAGAGATGACTCAGACATAGTGGCTGTTGTGGGGGACCCGATGACGCTACAGGAGGACCCCGGGGGAACGTGGTTAGCCAAGAGGTTTGTTATTTTCTCTGCAGCCCCAGCACTGTATCACATAAATAATAAGGATGTTTCATGGATAATGACCCCACATGCTCCAATGGAGATCTTTTATACTAGCACAGGACCGGATTTAAATCCCACAGGGGAATATACAAAAATGTGCAATGATTTTTCCGCTGAGAGAAGCTTTCCAGACGCTATGATAAAGCCTAGCTGTGACCATCTTTCAGCTACCCATTAGGGTGGGTTCATACTGAGGAATTATCGTGGATAAACTCAGTGGAATTCCGCAGTATGTCCGCACGCATGGACGCGCGCCTTTCTGCCGCCTCCATAGACGCCATTCTATGGGCCGGTGTATTCCGCTATCCGCTGAAACAAGTGACATGTCACTTCTACTGGCGGATAGCGGAAATCGCCAGCCTATAGAATGGTGTCTATGGAGCCGGCGGAAAGGGACACACAACGGAATTCCGCGGACATTATCCACAAGAATTCCTCAGTAGGAACCCACCCTTAGAGTGGAAACTACAGTCTCTGAGCGCCCTTTGCCTAAAAGAAGTTCCAGGCCATTTGTTGTAGACCTGTGACTTGTGGATGGAGAAGAGGGCCCGGAGATAGGGGGTGAGCAATCTCCTTAACCCATAGCTGCACCAGGACGTTACTGAATGTCCTCGTGCCGCTATGGGAGTTCAGAGGGGGTGAACTGCCGCGATCCCGGGTGCCGCATGTAGCCCGGGATCACGGCTATTAGCGGGCACGGTCCGATCGCCGTGCCCGCTAATTAAGTACTTAGGAGCAGCTGTCAAAGTTGACAGCTGCTTCTAAATACTTGCTCATATCCATCCCTGGTGGTCTAGTGGGGGGCCGGGGTCTGCGCCGTAATGGCGCTGATCCCGGCTCAGCATTCTATTGCTTTTGACTGCAGCAGCCAAAAGCAATAGAACACCGATCTCATGGATTCATGCAGTATAACTATACTGCATGGATCTCTATGAGAGATCAGAGTGCATATACTAGAAGTCCCCCAGGGAGGGAATAACCCTAACCCCAGGGGGGGAATAACCCTAACCCCAGGGGGGGGGGCAATAACCCTAACCCCAGGGGAAGGGAATAACCCTAACCCCAGGGGGGGGGGGAATAACCCTAACCCCAGGGGGGAGGAATAACCCTAACCCCAGGGGGGAGGAATAACCCTAACCCCAGGGGGGAGGAATAACCCTAACCCCGGGGAGGAATAACCCTAACCCCAGGGGGGAATAACCCTAACCCCAGGGGGGAATAACCCTAACCCCAGGGGGGCTTCTAGTATATGTGTAAAGTAAAAGAAAAATGTATTTTTAATAACACAAAATCCCCTCCCCTAATAAAAGTCAGAATCACCCCCCTTTCCCCATTTTATAAATATAAATAAATAAATTAATAAACGAACATGTTTGGTATCGCCGCGTGCGTAATCGCCCGAACTATTAATTAATCACATTCCTGATCTCACACTGTAAACGGCGTCAGCGCAAACAAATCCCAAAGTGCAAAATTGCGCATTTTTGGTCGCATCAAATCCAGAATAATTGTAATAAAAAGCGATCAAAAAGTCGTATATGCGCAATCAAGGTACCGATAGAAAGAGCACATCATGGCGCAAAAAAATGACACCTCACACCGCCCCATAGACCCAAGGATAAAAGCGCTATAAGCCGGGAATGGAGCGATTGTAAGGAACGTATATTTTCTTTAAAAGGTTTTAATTTTTTACAAGCCATCAAATCAAATAAAAGTTATACATGTTATATATCATTGTAATCGTAACAATTTAAGGAACATATATAACGAGTCAGTTTTACCCCAGGGCGAACGGAGTAAAAACCCCGCCCCAATTTAAAAAAAAAAAAAAAAAATTGTTTCCAATTTCACCACACATATAATTTTTTTCTGGTTTCCCGGCACATTTTAGGCAAAAATTACATCTGCCATAGCAAAGTACAATTAGTTGCGCAAAAAATAAGGGCTCATTTGGGTCTCTAGGTGGAAAAATGCAGGCGCTATGGCCTTATATACACGAGGAGGGAAAAACGAAAACGCAAAAATGAAAACTGGCTGTGTCCCCTAAGGGTTAATGCGTAACTGTCATGTTTTTTTTATTGCAGAAATCAGTAGTATAAGGGATTTTAAGAAACTCTGTAATAGGTTTTATCAGCCAAAAAAGCCTCCTTCTGTACTCAAGAAGCAATCTCCCAGCCTCCCCCCCGACTTCTTATCTGTGCATTATCAGGCAAACACGTCTTCATTACAGAGAGGCCAGTGAGGACGGGCTCTGCTCTCTCCATTCTATCCTTATGGAGGGGGAGGGGCTGGGGGAGATGTGGGAACAGGAAGAGGTGACATGAAGGTCAGCTGTTTGTAGACTCTCTGGGCACCTTTTTTTTTTTAACTCTTTATTATTTTAGTTTTTCCATTAACAAAGAAAAATGTTGGAAAGGCAGTGGTCCTCAACAACAAGGACAACTGTGTGACAAACAATTCAGTACATTCCACACAAATAAACGGTACTAAACATCCAGCGGCAGAGCGGAGCATGACATCAGAGGGTGATACACCGCTAAGAATCTCATTGTGCGAGACGAACACATAAGCGGTATCCCTCCTCTGCTGCTGCCAACATATGTCAATAAACACCCCCCCCCCACCCCCGGAGCGGCAGATGGGAGAGGAAAATAAATAAATAAAACACAAAAAGGAAGACAAAAATACACACATCCAGGGTAACAAATTATTTTAGGCAGATCATTTACACCCAATCCTTCCAAATAAACAGGTGCTTGCCAATTCCATCCTTTTTACTTTTATACCTCAGAAGTTCATACTGCTTAATCTGGGAAACTAAATTCTTCCAGGCTTCCAACACTGGGGATTGCTGTGACAGCCACCCCCTCCTAATAAGCAACCTGGCACAGAATAGACATTTGGTATACAACGCTCTGTACTTTGGTATATCCCAGGAACCACCCAAAATCCCAATTACCGCTAACCTTGGGATGTTCTGCTTGGTTATACAATTCAGAGTATCAAAAACCACTTTCCAGAAACCCTGGACTTTCCTACATCCCCAGATTATGTGAAAAAAGTCTGCATCATCGCAACCACATCTGGGACAGTTCGCCGACTCTCTTATCTTCATCTTAAACAAAATTAAAGGTGAATAGTAGTTACGGTGGAGAATTCTAAATTGAACCAGCTTGTGAGCTTCATTCATGGAAACGTTCTCCAAGTTTGCACATATATTCTGCCATGCCTCCTCCCCGAGATTGCCAACTTCCTGTTCCCACTTTACCTTCTTACTATCTAGTGCGACATACTTAATTTCATTAGCCAAAATTTTGTAGACCAAAGAGAGACCTCTTCTTGCCTTTCCCATGCCCTGTAACACTGAAAATATTCTGTGCTCATTAATCACGAAATAACTCGCACCATCTGATGCGTTACACACCTGCTCTAGTTGTAGAAAAAAAACCCTGTGCTTATCTTCTAGCCCATACCATTCCTTAACCTCTTGGAAAGTCAGGAGCTTGCCACTCTGAAAAAGCTGCCAGACCAACTTAATCCCTTTTACGTGCCAAAATTTCCAGTTGTGAATCTTCATAAATTCCAACAAGTGGAAATTGTTCCGTAATGGAGAACAACTCATACTACCCACTATACCACATCTTTGCTTAGTGTAGGACCATACCTTATCGTATAGATTACATAGTGAATTGTTAGTTACCCCACCACCCCAGTAACCAGCTTCAAGCAATTCAAATACATTGTCATAATTACTAATCCCAACCTTGTGCTGAAGAGGGGAAATACTTTTCCATCCTGCTAACTTAAATGGGATGAAATAAAATATAATCTAAGATCGGGCATGGAAAAGCCACCTACCCTTTTAGGGCCACTGAAAGCTCTGTATTTAAGTCTCACCCGTTTCCTCCCCCAGATGAGGTTCCCCAGTAGGATCTCAATCTTCCTAATCCACCTATCACTCACCCATACAGGGGAAGCTCCAAAAAAGAAGAGTAGCTGGGGAAGGACGACCATCTTTACAATGGCAAGTCTATCTGCCATCGAAACTGGTAGCCTTTTCCACACATTCATTCTCTTTTCCAGGTTTTTAGCTCACAAAAGTCACTAACGTTGGGCCCTACCTTGATACCAAGATATTCCAGCGGCTCCATGGGCCCTAAAACCCTTAACTTACCTGCGACCACGGAGGAGGAGGAGGATCCCAAATTTAGTAAGGAAGACTTATCCCAGTTGATGGATGACCCAGACGGGATAATATACTCACTCAGTTCATCTACAATACGCGATAATTTACTATCAGGGTCCTTAACCAACAATAGAATGTCATCGGCATACATCAGGAGTTTGTTCTTATTACCTTCTATACCGAACCCCTCATAGTCCAACCGTGTCCTGACCCACTGTGCCAAAGGTTCTATATACAGTGAAAATAAAAAAGGGGAGAGTGGATAGCCTTGCCGAGTTAGTTCCTCGACCGAGCGCAAAGGGTTCTGAAGGGTTACCATTAATTAATAAACGGGCTATGGGATCATGATATAGTGTTTTAATTTGCCCCAGAAATACCAGCCCAAAGCCAAACTTAGCTAGGACCTCCCAGAGGTACCCCCACTCCACCCTGTCGAAGGCCTTAGCTGCGTCCAACGACAGGATGGAGTGGGCCCCCTCCCCACGCTCCAAGATAGCCTAATGGAGCTTAATGATGTTATCATGCACTGTCTTATTGGGCATGAAACCCCCCTGCTCCTCACCTATCAGCTGGGGGATAACTCTTAATTTTCTTTGCCAGCACTTTTGCAAAAAGCTTGACGTCAGTGTTAAGGAGCGAGATGGGGCGGTATTATTTGACCAATTTCAGATCCTTCCCTTTTTTCCCCAGCAAGATTATATGGGCTTCTCTCATAGACTGAGATAACATCCCCCCTTTACAGGATTCATTTAATACCTCGGCAAGTGTGGGCAGGATTACGGCGGAATATTTCCTATATATCTGGAAAGGTAACCCATCTGGACCAGGTGAGGTATTTCCTGATATAGATGCTAGAGCTTCCTCTAAATCTGACAGTGTGATCCCCCCTCCAAGCGATCCCTGTCCTCCTCCGCCACCACGGGCAGCTCCACCTCTGCAAGCCGGCCGGCAATCCGAAAAAAAACTCTAAATTCTTCAGCAATACCTGACTCATCCACCACCAAACTCCCATCTCTACCAACAACTGATGCTATCTCCTGGTTGTCGGCCCTATTTGTCAAAATTCTGGCCAGCAATTTATTGGGTTTCCCCCCCATGTACAAATTTATCTTGCCCAGAAAAAAACAATCTATGTTGCACTTTCTCCTTTATAAACTTCCCGAAGTCCTCTTGTGCGACTGTCCCAGCTCTCCACAGAAGCCCTTTCCGCATGCTCCATGGTTCTCTGGTGTACTGCCTCCTGCAGCTCCACTTCCCTAGACGCAAACCCCCTTTTACACCTCTTGATATTTTGGATTAGGATTCCCCTCAAAGAAGCCTTAAAAGTATCCCACACAACTAATAATGATGCAGACCCCTTGTTGGAAGACCAAAACCCATTAATTTCCTTAACTATATGTTGTTCTTGGTCGATAATCGACAACCAATGGGGATTAATTCTCATCCTATTATGAGCACCTGACCTCTGATCTTCCCCTAACTCAACAACGAGAGGGGTATGATCAGATATGGATCTAGGAGCATAACAAATCCTTTTAACAAAGCTGGAAGATTACAGAGTAACAAGTCTATACATGAAGCCGCATCATACGAGCTGCTAAAGCATGAATATTCCCGCTTATCTGGGTTCAAGATACGCCATACCTCCCACCACCCCATTTCCTCACAAAAGTTCCGTAAAGGGGACCGGCCATAGTCACGAGGTTTACCTGAGCTGTGTCTATCCAATAACGGGTCCATAATACAGTTGAAGTCACCACCCACATATAATTCAGCGACTGCGAATAGGACATCCATCCGGAAAGGGGGCGCTATATACAGGAATGCCAATATTGTGTTTACACCTTCCAGAGAACCATGAAGCAACACAAATCTACCCCGATCATCAACCTTAACACACCAAGGTTTAAATTAGATTTTTTTAATGAAATTAAACAGATACGCCCGAAGAATATGACGACAGAGCCGAGTGATACTCAAACTTCGCCCACTTCTTCTTCATGCTATCCACCTTATCAGGGGCCAGATGTGTTTCTATAGGGACAATTATGGCAGGGAGATATTTACCAATCCTATCTGCTATCGCACACTTCTTAGCTCTGTCGGCCATACCCCGGGTGTTCCAGATAACAATCCTAGTGCACATAGATCAAAAAATAAATAAAAAAAAAAAAAAAAAATCCCCTCCCACAAATCTGTCGCTCCCGAACCCTCCCACCCCCACCCTCCCCAAACCCTCCCCAAACCCTCCCCACCTGTCGCGCATGATACCATGCACCACCCTCTACCAGGCTGCACATTGCTCTTCCCTGCTCCACAGCATAAATGTCATACACCAAAACCATACTATGCTGCCCCTTAGGTTATCACAAACAACTAATTTTCAACACCCTCAGCATCCAACCACTCAGCCAAATCAGAAGCATTGTTAAAAAAAAAATAATAAAAAAAACCTGAATTACTATAAATAAATGGACCAAAAATAAATGATCTAAACATAAATGAAGTAGCCTCTCCTCAGGCCTCCCAATAGGAGTTAGTTACTACCCAACAGATAGCGTTTCAATTGCATCTAGCTGACCATAGTGATTTTGTACATCCATGTGTTCCTCTGATAACATCATTCAACCCCTCCTCTAATATGAGAGCTGATTACACAGTACATGAAGGCGAGACACAGTCTTATCAAACATTTCAATTCATATAAGAGTAGCAACTGGCCGTCTCAGCTTCCTCTCTTCTGTGTGAGTTCTCTGTTGAGGGGGTTGAAGTTCTTATGGGTCACACGCTTAGTGTTCACCTGGGGGCATAAATCCCAAACAGAGGTAGCATACTGTGTCCAGGCAACTGAAAGGAAAAAGGTCATTATAGTTCACCACTAGAGACAGGAGGGGGGCAGCGGGGCACCTTGCATACAGTAGTTCCATCCCCCAAAAGATAAGGGGTTTAGCAGAGGGAGTCCTTTTCCTACTCCTGTTCAGCCAGAGTGGTTGCTGAGAGCGCACACCCTTTTAGTTCATAACTTGCAAAAAAAAAAAACACGCTGTCCGCAGATTCAGCTGTTTTCTTAGTCTGAACAGTTACTTAGGACTAATTCAACACTATTCCTATAGTTATCAGCGGTGCTGCGTGTATCATAAATCCCATTGGAGTCCCAAGGAGATGGTATTATAAACTGGTAGCCAGCAGCCTCACCCTACCACTGGAGCCCATTTCTGCAGCCTTGTTTCAGAGCAGTTCTGTCCTAGTGTCCAGAGATTGATCAGCTGAGGAGGAGTGTGCTGATTTAGCTATGAGCTGCCCCAATTAACTCCTTCCGCCCCTGTAGAAGAGGACTACAAAGCAAAACAGGCAGAGAAAAAAAAAATAAAAAAATCATAAGTATACTGTCAAGAACCGGCTTCCAGCCTCAAAATACACCGGTGCTCTTGCTCACCCAAACCTCAAAACAGCTCAGCGCTAGCTGTGTAGCCACGGACGGCGGCGTTGCAGACCCCGCCATCAGCCTTAACTGCCAGCAGCCAGATTTTTATAGCCCAGTGTTCTCTCACCCCTCGTCCCTCTCAGCAAGGGGAGGGGGTGCACATAAGCAGAGCCCCCAGCGTCCTTCCCAGGAGAATGCAGCGCCCCAGACACGCCTGAAGGATCCACCAACTCCTGGGCCCGGCATCTTCCACAACCGCCAGCACCTCCGGAAGGCTGACTCCCACCGCTGCCTCCTCCACCATATGCCGCCTCTTCTCTCTATTCCCAGTTCTCATCAGAGGCCGGCACGGTGCAGCCCGGCATCCCAGCACTCATATGGGCAGCTCAGGGTTCTCATCAGCAGCTCAGGATCCTCATGGAGCAGGGAGAGAGAGCAATGTGTGCGGCTACTCAGTCATGCCGCTAGCCACGCCCATCAATGTCTGGGCACCTAAAACGCTGGATTCTGGGGTCAGAAAGGTCAGTGCTTATCTATGAACTTACTGAGAGAAGATTGCAGGGTGTTGTGCTGTGCAGGACTGCTCCGTGCTCACTCACTCCTCTCAGCCCCTCCCCTCTCCATAGACCATAATGGACACAGAAATCCTGCTTCTTTTTTTAATAATTGTTTTTTATTAAAAAATTTTCAACAATGTAGACATCAAAACAAAAAAGAGCATTGTACATATGATAGTAACCCAGTATAGCCCGAATACACTGAGATAACAAGTCATTGTCCCTAATAATAGCACAAGAGGGGCGATGGACCAGAACGACAATGTCGGAGCTCCAATGTAAGTGCGTATGGCGATCTCCTAATGATACCATAAAAAGCTAGACTACATAAAGACACCAGACAGTACACAGAAGGGAAGAAAAGAAAGGGGGGAGGGGTAAGGGAAGAGCCCACATCCAACTGGACTAGTTTAAGAGGCAGAAGGGTCGGAGCGGTCAGTATTCCTCTCCACCCAATAGAGATCCCATGGGTCCCAGACTTTTTTAAACAGGTCCAATTTGTTGTCTAATCTGGCTGTTAGATGTTCCATGTTCCTTAAATCTAGGATTCTGGCATACAAGTCACTTCTAGAAGGTGGTGCTACAGCTTTCCAATACTTTGCTATCAGGCTCCGTGCTGCCGTGAGAAGATGCAACAGCAATTTGAGAGTATGGCGTCTCAGTTTGACTGATGTAATGTTAAAAAGATAGAATACCGGATCCAAGGGGATATCTATACCTGACACATCCTTAATTAGGCCCTTAACCATCTGCCAATATGGGGAGATGAGAGGGCAAAGCCAATAGATGTGTGGGAGGGTGCCCACCGTCTGTTGACATCTCCAACAAAGATTGGAGATCATTGGGTTCATTGCATGCAGAACTCTTGGAGTATAATGCCAGAGCAACATTATTTTATATTGATTTTCTTTGTATGTTACGCAGATAGAAGTCTTAGTCGCTCTGTCCCATATTACACTCCAAATGCTCTGAGGCAGACGCCTCCCGAAAAGGCCTTCCCATGTGTCCATGTAGGGATACCGCACATCTACATCCGGTGGCAGCTGCTTAATCAATCTGTATATATCCGAGATTAGGCCTTTGGTAGACACCCCAGCCTTGCAAAGCCTCTCAAAATCTGTTGATAGGGATACTGTCGTTGAAGAGAATAGTGTCACCATGTAGTGCTTGATCTGGAGGTATTGAAACTGTGTTGCAATGGGGAGGTTAAAGTCCTTAGCTAGACTAGAGAATGAGCGCAGACTCCTGTTTAGCGGAGCCACAATATCAGCAAAGCAAAATAATTCGTTATCATACCAATGTTTCGTCATCCCACTGGTAAGACTGTCCGGCAGTTTAGGATGAAACAGAAATGAAGTCATAGGGGAGCACTTTGACACCAAGGGAAATCGTTGCCTACACACAATCCATATTTGTCTAGTATGGGCCATGGGCCCAAGAGCACTGTCCTGCAGGGTAACATCAGATGTGGACCATAAGAGAGAGTTGGGATGTATTGGAGCTATCCAGAGCTTCTCTATTACCATCCCTTTTGAGTAGGCACGTAAAGCGGCCCAGGCTTGGATATGGCATAAGTGAGCCGCCCAATAATAACAAACCAAATCCGGGAGGGCCAAACCCCCCCCAGCACTTAGGGGCGAGCAGGATATTTTTTGCCACCCTATGTCTTCTATGTGCCCAGACAAAGCGGAGGATAGAATCCTGTAGGGCCTTAAGGGCTCTGAGGGGTACCTGAATCGGGAGGGCTTCAAAATGATATATCAACTTAGGGAGGATGGTCATCTTGACCGCTGCAATTCTTCCCATGAGTGATAATGGGAGGGTATGCCATTTATCCAGCAGAGCCTGAATCTCGGAAAAGAGCCTAGGGAAGTTTTGGGCATATTGAGAAGAGTAGGAGTTAGTAATCTGGACCCCTAAGTATTTGAGGGAAAGATCTTTCCAGTTATATTTATAATTAGAATGTAGGGTATCTAGTAAGGGCTCCGGTAAGTTAATGGCTAGGGCTTCGGTCTTGGACGTATTCACTTTATAGCCGGAGAGTCGGCTAAATGTGTGCAGTAGTTCATGAAGATTGGGTAGGGAAATGTGGGGTTGGGTAATCGTTAGCAGGACGTCGTCTGCAAACAGTGAGGGTTTGAAGTCGACCCCTCTAATCCGTATCCCATGAATAGCAGAGTGTTGCCGTATTGCTGCCGCCAGGGGTTCGATGCACAAGACAAAGATAAGGGGGGAAAGGGGGCAGCCTTGCCTTGTGCCGTTGTGAATATGTATGAGATTGGACGAGGTGTGGGGAAATTTGATAGTCACCGTAGGCGAGGCGTATAGGCCTCTGATCGCTGTGAGAAAGAGTCCAGACCAAAGGTCTCTAGGACTCTCAGCATGAACGGCCAGTAGCGTTGTAGCGCTGAGCCTTGTTTACCGCATCTACAAGATCAATTACGCGTCTCGTGTTATCGCCCCCCTGGCGGCACTAGACAAACCCCACTTGATCCTTGTCAATGAGTTGTGGGAGCCATACCAATAGTCGATTAGCAAGGACCTTAGTGAACAATTTAAGGTCTGCATTGAGGAGTGCAATAGGGCGATAGCTCCCACAATCCAAGGGATCTTTTCCCGGCTTAGGGAGTAGGGTGATGTAAGCATGGGATAGTGTGGTTGGGATGGGTTCCCCTTGGAGGAAGGCATTAAATACTCTAAGTATATGAAGTGTAAGAATATGGGTAAACGTTTTGTAGTATAAGTATGTTAGCCCATCAGGGCCCAGCGACTTGCAATTGGGCAGATCCTTTAGTACTTCCCCTAATTCATCTGCTGTGATCTCTGCGTTTAAAGCATCACGCGCGTCTGCTGACAACCTAGGGAGATTACAAGTAGCTAGGAAAGCGTCGAAGAGGCGCATTCGGTCCCCTGGGGTCTTCGGGAGTGCATCCGGAAGGTTGTATAATCGGGCAAAATAGTCTCTAAACTCCTCCGCTATGGCAGAAGGGTGATGGAGTATAGTGCCATTCTTGTTCCGGATAGTGTGGGGCATCTGCTGGTCAGTACGATCCCTCAGTGGCTTAGCCAATAGGGTGTGAGCTTTGTTACCTCTCTCATATTACCTTTGTTTAGTATAAAGTAGGAGTTTTTCCACTTTATCCAAAGCTAGGTTTTTGACTTTGGCTCTGATACTCAGAACCTTTCTCAGAAGTGCCACTGAAGGCGAAGTGACTAGCTTAGCCTCTAAGGAGCGTAACTGGGCAGAGAACTTGTCAATCATGTGGTTTCTATCCTTTTTCAGCTTTGCACTCAAGGATATACAGCAGCCTCTCATTACAGCCTTATGGGCTTTCCATAGCATCACCGAAGACCCCACCGAACCTGTGTTTACAGTGAAATATTCGGTCAAGGAGGACCCTAGACTCTCTCTCAAATGGGGAGTTTTTAGCAGAGTCTCATTGAGTCTCCAATGACATTTTCTAGTGTACAGTGCCGAATCTTTGATGTCTAGTGTGAGTGGGGCGTGATCCGACCACGTAATAAGTCCCATATGCGCATCTTTCATTATTCGTACTGCTGGAATATTTCCAAAGAAATAATCTATACGGGTAAACGTCCCATGCGGTGAAGAATAAAAGGAGTATGACCTGTCGGAGGGATGGTTAATTCTCCATAGGTCGTATAGAGCATATTTGCGGACTAATTTACAGAAGTCTCTGGCCAGCGAGACCAATGGGGCGGGGGGTTGGACAATAGTTGGAGAAAAGTGATCTACGTGTTCAGACATAACGGCGTTGAAATCTCCCCCTAGAATCAACGTAGAAGGGGGCAGTCTAGATAGTTGTGAAAGAAGCTTGTTCAGAAATCGTATTTGGTGGGAGTTAGGGACGTAGGCGTTACATAGTACAATTGGAAGCCCCCTATAGATACCTTGAAGTATGATATATCTACCCCCGGTGTCTAATGTAGAGGTATGGATCTGAATGGGGCATGCACGTGAGAGAAGTATCTCCACCCCCGCTGGTCTACGATCACAGGGGGCCGAGTATGCTACAAGGAATCCTGCTTCTTCTGAAGTGAGGGGGGAGGCTGGGAGATTGCTTTTTCAGTTCAGAAGGAAACTCTTTTAGTACATAAAACCTATTATAGAGTTTCTTAAAATCGCTTGTACTGTTGATATTTAATGTTTTCAAAAAAATGACCCTGAAATGAGATTTACGCTTTAAGGGTTTAGTATAGCCATCTCTAAACACCAGTAATATGACCTTATGCTAAGACTGGGAGGTCCAACATACATAACCACACAAAAAATGGGGAAAAAATCCCCAAAAATGACCTAAATTTACCCAGTAAAAATCTAAATGCAAAATGCATAGTATTTGTAATAGTCAGTATACTGTAATTACTAGAGCTACCAAGTGTGAAGAACTCATCTATAGTGTATATATACCTATAATCATCCAGGTCACATGTTCAGAAGCGGCTTTGTGTCTATTGGGTTTGTGTCTATTTTCCCTGTCGCTGAAGTGTTCCACCTTATTTACTAAATTTCCCAAAACCCGAACAACCCGTTGTATTTGTCCAAAACCCCAAAAAGTGGTTGTGTCCTTTAAATCCCGTCTCAACAAGCAGATTAGGCAAACCGTTTTTTTTTATTATTATTATTTTTTATGGGTTTTCTATTCGAAAAATCAGCCCTTCTAGTGATGGTCGGGTTTTTGTTTTGTTTTTGCACATTAATAAATTAGACGGTAAATAATACGACACACTATGGCAGAACGGGGAAGAGAGAACAGTGTCTGTGTAAATTGGGCCGTATGTGTAATAGTGTGGGATGTGCATGCTTAATCCTAATGTGTGTAACACAAGATGATATGTAGGTGATAACCTCCAGACACAGCTACATATCCATGTTACCGCTCTATTCTATACTCTATCTCAGGGGTGGCAAACTCAAATACACAGTGGGCCAAAATAAAAAAAATTGGACAAAGTCGCTACGCGCGGGCCAAGCTTGATATTTAATGAAAAGTGCATGCGACATTTCTGGCACTGTTTATCCTAAAGTAATTGTCCTCACATGGTAGTTACCCATTATATCCCTCAAGCAGTAGGTAATCCCATAAATGTGCCCCTCCCTCCCAATAGTGCCCCACATACTAGCCAGGCCTACTGTTAGAGCCCCACATAGTAGCCCAATAGTGACCCATATATTAGCCAGCACACCTAATAGTGCCCAATATAGTATCCAGCCCTCCTGATAGCGTCCCATATAGTAGCCAGCCTCCAATAGTGTCTTATATAGTAGCCCCCTCCCAATAGTCTCATATAGTAGCCAGCCCTCCCAATAGAGTCTTATGTAGTAGCCCCCTCCCAATAGTGTCTTATATAGTAGCCAACACTTCCAATAGTGCCCAATATAGTAGCCAGCCCTCCAAATAGTCTCTTATATAGTAGCCAGCCCTCCCCCATAGTCTCTTATATAGTAGCCAGCCCTTCCCCATAGTCTCTTATATAGTAGCCAGCCCTCCCCCATAGTCTCTTATATAGTAGCCAGACCTCATCCATAGTCTCTTCTATAGTAGCCAGTCCTCCCTCCCAATATTCTCTTATGTAGAAGCCAGTCCCTAAAATAGTCTCATATAGTAGCCAGCCCTCCCAATAGTTTTATATAGCGGCCAGCCCTCCCCAATAGTATCTTATATAGAAGCCAGTCCCTAAAATAAGTGAATAAAATAAAAAGGAATTAAGGTTCTCACGGTCAGCGCTGTCCACATAGAGAAGTGGCCGAAAGCTTAAATAAATGAATTTAATATAGTAAAAAATATATTTAATATAGCACAAATATGACGCGTTTCGAAGACATACGTCCTCTTCATCAGATAAAACAAAGTGCATAACATAGGATAGCAGGAGGATATGTCTATTATTTAAAGGGGTATTCCAGGGAAAATCAATAATTTAGCAAAGGAAAGGGTTAACCAAGGTTAACACTTTCCTAATATACTTACCTGTTGTTTTTTGGCCCCCCAAGGAGATCTCCGGTCCGGTCACGTGATCTTGCAGCTTGTGGCTCGGATCCTCTTCTCCTTCCGGTTCGGTGACGTCACCACCCGGCCGGCGTCGCTCTCCATCTCATTAGCAGCAGAGCACTGAACCCTGACAGGCTTGGTAGCGTGCAGCCAATCAGGGCTCAGTGCTCTGCATCCCCACACGCTTCAGAGTGGGGGTCCCCCGAGGCTGCAGTAAATTATCAGGGGTCGTCGGGCTCAGTGCCGGTCACCAGTTACATGGGCCGGCACTGCACTACAGCAGGTGAATGCGGGGTCTGGCGTCCATCATCACTCCGCAGATATCCCCCCCCCACCCCCACCCCACCTTGTCAGCGATGCCGACCGAGTCCCGGGAGGGGATGCGCGGGCGGCATTACTTCATTCATAGCTACCAGACACCCGGCTGCCCGCCGCATCCCCTCCCCCCAGGGACTCAGGACTCAGTAATGTGTATCGGCTGCTGATCCCCCCTGGCCCCCCCCTCCCCCCTCCCCTCCCTGTGTCCCTGTCAGAGATCACTCACCCCCGGATCAGCAGCCGATACACATTACTTCCCCACCGATGCGGATCCTGAGTCCCTGGGGGGAAGGGATGCGGCGGGCAGCCGGGTGTCTGGTAGCTATAAATGAAGTAATGCCGCCCGCCGCATCCCCTCCCGGGACTCGGTCGGCATCGCTGACAAGGTGGGGGGGGGGGGGGGGGTTCTGCGGAGTGATGATGGACGCCAGACCCCGCATTCACCTGCTGTAGTGCAGTGCCGGCCCATGTAACTGGTGACCGGCACTGAGCCCGACGACCCCTGATAATTTACTGCAGCCTCGGGGGACCCCCACTTTGAAGCGTGTGGGGATGCAGAGCACTGAGCCCTGATTGGCTGCACGCTACCAAGCCTGTCAGGGTTCAGTGCTCTGCTGCTAATGAGATGGAGAGCGACGCCGGCCGGGTGGTGACGTCACCGAACCGGAAGGAGAAGAGGATCCGAGCCACAAGCTGCAAGATCACGTGACCGGACCGGAGATCTCCTTAGGGGGCCAAAAAAACAACAGGTAAGTATATTAGGAAAGTGTTAACCTTGGTTAACCCTTTCCTTTGCTAAATTATTGATTTTCCCTGGAATACCCCTTTAAGCTTTCGGCCACTTCTCTGTGTGGACAGCGCTGACCGTGAGAACCTTAATTCCTTTTTATTTCTTTCACTTATTCTCTCCACGGGCCCCATTATTTTGGGAGTATCCTGTGTTTTTGGTACAGTCAGCTCAGCAGTCCCTGGAGGTAGTGGGCCCCTATACAGTGGACTGTCACCTAACAAGACCCTGGATTCGGAGTTGTACCCTGTTGAGGGGTGATCTGCACAAAGCCCAAGTGGCATCCAGGTGAGCACCTTCTCACATAATCCTTATCCTTGGTGTATTGAGGTATCACACGAGGTGCCGGTGCCCGCTTTCTTCTTTTTCTCTCCCTAGTCCCTAAAATAGTCTCTTATATAGTAGCCAGTGGTCTTCAAGATTATAATATGGGCGGTCTGAGCGGCCATCCAGGACACCCATATTATAATCCTGTTAAATCAGGAGGGCCAGATTTAACACAGCAATGGAAAAGCATGGAGGGCCAAAAATAATGGCACAACGGGCCATCTCATGTCATCTCAGTGAGTTCTCCCTTCCCACCGACATGTTTCATCGGTCATTACCGGCTTCATCAGAGAGGCCACGGCGATCGGAACGCCAGGCACCTGTATGTGCTCTCCTGCTTACAGACATGTGAGTTCTATCAGTTGTCACCAATCACACAATATATAGCATGGTAACCACAAAATGTGTGACAGATATGAAAACCAATAGACTGAAGCTTTATTGTTTCCTGCATGTGACATATCAGGTAGAGATTGCCTGATGGCGTAAACCTCCAATGCCCAGGAGACTGAACTGATAGCTGGTGAATTCTCAGCTCTGCTTCTAGTAGTCCTACCTAATACTTGTCTCATTCTCCCACCACATTTCAGTCAGGTAGTCCATGGTTTGGTAAATAGATCCTGGAGAACTAACCTCCAGGGGAATGATTAGGTGTATCAGCTACACTGACAGATGGTACCATAACTGCATCATGGGATTTCTTAGGCTGTAAGAGCATGGAGCGATAACCAGCCATATTGCCGATTCAGCCAATTATCACTACGTGCAATAGAGAACAATCAGCCGATGGAACGATCATTGGCTGATCGTTTGTTTAGGCCCAGACCTAAAATCATCGTCCGCCAACCGCGCATCGCTACATGTAATAGCAGTGTGTGGCCAACAGCTGATGATTCCACAAACAGTTTACATTACCTGTCCACATTCCGGTGTTCTGCGCTCTGCTTCCTCAGAGCGGCCTGTATGGGCTCCTGGAACGTCTTGTCTACTCTCGCCTTACCCGCTATCTCTCTGATAACTCTCTTCTTCACCCTCTACAGTCCGGCTTCTAACCCCTTCACTCCACTGAAACTGCTCTCACCAAGGTGTCAAACGATCTCCTGAAGGCCAAATCACAAGGGAACTCCTCCTGGATTCTCTTGGATCTCTCAGCAGCGTCTGACACTGTGGACCCCAAGATCCTCCTCTCTACACTTAGCTCTTTTGGTCTTAAAGGGAACCTGTCCCGACCCCCCGCTACAGCCCCCTATACTCACCTGATCCCGCTTCTGGATCCGGTCGGGTCACAGAGATCTCAGCCGCTGCAGCCCGGCGCGCGCTGACAGAGGAGTCCAACGCTCATAGAGAATGACGGAGCGCTGGACTCACCCGTGATTCTCTATGAGCGTTGGACTCATCTCTCAGCGCGTGCCGTGCTGCAGCGGCTGAGATCTCCGTGACCCGACTGGATCCAGAAGCGGGATCAGGTGAGTATAGGGGGCTGTAGCAGGGGCACGGGGGGGTGACAGGTTCCCTTTAAGGACTCTGTTCTCTCCTAGATTTCTTCCTACCTCTCTGACCGCTCCTTCAATGTATCCTTCTCGGGTTCTACCTCTTCTCCCTTACTTCTTAGGGTCCTATTAAACTGAGCAATTTTAAACGATAAACGATTGCAAACGAGATTTATCATTAACCTGAAATCGTTCACTATATTACACAGAATAATGGTCATTAGTTACGAAAACAATCAACCACGTGCAATTATACTGAACTATTAGTGAACAAATGCAGAACTCAAGCGAACGAATGTGAAATTATAGCGAACGATTAACAATAATTTTAAGTTCAGATCTAAATCCACATGGACGATTTTTGGATTGTTGCCTGCAGTTACACAGAACAATTATCGTTTAAATTCAAACAATATAATGATTTTTCGCACGATAATCGTCCCGTGTAATAGGGCCCTTACTGTTGGGGTTCTCCCATGGGTCAGTCCTGGGTCCCCTCCTCTTCTCCCTCTATACAGCCCCATCAGACAGACCATCAGCAGGTTTGGCCTTTAGTACCATCTCTATGCTGATGACACCCAGTCATATACCTTCTCCTGTGACATCACTCCCAGCTATATACCTCCTCCTGTGACATCACTCCCAGCTCCCATCACCGCCAGCATGAGTTATGGTATTACAGGGAAGGTGCGTTGGGGGAGACCACTTAGGGGAGGACGGACCACGGGCGCACAACGCAATGGGCAGTTACAGTATTTGGGGGAAGGTGGGGGGAGACAGGTGGCAGCCGATCACAAGGAGAGGAGGCCTGCGTCCAGATACTGAGAGATATATTTCAGCTAATGGAGAACGGGGCCGTTAGGTCACGGCCCCAAGACAAAGGGAGTTGGGCGGGGAGCTCCTTACACGCCCCTACGTTCAGGCCGGCCCTACAGAGAAATCATCCCACCGCACACGTCACGGCCCCAAGGCGCCTGCATACAGTGAGGACAGCATTCTTGTATGGACTACAGTACTTCCTGTGGCAGTAAGTGCAGGAAAAAAAGCACTTTAAGTGCAGAACTCGTGATTAAGGTCTATTGGTCATTTGTATAACTTTTGTGGGGCAATACAGTACTTTAATATAGCTTTTGGCTGGAATACCCCTTTAATCTCTCTAAAGCTGAACTTCTGGTATTCCCTCCCTCTAACCAACCTAAACCCGACATCTCACTCAGTCTGTGGTACTAGCATCACTCCTGTGCATCAGGCTCAATGTCTGGGGGTTATGCTGGACTCTGATCTATCCTTCACTCCCTATATCCAAGCTCTTGCAACTCCTGTCACCTACATCTCACACATCTCCAGAATCCGCCCATTCCTCACCACTGATACCGCTCAGACTCTGACTGTCGCCCTGATCCATTCCCGTCTTGACTACTGTAACTCCCCAATAATTGCTCTTCCTTTCTCTAAGCTTTCCCCTCTCCAGTCTATCCTTAAAATAGCACCCAGACCCATCTTCCCCTCCAGCCGCTATACCGACGTCTCCCCTCTCTCCACAACTCTGCTCCTACCTCATCTCCACCTACCATCCTCCCCGTGCTCTCCGCTCTGGCCCTCCATACATCTCCTCCCTCATCTCCACCTACCATCCTCCCCGTGCTCTCCGCTCTGGCCCTTCATAATATCCTCTCTCATCTCCACCTACCATCCTTCCCGTGCTCTGTGCTCTCCGCTCTGGCCCTCCATACATCTCCTCCCTCATCTCTACCTACCATCCTTCCCGTGCTCTCCGCTCTGGCCCTCCATACATCTCCTCCCTCATCTCCACCTACCATCCTTCCTGTGCTCTACACTCTGGCCCTCCATACATCTCCTCCCTCATCTCTACCTACCATCCTTCCCGTGCTTTCCGCTCTGGCCCTCCATACATCTCCTCCCTCATCTCCACCTACCATCCTCCCCGTGCTCTCCGCTCTGGCCCTCCATACATCTCCTCCCTCATCTCCACCTACCATCCTCCCCGTGCTCTCCACTCTGGCCCTCCATAATCTCCTCCCTCATCTCCACCTACCATACTTCCTGTGCTTTACGCTCTGGCCCTCCATACATCTCCTCCCTCATCTCCACCTACCATCCTTCCCGTGCTCTCCGCTCTGGCCCTCCATAATCTCCTCCCTCATCTCCACCTACCATACTTCCTGTGGTCTACGCTCTGGCCCTCCATACATCTCCTCCCTCATCTCCACCTACCATCCTTCCCGTGCTCTCCGCTCTGCCCCTCCATACATCTCCTCCCACATCTCCACCTACCATCCTTCCTGTGCTCTACGCTCTGGCCCTCCAAACCTTTCCTCCCTCATCTCCACCTACCATCCTTCCTGTGCTCTCCGCTCTGGCCCTCCATAATCTCCTCCCACATCTCCACCTACCTTACTTCCTGTGCTCTACGCTCTGGCCCTCCATACATCTCCTCCCTCATCTCCACCTACCATCCTTCCCGTGCTCTACACTCTGGCCCTCCATACATCTCCTCCCCCATCTCCACCTACCATCCTCCCCGTGCTCTCCGCTCTGGCCCTTCATAATATCCTCTCTCATCTCCACCTACCATCCTTCCCGTGCTCTGTGCTCTCCGCTCTGGCCCTCCATACATCTCCTCCCTCATCTCCACCTACCATCCTTCCCGTGCTCTCCACTCTGGCCCTCCATAATCTCCTCCCTCATCTCCACCTACCATACTTCCTGTGCTTTACGCTCTGGCCCTCCATACATCTCCTCCCTCATCTCCACCTACCATCCTTCCCGTGCTCTCCGCTCTGGCCCTCCATAATCTCCTCCCTCATCTCCACCTACCATACTTCCTGTGCTCTACGCTCTGGCCCTCCATACATCTCCTCCCTCATCTCCACCTACCATCCTTCCCGTGCTCTCCGCTCTGCCCCTCCATACATCTCCTCCCACATCTCCACCTACCATGCTTCCTGTGCTCTACGCTCTGGCCCTCCAAACCTTTCCTCCCTCATCTCCACCTACCATCCTTCCTGTGCTCTCCGCTCTGGCCCTCCATAATCTCCTCCCACATCTCCACCTACCTTACTTCCTGTGCTCTACGCTCTGGCCCTCCATACATCTCCTCCCTCATCTCCACCTACCATCCTTCCCGTGCTCTACACTCTGGCCCTCCATACATCTCCTCCCCCATCTCCACCTACCATCCTTCCTGTGCTCTACGCTCTGGCCTTCCATACATCTCCTACCTCATCTCCACCTACCATCCTTCCCGTGCTCTACACTCTGCCCCACCAAACATCTCCTCCCCCATCTCCACCTACCATCCTTCCTGTGCTCTACGCTCTGGCCCTCCATACATCTCCTTCCTCATCTCTACCTACCATCCTTCCCGTGCTCTACACTCTGGCCCTCCATACATCTCCTCCCCCATCTCCACCTACCATCCTTCCTGTGCTCTACGCTCTGGCCCTCCATACATCTCCTCCCTCATCTCCACCTACCATCCTCCCCGTGCTCTCCGCTCTGGCCCTTCATAATATCCTCTCTCATCTCCACCTACCATCCTTCCCGTGCTCTGTGCTCTCCGCTCTGGCCCTCCATACATCTCCTCCCTCATCTCTACCTACCATCCTTCCTGTGCTCTACGCTCTGGCCCTCCATACATCTCCTTCCTCATCTCCACCTACCATCCTTCCTGTGCTCTACACTCTGGCCCACCATACATCTCCTCCCACATCTCCACCTACCATGCTTCCTGTGCTCTACGCTCTGGCCTTCCATACATCTCCTCCCTCATCTCCACCTACCATCCTTCCTGTGCTCTACGCTCTGGCCCTCCATAATCTCCTCCCTCATCTCCACCTACCATCCTTCCCGTGCTCTGCGCTCTGCCCCACCATACATCTCCTCCCTCATCTCCACCTACCATCCTTCCTGTGCTCTACACTCTGGCCTTCCATACATCTCCTCCCTCATCTCCACCTACCATACTTCCTGTGCTTTACGCTCTGGCCCTCCATACATCTCCTCCCCCATCTCCACCTACCATACTTCCTGTGCTCTACACTCTGGCCTTCCATACATCTCCTCCCTCATCTCCACCTACCATCCTTCCCGTGCTCTACGCTCTGCCCCACCATACATCTCCTCCCTCATCTCCACCTACCATACTTCCTGTGCTCTACGCTCTGGCCCTCCATAATCTCCTCCCTCATCTCCACCTACCATCCTTCCCGTGCTCTACACTCTGGCCTTCCATACATCTCCTCCCTCATCTCCACCTACCATACTTCCTGTGCTTTACGCTCTGGCCCTCCATACATCTCCTCCCCCATCTCCACCTACCATCCTTCCCGTGCTCTACGCTCTGGCCCTCCATACATCTCCTCCCCCATCTCCACCTACCATCCTTCCTGTGCTCTACACTCTGGCCCTCCATACATCTCCTCCCTCATCTCCACCTACCATCCTTCCTGTGCTCTACGCTCTGGCCCTCCATAATCTCCTCCCTCATCTCCACCTACCATCCTTCCCGTGCTCTACGCTCTGGCCTTCCATACATCTCCTCCCTCATCTCCACCTACCATACTTCCTGTGCTCTACGCTCTGGCCCTCCATAATCTCCTCCCTCATCTCCACCTACCATCCTTCCCGTGCTCTGCGCTCTGCCCCACCATACATCTCCTCCCTCATCTCCACCTACCATCCTTCCCGTGCTCTCCGCTCTGGCCCTCCATACATCTCCTCCCTCATCTCCACCTACCATCCTTCCCGTGCTCTACACTCTGGCCCTCCATACATCTCCTTCCTCATCTCCACCTACCATATTTCCTGTGCTCTGCGTTCTGCTAATGATCTAACCCTAACATCTTCCATAATCAGAACCTCACACTCCCACCTCCAAGACTTCTCTCGTGCTGCACCAGTTCTTTGGAACATTTTATCAAAAGACCTCAGACTCATTTCCAACACCCCCAGTTTCAAGCGTGCCCTGAACTCCCATCTCTCCAGGCTTATAACATTCCCTAATCTCGTCTCCCTCTTTGCTATCCCTTCTCCATCTCCTCCATAACCTCTTTGGTGCCATGTACTTTGCACCTGCTACCTGAACTTAGAAAATGGCGTGTGACTGGCTCGCCCAATCAGCAATAGGCACTGTGAGACTTTATGTACAATGACTGGAACATCGGCAAATAAAGCCCTTGTTGCGTCTGGTAACCCCCCAGTCCTCCTAGTCTGTACACTCTCACGAGCAGGTCTCTGATTCTGTATTGTTTTTATTTTAATGATTTAATATAAATATAACCTGTATTGTACATTTATATTTAAAAAAAAATAAAAAGCGCTGTGGAATCTGTTGTCGCTATACAAATAAATATTATTATTATTCTATGATTTCTTCTGCACTGGGGAAATGATCTCGCTTATCGGGTTGTTACAGGAATGAGCTCTCACCTCTAGACGTGACCTTATTAGCACTGCTATTACATGGGAAAGCACTAGACACTAGACTGGAATTCTATGAAATACCATACTCTTCATTTTTTGTGACGTTTTTCTCTCCTCTCTAACTTTTTTTGGCTCTTTGGTAGTTTTTCTGAAAAGCAGCATGCGGAGGGTTTCTCTCCCATAGAGTTCAATGGAATTGTTTTTTTGTCTGTCTCTAAAACGCAGAAGACTAGTAAAAGCCAATCACAACTGAAGTCAGAAATTCCAGAAATTGCCAAAATAATCTTTGATGGCTTTTCTGGCAATCTTTGGAGCCAGACGCCACAAAAAAACTATGAAGCCACCCTTTCCATGGATCTGAACATCGCCACCGACCCCTGCACATACCAAGATCACACACTATAGGAACTCCTGATAACTTAAAACCCAGAAGTGGATTTGAAAAGAGGATAGATCTCAGTCTTTCCTTTATGACCTGTTCTCTGTTTATAGTCTGTTCCTGGGTTTGGCTTCAAATCTTTGGCAGATAATCTGTCGTCAGATCTGTTGGTGTAATAGGACCCTTAGTGATAGGCTGCTTGGTCATTTTACTCAGGTGTGCGTATCATGTGACGATATTGGTCAGCTCCACTAAGAGACAGCATTCATCAATACTAACACATCGGAGAACTAAACAGCCTGGTGAACAATACTCTCAGATCTCCATATTTATTCACTGGAATAAGGCAGATGTGAATCCTTCATTGAGGCCATGGGGGCTGAAGGAGCCCAAACAGTGATTCCACCATACTTCTCCTTACAGCAGCTTTTTGTTGAGGTCCCTCTTCATGGTCCCCAAAACACTCGATTAACACCCCAATAGATAAGTAAAATTGTGTATTTCATTCTTGTGTCTAGTTAATGGAGTGTCTCCTTGCATGTCTATGCAACTCTGTATTGGTTTTCCCTAATACAGGAATATACAGGGACATCTACAATTCCAGTGGATTGGCAGCTGATAAACCCCCTCTAATATACAACCTCAGACATGAGGGGCAACCAGGTAAAACAATTCCTTCTGGGCCAAAATGGCGCTATGAAGATGACTCTGGCCTTCTCTTCCCTGATCTTTCTTAGAACCCTGAGAATCAGATTCCGTGGAAGGAAGACATAAAGATCCCCTGATCACCAAACCAGGAAAGTATCCATCCCCAGAGGCCTGTCTCCTGGATTCAAGGAGAAAAAAAACGTTCTACCTATCTGTTCTCCCCTGCGGCAAAGAGATCTCCTGCTGGACGACCCCGCAGTCTCACAATATTCTGAAAGGGTCCCTGACCCAGGCTCCATTCCCTCTGGGACCTGCCTGACCATGCTCTGACCCTATTAGTGTGAAGCTCCTTACTATGGTCGGTGCCTTGTCTGACAAAACTCTTACATGGCGATCCTGACAGCGGAACAAGACAACTATCTGTCCTAAACCCAGAGGTCCCCATGGACTGGCGTCTGTGCTGATCACCAAGTCATCTGCTGTAATCCCCAGGACTGTCCCCCACCTGTGGCTGTCACACATTGGATAACAATAATAATAATATATTTATTTGTATAGCGCCAACAGATTCCGCAGCGCTATAGTCCCTGTTATTTATCCCACCTGGATAGAACTCCTGCCTGTAAGTACCAGGAATATCACTGAGGTGAGGGACCCCAGAAACATCACTGAGGTGAGGGACCCCAGATATATCACTGAGGTGAGGGACCCCAGAAACATCACTGAGGTGAGGGACCCCAGAAACATCACTGAGGTGAGGGACCCCAGATATATCACTGAGGTGAGGGACCCCAGAAACATCACTGAGGTGAGGGACCCCAGAAACATCACTGAGGTGAGGGACCCCAGATATATCACTGAGGTGAGGGACCCCAGAACTGACATTGCTTTCCTAACTGCACCCGATTTCTCCTCACCCCTTGAACTAGTGATATTATCTTTACCACCTTTTTCTTAGGACAAATAAGTGTTTTGAGAAGAAGAATCTAACAGACTGAATCAATCACATCCATTTGTGGATGGATGCCTAGCCTTGGTTACCCTTGTCTTATGTCGTTATACTCGCCACCGAGTTAGACTTTGACTCACAGGGGCCACCCTGGTGTTTCCCTATTTAGGTCCCAAAGCTGGTAACAGAGTGAGGACCTGAGGGACTACGTATCAGGGTGGTTTGGTGCTCTCCCCACTAGGAGGCACCCCTTGGCAACAGGCTTCCTTCTCTGGAGAGAGGGAGATCTGGCTATTCCCGTATTTTGAGACTCGTAACTGAGGCTCCACGGACCCTTCTTTGCATATTCAAATTTTGTAGGGGGCAATCAGTGGAGACTCCCATTGGATTTTTTCACTGTTCTCCCTGAGTTCAGTGATTGTTGTGTTTTGTTGGTCTATTTATCATTGCCCCAGTAGCCAGAATCCTGCTCCACACTGACGAGGGGCAAATACCCCGAAACTGCAGTCTGTGGATGGATCCCTAGCCTTGGTAACCCTTGTCTTATGTCATTATACTCGCCACAGAGTTAGACTGTGACTTACAGGGGCCACCCTGGTGTTTCCCTATTTAGGTCCCAAAGCTGGTAACAGAGTGAGGACCTGAGGGACTACGTATCAGGGTGGTTTGATGCTCTCCCCACTAGGAGGCGCCCCTTGGCAAAGGGCTTCCTTCTCTGGAGAGAGGGATATCTGGCTATTCCTGTGTTTTGAGACTCGTAACTGAGGCTCCACGGACCCTTCTTTGCATTTCCATCCCAAAGTAACTAGATCCATTCACCACTAAGGATACCGGGTGACTATCCCTATGGGAGTGATAATGTCACCAACTCTAAAAGAGACAGATATATCATACTTACCAACCACTGTGCATCCACCAGTGATAGACGTCACTGATCATTAATGATCACCAAATCCTTATACACCACTCACCTTTCTTAATCACATTGTTGTATAGGAAGACGGCCAATATTAGAAGTGTCACAGAGACAAGCGTCAGGACCACAGCAGTGACAACCGTCGCAGGGTTAGCTTCTCGCTCTGTAATTACAGGAAACAAGTAAGAATCCAGATGTGACCTCTACCTACTGATCACACCTGTGTGTGTATATATATATATATATATATGATTTGTTCTCCTGTGGATTCAGTCCCCGGGGTTACAGGTCATTGTGCGGTTACTGATGGATAATACACAGAATGGCGGCAGCCGAGAGCCCAGAGAGCGACATCTCCACCAGCTCTGACTTCTGACATTTTATTCTATATAATTTTATAGTATATTGGGTTTTGGGTAGAATAAAGTAACTCACCTGTGACTGTCAGGGTGAAGTCCTTCTTCAGGTCCTGCTCCAGAGATCGATGCTTCACCACACAGGAATATCTATGGCCGTCATCCTCCATTGTAGGATATAAGGTCAGGTGACTGGTAACATTGAACGTCCCATCTGTATTATTGACGGGGTCTCCGGTGCAGATTCTTCTCTGCAGGGCCGCACTTACTGAAGAATCCTTCTGGTATCGCACCCATTGTATAGTAATATCTTTAGGGTAGAAGTTACTGACTTCACATGCCACTGATCTCTCACTTCCCACCTCCACATGGATGGCGTCTCCAGGTACCAGGACAGCGGAGGGCACAGCTACAGAAGAGAAGACACAGCACTTATCATCAGCATCGAACCTGTGACTGTGGTATCAAATATTTGGTCATCAGTGTAAAAAATTATTCAAAATACTCAGTTTACACCATTTACTGACACCACCGTGCGGCTGTATAAGTAGAGTCCTGGGACCATCTAAACACTCTCCGCACTCCCAGAATCCTAATGATCCTGGTCGGGGATTCCATCACGCACCATCATGCTCCATAGCTTCCGTGAATTTGGGAATAAGGCCTCAGAGGTGTCAGATAGTGATGAAGCAGCTGACACCGACAATGGTGATTTAATGGGATCTACCAGAAGCAAAGTCAATGAAGTGTGGTTCAGCCGAAGAACTCAACAACCAGCTGAATGGATATGGGGTAAGATGAGGGATGGTAAAGGCATGTGATCACTGATCAGCTGATCGGGATCGTGACATACTTCAGGATTAGTGCACAGGTGTGACTCACCTGACACCTGCAGAGAGCTCTTCCCTTCCCTGGACTCTGGGGTCACTATAACACCACAGGTGTACTCTCCCTCATCAGAGAACTGCACCCGCGGGAGGTGAAGTGTGGCGTTCCCTCTCTGTATATCACTCTCCGCCTCCATGTACGCTCCTTCTCTGAAGGCCTGCAGTCGTCCTGGTATATATCTGTACACATCAGCTGTGCTTCCATTCTGGGATCTGGTCCAGTGCACATTAATAGTTTTCCCAGGAGCAAAGTCCAATATTTCACAGAGAATGGCGGCCTCCTCGTCTCTCAGCACTGAGATCTGCGGGGTCTTCATAGTGACTCTCAGACCACCTAAAAAGATAATAACTAAATAGGGTCACTGTCCCCTAAAAGGGAAAGAATGAGCAAATAACAATACATGTCCCAGCCTGCCGCTCCGAGAAGATGGAGATGCCGCAAGAGGAGAGCGAGCATAATATGGGGAGCGCTGTCTACAACGGGAGAGGTTCTTATACCATATAGTACAGACCCTGATTAGACTGGCTGACAGATCAGACCTTGCTCACAGTCCCATGAGATAGAATAAAGGTCCCCATACGTTTTATATATGTGACTGCCTGTGGATTTGGCCATCAGTATAAAGTGTTTGCATCTCCGCTGTCAGCTGATGTTGGTGGAGCTAGTGACATTTCATCATGCCCGACCCATTTATTCTTGTAGAGATAAGCTGCCACCATATCAGCCTATCCCTCCCCCATAGAGAATACGGGAACGTTTGGCTGAGCCGTGGATGGGGGGATTGGAGAGATAACTGTGGGCTGAGCACTTATTGGCCTACAGTTATTGAAGGTTCCAAGGTGGTGAAAGATTCCCCCCCCCCCCCCCCCCGTCTCTGTAATAGCATTAACCCCTTCAGGACTGGGCCCATTTTGGTCTTACATAAGCATGGATCATTCTACAAATCCTACATGTGTCCTTCTTGAGATGATAACTTTTAAATAGTTATAGTTATCCAAGAGATTGCTTTATGTCAGGAGAATTAACAGTTAAATTGTGTTTTAGCAAAATACACCCTTTGGGTATAAACACACACACCGTATACGCAGCGTATTTACTGCTGCGACACGCAGCAAATACGCAGCAGATTAGATCTAAATAACTGAACACAGCATCAAATCTGCTGCAGATCTGCTGCGTATACGGAGTGTGTGTTTGTACCCTAAGGCCAGGTTCACACTAAGAAAAAGGGGCGGATAATCTGCAGTGAGCTCCGTTGCTCACTCCCGCTTGCACGCATCTCCGCCCGTGCCATAGGCTACATTCTATGGTTGGGAGGATTCCGCTGTCTGCAGGAATCTGGCCCGATCATGAAATGGAGTCTATGGCACGGGCGGAGATGGGTGCAAGCGGGGGTGAGTGATGGAATCCGTGGCAGATTTGCCCTATTCCGTAGTGTGAACCCACCCTAACAGAGCTGCACTCATAGACATTTACTGGGTGACCGCACCAGCCCACACATGGTAACTAAGCAAGAAAATATGGAGATCCAAGTGAGGAACTTAACACAACATTCAGTAGCCACATGGATAAGGTGCATGGTACGGCACGTGGTGTAATGGTGAATAAGGAAAGTGACCGGGCCTAGATGTAACCAATGAAATAGGTGGACAATTGTATGGCCATCTGTCTGCATTCAGATTATTTCATGCCTCCCTTTGTAGATGCTGACATTCTCCTAACAACATGGTTCTTCGAGAGGGAATCTAACATCTCCAGACCTTGTCCTGATGTGGCCAAAAACTGTGCATGGGAAGTCCGAGACCTCTACATCTCAAAACCTCGGGCAGAATTGCTGTAAGAAGAGGTCAGTCCACAGGGACCGAGGCAGGGGGATACGTTTGGAGTACTGTAAAGGCTAAAAGGCAAATGTTTTCTGCATTAAGGTAAGAATATTGCACTTTGAGTAAAGTTTTATGAAATATGGTGTCAGGAATGTGCAGTAGCCTGGTCTGAACTGGGCCTGGTGTTTGCTTTTGTGTGCCATACCCGATTGCTTCCGGCAATGCAGGAGTTAAGCTGAGAAGCTGCTGAACTTGATATGCACCTTTGTTGTCTGTGTGATTGACGGGTTCCTCTGCCTGTCTACAACCTGGAGGATCAGAGCGCTGGTCCAATGGGGATCCGGACCAGGCTCTTGGTCAGCATAAAACAAAGCTGAGGCAGAGTCCGAGCACTGGCTATTAGATTAACACCCTGATCCCAGCTCCCCCTGTCTATTGCTGTGCTCCCCATCCTAACTCCCTCTGCTCGCTCGTCTGTGTTACCTGACCTCTGGCTTTGACTTTTGACTATCGGACTACTACTGATTTTGTACTGCGCTGCCTGTTTGACTATCCTATATTGTGTTTGTCCGTCTGTCTTGTTCTGTGTTTCACGTACTCAGTATAGGGAACGTCTTTGTGGTTGTCCACGGCCGCCTAGGGCCGATTGAGGTAAGTAGGTAGGGACGAGAGATGAGCGAACCTGGAGCATGCTGGAGTCCATCCGAACCCGAACTTTCAGCATTTGACTAGCGGTGGCTGCTGAAGTTGGATAAAGCCCTAAGGCTATGTGGAAATCATGGATATAGTCATTGGCTGTATCTATGTTTTCCAGACAACCTTAGAGCTTTATCCAAGTTCAGCAGCCCCAGCTAATCAAATGCCGAACGATCGGGTTCGGATGGACGATCGGGTTCGCTCATCTCTAGTAGGGACAGTTGGTGGGTTCAGCATCAGGGCTCACTGTTTGTCTTGTCCCTGCCTTCCCTGTCCTGACATATGGAGCTGTAGATCTAATTGACTATAAGTTCTGTTTGTCTGGAAATCTGGGGCGATATGCCTGGTTTATGGGGCCGGTCCTTCCTTAGATAAAATATAAACCTGGGGCGCTATCCTGGGGTCTTAGGGACGGTCCTTCCTTAGATAAAATATAAACCTGGGGCGCTATCCTGGGGTCTTAGGGACGGTAATCCCTGTGATAGAATATAAACCTGGGGGGCTATCCTGGGGTCTTAGGGACGGTAATCCCTGTGATAGAATGTAAACCTGGGGCGCTATCCCTGGGGTCTTAGGGACGGTCCTTCCTTAGATAGAATATAAACCTGGGGCGCTATCCTGGGGTCTTAGGGCCGGTCCTTCCTGAGATACAATATAAACCTGGGGCGCTATCCTGGGGTCTTAGGGACGGTCCTTCCTTAGATAGAATATAAACCTGGGGGGCTATCCTGGGGTCTTAGGGTTGGTCCTTCCTTAGATAGAATATAAACCTGGGGGGCTATCCTGGGGTCTTAGGGACCGTCCTTCCTTAGATAGAATATAAACCTGGGGCGCTATCCTGGGGTCTTAGGGACGGTAATCCCTGTGATAGAATATAAACCTGGGGGGCTATCCTGGGGTCTTAGGGACGGTAATCCCTGTGATAGAATGTAAACCTGGGGCGCTATCCTGGGGTCTTAGGGCCGGTCCTTCCTGAGATACAATATAAACCTGGGGCGCTATCCTGGGGTCTTAGGGACGGTCCTTCCTTAGATAAAATATAAACCTGGGGCGCTATCCTGGGGTCTTAGGGACGGTAATCCCTGTGATAGAATATAAACCTGGGGGGCTATCCTGGGGTCTTAGGGACGGTAATCCCTGTGATAGAATGTAAACCTGGGGCGCTATCCTGGGGTCTTAGGGCCGGTCCTTCCTGAGATACAATATAAACCTGGGGCGCTATCCTGGGGTCTTAGGGTTGGTCCTTCCTTAGATAGAATATAAACCTGGGGCGCTATCCTGGGGTCTTAGGGACGGTAATCCCTGTGATAGAATATAAACCTGGGGCGCTATCCTGGGGTCTTAGGGCCGGTCCTTTCTTAGATAGAATATAAACCTGGGGGGCTATCCTGGGGTCTTAGGGACGGTAATCCCTCAGATAGAATATAAACCTGGGGGGCTATCCTGGGGTCTTAGGGACAGTAATCCCTCAGATAGAATATAAACCTGGGGGGCTATCCTGGGGTCTTAGGGACGGTCCTTTCTTAGATAGAATATAAACCTGGGGCGGTATCCTGGGGTCTTAGGGACGGTAATCCCTGTGATAGAATGTAAACCTGGGGCGATATCCTGGGGTCTTAGGGACGGTAATCCCTGAGATAGAATATAAACCTGGGGGGCTATCCTGGGGTCTTAGGGACGGTAATCCCTCAGATAGAATATAAACCTGGGGGGCTATCCTGGGGTCTTAGGGACGGTCCTTCCTTAGATAGAATATAAACCTGGGGGGCTATCCTGGGGTCTTAGGGACGGTCCTTCCTTAGATAGAATATAAACCTGGGGGGCTATCCTGGGGTCTTAGGGACGGTCCTTCCTTAGACAGAATATAAACCTGGGGCGCTATCCTGGGGTCTTAGGGACGGTAATCCCTGAGATAGAATATAAACCTGGGGCGCTATCCTGGGGTCTTAGGGACGGTCCTTCCTTAGATATAATATAAACCTGGGGCGCTATCCTGGGGTCTTAGGGACGGTCCTTCCTTAGATAGAATATAAACCTGGGGCGCTATCCTGGGGTCTTAGGGACGGTAATCTCTGAGATAGAATATAAACCTGGGGCGCTATCCTGAGGTCTTAGGGACGGTCCTTCCTTAGATAGAATATAAACCTGGGGCGCTATCCTGGGGTCTTAGGGACGGTCCTTCCTTAGATAGAATATAAACCTGGGGGGCTATCCTGGGGTCTTAGGGACGGTCCTTCCTTAGATAGAATATAAACCTGGGGCGCTATCCTGGGGTCTTAGGGACGGTAATCCCTGTGATAGAATATAAACCTGGGGGGCTATCCTGGGGTCTTAGGGACCGTCCTTTCTTAGATAGAATATAAACCTGGGGGGCTATCCTGGGGTCTTAGGGACGGTAATCCCTGTGATAGAATATAAACCTGGGGGGCTATCCTGGGGTCTTAGGGACGGTCCTTCCTTAGATAGAATATAAACCTGGGGCGCTATCCCTGGGGTCTTAGGGACGGTCCTTCCTTAGATAGAATATAAACCTGGGGGGCTATCCTGGGGTCTTAGGGACGGTCCTTCCTTAGATAGAATATAAACCTGGGGCGCTATCCTGGGGTCTTAGGGACGGTCCTTCCTTAGATAGAATATAAACCTGGGGGGCTATCCTGGGGTCTTAGGGACGGTCCTTCCTTAGATAGAATATAAACCTGGGGGGCTATCCTGGGGTCTTAGGGACGGTAATCCCTGAGATAGAATATAAACCTGGGGGGCTATCCTGGGGTCTTAGGGACGGTAATCCCTGTGATACAATGGAATCGTGGGACAGTATCCCTGGGGTCCGGTAATCTCTATGGTAAGTAGTCCATAACCTACAGCAATAACTAATTGACTGTGTTGTAGAGAATCTCCTAGGTTGTGTTTAGGACACTACTGTCTTACATCTGCTGGATGACCTAGATCTTTATTACCTAAGAAAACTTGCTGTTATTGGTAAAAGATTATAATAAAATGCAGAAAGATGGAGTGACAGGATGTCCGCCCCACTATACTGTTTAGATACATGTATAAAAGTTATACCCAGAGAACCCTTCCATGGTCAGTGTGTTCCCTTACAGGATCCCACAACTGAGGGAACTGATCTCGATTGTTCATATTGAAGGTTCCTCTGTATTATTCTCTGTTAGTTTTTCCATTTTGCCTGTGTTCTGTCTGTGAATGAATGTTGCAGTAAGTAAGGGTATGTTCCCACTATGGAATTTGCGCAGGGAGGTTCCGTCTGTCCCATTGACTCAATGATATTCTGAAGCTCAATCCGCCATTCACCCAAAGAATTGACATGTCGAGCACAGTTATTCGCAGGTCTTGTAAAAGGTCCTCGCCAAACTTGTCACCACATTTATGTTTTGTACCAACACACGAAGCTGTCTGAGTGTACGAGGGTTAAATGATAAAACTCTAAGTGTATGAGAGAGTCCATTTACCAGTGCTCTACAAGTCATGGTGACAAATTGTGAAGCTAGATTTGTGAAAACACCCAGGCTTACGTCCATCCAAGTGCCACTCCTGACTGTCACAGCAACCCTATTGCCCCCTCATGTAACCAAACAACAATGTCGGTGGGGGAGTGAGAAAGTCCACTAGAAAATATGGTCTCAGCCAGAATCCCACTATTGCATAGAGTTTCGCATAGTGTGGGGATGGGTTGGAGTGAACCTGCTGTTAGGGCGTTGTTCATACAAGGGCTCTCTGAAAGCATTAGGGATGCCTGGGTAAAGAAGGTAATCCAGGGAGACCAATCATCTCTGGTATTGGGACACTTACAGAAGCCATCTCTGGCTGGGTTGAAAATATTTTAAAGACTTTGATGAAGCAAACACCCAGTTCTGTCCAGGACACCACCGACATTGTCTACAAACTGTCAGCCCTGGGCCCATTACCACGGGACACAATATTGGCCACCATGGATGTGGAATCTCTGTATTCAAACATCCCCCATGAGGACGGCATTGCTGCCTGCCAACACAACAAGGCCATGGAACCAACAACACAACTCATCAGGTTTGTGCTTAACCAGAACTATGACATGTATCTGCAATGTATGGGGAGTGCTATGGGAAGCAAGATGTCTCCTCAATATGCCAATCTCTTCATGGCCAAATTGGAGGAGGAGTTCCTAAATACTTGTATGATCAGACCTCTAGCATATTTCTTGTACATTGATTATTTACTCACCTTCCACAGCAACTTTAATAACTTCCATCGCACCATCAAACTCACACTCAGCTACTCCAAATCCAAAATCCATTTCCTGGACACAACCATATCTATAGAGAACACCACCATACAAACCTCCATCTACAAGAAACCTACAGGCCACCCAGCATACCTACAATGGAACAGCTTTCATCCAAACCACACAAAGATGTCCATCATCCATAGCCAAGCCCTCAGATACATCAGGATTGGTTCTGATGATAAAGATAGAGAACATCACCTATCATCTTTAAGAGAGACATTTCTAAAACAAGGCTACCATCCAATAACCATTGATGGACAGATCCACAAAGCCAAAAGAATTCCAAGACAAAGCCTCCTGGGATATAAGCAGAAGGAGAACAGCCGGGGACCATTGGTGGTCACCTATAACCCTAATATGAAGATCCTAAAAAAGATTGCTGCTGAGCTACAACCAATATTCCAGAGGGACAACAGACTGAAAGAGATTTCCCCAGAATTACCTCTTCTTTCATTCAAACAGCCCCCGAATTTAAGAAACCTCCTAGTAAAAAGTGCTCTGACGTCAACAACAGAGACCGGCACCTCCCCCTGCCACACCAGAGACCGACACCTCCCCCTGCCGCACCAGAGACTGGCACCTTTCCCTGCCACACCAGAGAACGGCACCTTTCCCTGCCACACCAGAGAACGGCACCTTCCCCTGCCGCACCAGAGACCGACACCTCCCCCTGCCGCACCAGAGACCGGCACCTTCCCCTGCCGCACCAGAGACCGGCACCTCCCCCTGCCGCACCAGAGACCGGCACCTCCCCCTGCCGCACCAGAGACCGGCACCTCCCCCTGCTACACCAGAGACGGGCACCTTCCCCTGCCACACCAGAGACTGGCACCTTCCCCTGCCACACCAGAGACTGGCACCTTCCCCTGCCACACCAGAGACTGGCACCTTCCCCTGCCACACCAGAGACTGGCACCTTCCCCTGCCACACCAGAGACTGGCACCTTCCCCTGCCACACCAGAGACTGGCACCTTCTTCTGCCACACCAGAGACTGGCACCTTCCCCTGCCACACCAGAGACCGGCACCTCCCCCTGCCACACCAGAGACCGGCACCTCCCCCTGCTATACCCGAGACTGGCACCTTCCCCTGCCACACCAGAGCCGGGCACCTTCCCCTGCCACACCAGAGACCGGCACCTCCCCCTGCCGCACCAGAGACCGGCACCTCCCCCTGCTACACCAGAGACGGGCACCTTCCCCTGCCACACCAGAGACTGGCACCTTCCCCTGCCACACCAGAGACTGGCACCTTCCCCTGCCACACCAGAGACTGGCACCTTCTTCTGCCACACCAGAGACTGGCACCTTCCCCTGCCACACCAGAGACCGGCACCTCCCCCTGCCACACCAGAGACTGGCACCTTCCCCTGCCACACCAGAGACTGGCACCTTCCCCTGCCACACCAGAGACTGGCACCTTCTTCTGCCACACCAGAGACTGGCACCTTCCCCTGCCACACCAGAGACCGGCACCTCCCCCTGCCACACCAGAGACCGGCACCTCCCCCTGCTACACCAGAGACTGGCACCTTCCCCTGCCACACCAGAGACTGGCACCTTCCCCTGCCACACCAGAGACTGGCACCTTCTTCTGCCACACCAGTGACTGGCACCTTCCCCTGCCACACCAGAGTGTGGCAGGGGGGACTAATACACCGGGATGTATGACCCACTACATGGACTAATACACCGGGATGTATGACCCACTACATGGACCGATACACCGGGATGTATGACCCACTACATGGACTAATACACCGGGATGTATGACCCACTACATGGACCGATACACCGGGATGTATGACCCACTACATGGACTAATACACCGGGATGTATGACCCACTACATGGACTAATACACGGGATGTGTGACCCACTACATGGACTAATACACCGGGATGTATGACCCACTACATGGACTAATACACGGGATGTATGACCCACTACATGGACTAATACATGGGATGTATGACCCACTACATGGACTAATACACGGGATGTATGACCCACTACATGGACTAATACACCGGGATGTATGACCCACTACATGGACTAATACACGGGATGTATGACCCACTACATGGACTAATACACGGGATGTATGACCCACTACATGGACTAATACACGGGATGTATGACCCACTACATGGACTAATACACAGGATGTATGACCCACTACATGGACTAATACACGGGATGTATGACCCACTACATGGACTAATACACGGGATGTATGACCCACTACATGGACCAATACACTGGGATGTATGACCCACTACATGGACTAATACACCGGGATGTATGACCCACTACATGGACTAATACACCGGGATGTATGACCCACTACATGGACTAATACACGGGATGTATGACCCACTACATGGACTAATACACGGGATGTATGACCCACTACATGGACTAATACACTGGGATGTATGACCCACTACATGGACTAATACACCGGGATGTATGACCCACTACATGGACTAATACACGGGATGTATGACCCACTACATGGACTAATACACGGGATGTATGACCCACTACATGGACTAATACACGGGATGTATGACCCACTACATGGACTAATACACCGGGATGTATGACCCACTACATGGACTAATACACCGGGATGTATGACCCACTACATGGACTAATACACAGGATGTATGACCCACTACATGGACTAATACACAGGATGTATGACCCACTACATGGACTAATACACGGGATGTATGACCCACTACATGGACTAATACACGGGATGTATGACCCACTACATGGACTAATACACGGGATGTATGACCCACTACATGGACTAATACACAGGATGTATGACCCACTACATGGACTAATACACCGGGATGTATGACCCACTACATGGACTAATACACGGGATGTATGACCCACTACATGGACTAATACACGGGATGTATGACCCACTACATGGACTAATACACGGGATGTATGACCCACTACATGGACTAATACACCTGGATGTATGACCCACTACATGGACTAATACACCGGGATGTATGACCCACTACATGGACTAATACACCAGGATGTATGACCCACTACATGGACTAATACACCAGGATGTATGACCCACTACATGGACTAATACACCGGGACGTATGACCCACTACATGGACTAATACACCGGGACGTATGACCCACTACATGGACTAATACACCGGGATGTATGACCCACTACATGGACTAATACACGGGATGTATGACCCACTACATGGACTAATACACCGGGATGTATGACCCACTACATGGACTAATACACCGGGATGTATGACCCACTACATGGACTAATACACGGGATGTATGACCCACTACATGGACTAATACACCGGGACGTATGACCCACTACATGGACTAATACACCGGGATGTATGACCCACTACATGGACTAATACACCGGGATGTATGACCCACTACATGGACTAATACACGGGATGTATGACCCACTATATGGACTAATACACCGGGATGTATGACCCACTACATGGACTAATACACGGGATGTATGACCCACTACATGGACTAATACACGGGATGTATGACCCACTACATGGACTAATACACGGGATGTATGACCCACTACATGGACTAATACACGGGATGTATGACCCACTACATGGACTAATACACGGGATGTATGACCCACTACATGGACTAATACACGGGATGTATGACCCACTACATGGACTAATACACGGGATGTATGACCCACTACATGGACTTATACACCGGGATGTATGACCCACTACATGGACTAATACACAGGATGTATGACCCACTACATGGACTAATACACGGGGATGTATGACCCACTACATGGACTAATACACAGGATGTATGACCCACTACATGGACTAATACACCGGGACGTATGACCCACTACATGGACTAATACACAGGATGTATGACCCACTACATGGACTAATACACGGGGATGTATGACCCACTACATGGACTAATACACAGGATGTATGACCCACTACATGGACTAATACACCGGGATGTATGACCCACTACATGGACTAATACACGGGATGTATGACCCACTACATGGACTAATACACCGGGATGTATGACCCACTACATGGACTAATACACCGGGATGTATGACCCACTACATGGACTAATACACAGGATGTATGACCCACTACATGGACTAATACACCGGGATGTATGACCCACTACATGGACTAATACACGGGATGTATGACCCACTACATGGACTAATACACCGGGATGTATGACCCACTACATGGACTAATACACCAGGATGTATGACCCACTACATGGACTAATACACCGGGATGTATGACCCACTACATGGACTAATACACGGGATGTATGACCCACTACATGGACTAATACACCGGGATGTATGACCCACTACATGGACTAATACACCGGGATGTATGACCCACTACATGGACTAATACACAGGATGTATGACCCACTACATGGACTAATACACCGGGATGTATGACCCACTACATGGACTAATACACGGGATGTATGACCCACTACATGGACTAATACACCGGGATGTATGACCCACTACATGGACTAATACACCAGGATGTATGACCCACTACATGGACTAATACACCGGGATGTATGACCCACTACATGGACTAATACACCGGGATGTATGACCCACTACATGGACTAATACACCTGGATGTATGACCCACTACATGGACTAATACACCTGGATGTATGACCCACTACATGGACTAATACACCGGGATGTATGACCCACTACATGGACTAATACACGGGATGTATGACCCACTACATGGACTAATACACCGGGATGTATGACCCACTACATGGACTAATACACCGGGATGTATGACCCACTACATGGACTAATACACGGGATGTATGACCCACTACATGGACTAATACACCGGGATGTATGACCCACTACATGGACAGCCTCCGCAGATAAGACTGAACCGATCTGAACAATCTTGGACTTCCAAATGAGCTTTAATTTACAACAAGTCCTTTTTATTTCCCTGGCTTCTATCTATGTGATGTATATATGTATATACCCCCCCCCCCCCCCCCCCCATTCACAGATGTCTCTCCCTCCTTGCCTGTAACATCCCTATAATGTTGGCTCTTTCTGTAAGTCATTTGTGAACTTGTCTGACGAAGGAATCTTGTGAATCCCGAAATCTCACATATCTAACAATTTTTTTGTTGGCCAATAAAGGTCTCACTCCTAAATTACTTAGATTACAAGTATTTACCACGATATGGGTTCAGATCTAAATCAACGACATACAAACATATATCACTTACCTCAGCGACTATAGATGGAAGCCTATCCCCCCTCCCCGGGCAGTGACACTTACCTCAGCGACTATAGATGGAAGCCTATCCCCCCTCCCCCCCCCCCCCGGGCAGTGACACTTACCTCAGTGACTATAGATGGAAGCCTATCCCCCCCCCCCCGGGCAGTGACACTTACCTCAGTGACTATAGATGGAAGCCTATCCCCCCTCCCCGGGCAGTGACACTTACCTCAGCGACTATAGATGGAAGCCTATCCCCCCTCCCCCCCCCCCCCCGGGCAGTGACACTTACCTCAGTGACTATAGATGGAAGCCTATCCCCCCTCCCCGGGCAGTGACACTTACCTCAGCGACTATAGATGGAAGCCTATCCCCCCTCCCCCCCCCCCCCCCCCGGGCAGTGACACTTACCTCAGTGACTATAGATGGAAGCCTATCCCCCCCCCGGGCAGTGACACTTACCTCAGTGACTATAGATGGAAGCCTATCCCCCCTCCCCCCGGGCAGTGACACTTACCTCAGCGACTATAGATGGAAGCCTATCCCCCCCCCCGGGCAGTGACACTTACTTCAGTGACTATAGATGGAAGCCTATCCCCCCGCCCCCGGGCAGTGGCACCTCAGTGACTATAGATGGAAGCCTATCCCCCCTCCCCCGGGCAGTGACACCTCAGTGACTATAGATGGAAGCCTCTCCCCCCCCCCCCGGGCAGTGACACTTACCTCAGTGACTATAGATGGAAGCCTATCCCCCCTCCCCCGGGCAGTGACACCTCAGTGACTATAGATGGAAGCCTATCCCCCCTCCCCCGGGCAGTGACACTTACCTCAGTGACTATAGATGGAAGCCTATCCCCCCTCCCCCGGGCAGTGACACTTACCTCAGTGACTATAGATGGAAGCCTATCCCCCCTCCCCCGGGCAGTGACACTTACCCCAGTGACTATAGATGGAAGCCTATCCCCCTCCCCCGGGCAGTGACACTTACCTCAGTGTCTATAGATGGAAGCCTACCCCCCCTCCCCCGGGCAGTGACACTTACCTCAGTGACTATAGATGGAAGCCTATCCCCCCTCCCCCCGGGCAGTGACACTTACCTCAGCGACTATAGATGGAAGCCTATCCCCCCCCCCCCGGGCAGTGACACTTACTTCAGTGACTATAGATGGAAGCCTATCCCCCCTCCCCCGGGCAGTGGCACCTCAGTGACTATAGATGGAAGCCTATCCCCCCTCCCCCGGGCAGTGACACTTACCCCAGTGACTATAGATGGAAGCCTATCCCCCCTCCCCCGGGCAGTGACACTTACCTCAGTGTCTATAGATGGAAGCCTACCCCCCCTCCCCCGGGCAGTGACACTTACCTCAGTGACTATAGATGGAAGCCTATCCCCCCTCCCCCCGGGCAGTGACACTTACCTCAGCGACTATAGATGGAAGCCTATCCCCCCCCCCCGGGCAGTGACACTTACTTCAGTGACTATAGATGGAAGCCTATCCCCCCTCCCCCGGGCAGTGACACTTACTTCAGTGACTATAGATGGAAGCCTATCCCCCCTCCCCCGGGCAGTGGCACCTCAGTGACTATAGATGGAAGCCTATCCCCCCTCCCCCGGGCAGTGACACCTCAGTGACTATAGATGGAAGCCTATCCCCCCTCCCCCGGGCAGTGACACTTACCTCAGTGACTATAGATGGAAGCCTATCCCCCCTCCCCCGGGCAGTGACACCTCAGTGACTATAGATGGAAGCCTATCCCCCCTCCCCCGGGCAGTGACACTTACCTCAGTGACTATAGATGGAAGCCTATCCCCCCTCCCCCGAGCAGTGACACTTACCTGTGGCCCCCAGGGATAGCAGCAGCAGGTAGAGGAGAGGTCTGGGGGCCCCCATGTTCCTCACAGCTCCGGGACCCCAGGAAGGAAGCCTCCACCTTGTAATGGCCGCTGTGACACGGAGGATTCCTCTCATTGCTTTCACTTTCTATTCTGATAACAGGAAATACAGGTCTGACCTCTAGTGGTATATACTGTATACTGCTACTATATACTGTACTGACCTCTAGTGGTATATACTACATACTGCTACTATATACTATATACTGTACTGACCTCTAGTGGTATATACTACATACTGCTACTATATACTATATACCAGGGGTGCTCAACAACTCTTAGTGAAGGTCACTTACCGGGGTCTTTTGTCAGGTGAACGTCCGAGCTGAACATCAGGAGGATTTTGTTTGGTTTTGTTGCTTTACACAAACGTTGTTGAACTATTTACATACAGAATTGCTGCTTATTAGTGGGAAAACTGTCATGTTCTCTCTCACAGCCCTTCAAAATTAGGTACACAGGGGGTGACTGCCTTAGTAGTATATAGCTCCCCTGTGTGCTCTCCCCCTGTAGTATATAGCTCTCCCACTGTAGTATATAGCCCCCCTGTACGCTCTCCCCCTGTAGTATATAGCCCCCTGTGCAATCTCCCCCTGTACTATATAGCTCCCCTGTGCAATCTCCCCGTGTAGTATATAGCCCCCTGTGCTCTCTCCCCCTGTATATAGCTCCCCTGTGCTCTCTCCCCCTGTAGTATATAGCCCCCCTGTGCAATCTCCCCGTGTAGTATATAGCCCCCTGTGCTCTCTCCCCCTGTATATAGCTCCCCTGTGCTCTCTCCCCCTGTATATAGCCCCCTGTGCACTCTCCCCCTGTATATAGCCCCCTGTGCACTCTCCCCCTGTATATAGCCCCCTGTGCACTCTCCCCCTGTATATAGCCCCCCTGTGCTCTCTCCCAGTATATAGCCCCCTGTGCTCTCTCCCCCTGTATATAGCTCCCCTGTGCTCTCTCCCCCTGTATATAGCTCCCCTGTGCTCTCTCCCCCTGTATATAGCCCCCTGTGCACTCTCCCCCTGTATATAGCCCCCTGTGCACTCTCCCCCTGTATATAGCCCCCCTGTGCTCTCTCCCAGTATATAGCCCCCTGTGCTCTCTCCCCCTGTATATAGCTCCCCTGTGCTCTCTCCCCCTGTATATAGCTCCCCTGTGCTCTCTCCCCCTGTATATAGCCCCCTGTGCTCTCTCCCCCTGTATATAGCCCCCTGTGCTCTCTCCCCCTGTATATAGCCCCCTGTGCACTCTCCCCCTGTGCTCTCTCCCAGTATATAGCCCCCTGTGCTCTCTCCCCCTGTATATAGCTCCCCTGTGCTCTCTCCCCCTGTATATAGCTCCCCTGTGCTCTCTCCCCCTGTATATAGCCCCCTGTGCTCTCTCCCCCTGTATATAGCCCCCTGTGCTCTCTCCCCCTGTATATAGCCCCCTGTGCACTCTCCCCCTGTATATAGCCCCCCTGTGCTCTCTCCCAGTATATAGCCCCCTGTGCTCTCTCCCCCTGTATATAGCTCCCCTGTGCTCTCTCCCCCTGTATATAGCTCCCCTGTGCTCTCTCCCCCTGTATATAGCCCCCTGTGCTCTCTCCCCCTGTATATAGCCCCCTGTGCACTCTCCCCCTGTATATAGCCCCCTGTGCACTCTCCCCCTGTATATAGCCCCCCTGTGCTCTCTCCCAGTATATAGCCCCCTGTGCTCTCTCCCCCTGTATATAGCTCCCCTGTGCTCTCTCCCCCTGTATATAGCTCCCCTGTGCTCTCTCCCCCTGTATATAGCCCCCTGTGCTCTCTCCCCCTGTATATAGCCCCCTGTGCACTCTCCCCCTGTATATAGCCCCCTGTGCACTCTCCCCCTGTATATAGCCCCCCTGTGCTCTCTCCCAGTATATAGCCCCCTGTGCTCTCTCCCAGTATATAGCCCCCTGTGCTCTCTCCCAGTATATAGCCCCCTGTGCTCTCTCCCAGTATATAGCCCCCTGTGCTCTCTCCCCCTGTATATAGCTCCCCTGTGCTCTCTCCCCCTGTATATAGCTCCCCTGTGCTCTCTCCCCCTGTATATAGCCCCCCTGTGCTCTCTCCCAGTATATAGCCCCCTGTGCTCTCTCCCCCTGTATATAGCTCCCCTGTGCTCTCTCCCAGTATATAGCCCCCCTGTGCTCTCTCCCAGTATATATCCCCCCTGTGCTCTCTCCCAGTATATAGCCCCCTGTGCTCTCTCCCAGTATATAGCCCCCCTGTGCTCTCCCCCTGTAGTATATAGCCCCCTGTGCGCTCTCCCCCTGTAGTATATAGCCCCCCTGTGCTCTCTCCCAGTATATAACCCCCCTGTGCTCTCCCAGTATATAGCCCCCCTGTGCTCTCCCAGTATATAGCCCCCCTGTGCTCTCTCCTTCTGTATAAAGCCCCCCTGTGCTCTCTCCTTCTGTATATAGCCCCCCCCGTACTCTCTCCCCCTGTATATAGCCCCACATGTGCTTTCTGCCCCTGTATATAGCCCCACCTGTGCTTTCTGCCCCTGTATATAGCCCCACCTGTGCTCTCTCCCCCAGTATATAGCCCCACCTGTGCTCTCTCCCCCTGTATATAGCCCCCTGTGCTCTCTCCCCCTGTGCTCTCCCCCTGTATATAGCCCCACCTGTGCTCTCTCCCCCAGTATATAGCCCCCCTGTGCTCTCTCCCCCTGTATATAGCCCCCTGTGCTCTCTCCCCCTGTATATAGCCCCACCTGTGCTCTCTCCCCCAGTATATAGCCCCACCTGCACTTTCTCCCCCTGTGCTCTCTCCCCCTGTATATAGCCCCCCTGTGCTCTCTCCCCCTGTATATAGCCCCACCTGCGCTCTCTCCCCCTGTATATAGCCCCACCTGTGCTCTCTCCCCCTGTATATAGCCCCCCTGTGCTCTCTCCCCCAGTATATAGCCCCCCTGTGCTCTCTCCCCCTGTATATAGCCCCCTGTGCTCTCTCCCCCTGTATATAGCCCCACCTGTGCTCTCTCCCCCTGTATATAGCCCCCTGTGCTCTCTCCCCCTGTATATAGCCCCACCTGTGCTCTCTCCCCCTGTATATAGCCCCCCCTGTGCTCCCTCCCCTGTTTATAGCCCCACCTGTGCTCTCTCCCCCTGTATATAGCCCCCACCTGTGCTCTCTCCCCCTGTATATAGCCCCACCTGTGCTCTCTCCCCCTGTATATAGCCCCACCTGTGCTCTCTCCCCCTGTATATAGCCCCCCCTGTGCTCCCTCCCCTGTTTATAGCCCCACCTGTGCTCTCTCCCCCTGTATATAGCCCCCACCTGTGCTCTCTCCCCCTGTATATAGCCCCACCTGCGCTCTCTCCCCCTGTATATAGCCCCACCTGCACTTTCTCCCCCTGTGCTCTCTCCCCCTGTATATAGCCCCACCTGCGCTCTCTCCCCCTGTATATAGCCCCCCCTGTATATAGCCCCCCTGTGCACTCTCCCCCTCCTATATAGTATATAAAAAACCAAACCACTTATACTCACCTAAGTGCTGCGCGTTCTCTTCCTCCTGTGGCCGCACTGCAGGTCACTAGAGGCCGCTCTACTCGCCTGTGCAGGAACGTCACTCGGCGCCGACACCAGAGAGGGAGCGCGGCCTCTTGTGACCGCTGCGGCCAGTGAGAGGTGACTGACAGGGAGGGAGCCAATGGCTTCCCCTCTGTCAGTGCCGCTGCTGCCGCTCGGTATCTATGAGCGCTCGTTCCGAGCGCTCATAGATACTTTCTGTACAGGGAGCAGCGCCGCAGCCGCGGTCCGGGTTTGGACCGCGGTCCGCCAGTTGAGGACTCCTGCTCTACACTAACCCCCTGGTCCGGTTGCATTCCACAAAACTAAATAAATGCACAAATAAATACATAAATGAATATATACTGTAGGGATCTTCCCGGGGGATGGTGTGTGTGGACACAGTTCACATCAGGCTTTGATTTATAAAAGATCAACTTGGCGTTTATTAGCGGCATAAATCGTCCAGTAAATATAAATAGAGCAATACCGCGCTTGAAAAACAGAACAAACACAAAGGTCTCGCCCGTCTGGGCGCTTACTAACACAGGTCACCTATCTGACACTCCGAGCAGCGGTATAAATCAGCCCCACCGTGGCAGTATTCTTTTCTCCCACAGCGTGCAGGCTGTCACTCCTGGCTGAGAGATCCTTTGCAGACTGAGCAGATCTTTTGCCTTCTCAGGCTGATTGGGATCAGAGCTCACCTGATCCCAAAACCCACACTGGATCGGGGGAAGGGAATGGCAGATCCCACTACCAACCTATCCGCCATTCCAGTAAATCCGGCCCGGAAAATTTAAAGGAGAATTCCAGGGTCTGTTCAAAAAAAACCAATTACCAAATAAACAAGGGATCCTGTCTACCTTTTGTATAGTAACAGTTTGAGCCCATAATCGCCACTCTCTGACCCCCACATCACCTGGTCTGATTATCACCTGGTCTCTCCTAACTTCCTGTCTAAGCTCCCCCCTCCTCTTCCTTGTTGCTGTTCCTCTGTCACACCTACTGTACACTCCCCTCTCCTCTTTATCCCACCCATATTCCTCCTCTTAGCCTATATCCCTGCCCCCTGCACCCCCTGTCCAGTGTCTGCTGGGCTGCCAGGCTATCTCCCCCTGCACCCCCTGTCCGGGGTCTGCTGGGCTGCCAGGCTATCTCCCCCTGCATCCTCTGTCCAGTGTCTGCTGGGCTGCCAGGCTATCTCCCCCTGCACCCCCTGTCCAGTGTCTGCTGGGCTGCCAGGCTATCTCCCCCTGCATCCCCTGTCCAGTGTCTGCTGGGCTGCCAGGCTATCTCCCCCTGCATCCCCTGTCCAGTGTCTGCTGGGCTGCCAGGCTATCTCCCCCTGCATCCCCTGTCCAGTGTCTGCTGGGCTGCCAGGCTATCTCCCCCTGCATCCCCTGTCCAGTGTCTGCTGGGCTGCCAGGCTATCTCCCCCTGCACCCCCTGTCCAGTGTCTGCTGGGCTGCCAGGCTATCTCCCCCTGCATCCCCTGTCCAGTGTCTGCTGGGCTGCCAGGCTATCTCCCCCTGCACCCTCTGTCCAGTGTCTGCTGGGCTGCCAGGCTATCTCCCCCTGCACCCCCCCCCCCCCCAGTGAACAGACAGAGGTGTCTCAGCGCCTCCATAAGCCGGTCACACCTTATCCTCCTCACCTCCCACCCCTGTTCTTACACCTCAATGCAAATCTCTGTTTTTGAATGTACTGGGCATTGCCAAACTCAAAGAGGAGCTGTTGCTAGCCCTGGTGTATATACATATATACTTCTACTTGTACTAGCAACAGCTCCTCTTTGAGTTTGGCAATGCCCAGTACATTCAAAAACAGAGATTTGCATTGAGGTGTAAGGCTGGCACACTGACAGCAGCAGCAGGGAGATCAGTGCTGGGGTCTGTTGTCAGTGTTCTCCTCAGCTATATACACGGAATAGAACCCCAGGATCAGTGTACACTGACAGCAGCAGCAGGGAGATCAGTGCTGGGGTCTGTACTCAGTATCATCCTCAGCTATATACACTGAATAGAACCCCAGGATCAGTGTACACTGACAGCAGCAGCAGGGAGATCAGTGCTGGGGTCTGTACTCAGTATCATCCTCAGCTATATACACTGAATAGAACCCCAGGATCAGTGTACACTGACAGCAGCAGCAGGGAGATCAGTGCTGGGGTCTGTTCTCAGTATCATCCTCAGCTATATACACAGAATAGAACCCCAGGATCAGTGTACACTGACAGCAGCAGCAGGGAGATCAGTGCTGGGGTCTGTTCTCAGTATCATCCTCAGCTATATACACGGAATAGAACCCCAGGATCAGTGTACACTGACAGCAGCAGCAGGGAGATCAGTGCTGGGGTCTGTACTCAGTATCATCCTCAGCTATATACACAGAATAGAACCCCAGGATCAGTGTACACTGACAGCAGCAGCAGGGAGATCAGTGCTGGGGTCTGTACTCAGTATCATCCTCAGCTATATACACTGAATAGAACCCCAGGATCAGTGTACACTGACAGCAGCAGCAGGGAGATCAGTGCTGGGGTCTGTACTCAGTATCATCCTCAGCTATATACACTGAATAGAACCCCAGGATCAGTGTACACTGACAGCAGCAGCAGGGAGATCAGTGCTGGGGTCTGTTGTCAGTGTTCTCCTCAGCTATATACACAGAATAGAACCCCAGGATCAGTGTACACTGACAGCAGCAGCAGGGAGATCAGTGCTGGGGTCTGTTCTCAGTATCATCCTCAGCTATATACACGGAATAGAACCCCAGGATCAGTGTACACTGACAGCAGCAGCAGGGAGATCAGTGCTGGGGTCTGTTGCCAGTATCATCCTCAGCTATATACACGGAATAGAACCCCAGGATCAGTGTACACTGACAGCAGCAGCAGGGAGATCAGTGCTGGGGTCTGTACTCAGTATCATCCTCAGCTATATACACGGAATAGAACCCCAGGATCAGTGTACACTGACAGCAGCAGCAGGGAGATCAGTGCTGGGGTCTGTTCTCAGTGTTCTCCTCAGCTATATACACAGAATAGAACCCCAGGATCAGTGTACACTGACAGCAGCAGCAGGGAGATCAGTGCTGGGGTCTGTTCTCAGTATCATCCTCAGCTATATACACGGAATAGAACCCCAGGATCAGTGCTGGGGTCTGTTGTCAGTGTTCTCCTCAGCTATATACACGGAATAGAACCCCAGGATCAGTGTACACTGACAGCAGCAGCAGGGAGATCAGTGCTGGGGTCTGTTGTCAGTATCATCCTCAGCTATATACACTGAATAGAACCCCAGGATCAGTGTACACTGACAGCAGCAGCAGGGAGATCAGTGCTGGGGTCTGTACTCAGTATCATCCTCAGCTATATACACGGAATAGAACCCCAGGATCAGTGTACACTGACAGCAGCAGCAGGGAGATCAGTGCTGGGGTCTGTTCTCAGTGTTCTCCTCAGCTATATACACAGAATAGAACCCCAGGATCAGTGTACACTGACAGCAGCAGCAGGGAGATCAGTGCTGGGGTCTGTTCTCAGTGTTCTCCTCAGCTATATACACAGAATAGAACCCCAGGATCAGTGTACACTGACAGCAGCAGCAGGGAGATCAGTGCTGGGGTCTGTACTCAGTATCATCCTCAGCTATATACACAGAATAGAACCCCAGGATCAGTGTACACTGACAGCAGCAGCAGGGAGATCAGTGCTGGGGTCTGTTCTCAGTATCATCCTCAGCTATATACACGGAATAGAACCCCAGGATCAGTGCTGGGGTCTGTTGTCAGTGTTCTCCTCAGCTATATACACGGAATAGAACCCCAGGATCAGTGTACACTGACAGCAGCAGCAGGGAGATCAGTGCTGGGGTCTGTTGTCAGTATCATCCTCAGCTATATACACGGAATAGAACCCCAGGATCAGTGTACACTGACAGCAGCAGCAGGACACCTCCCAGGTTCAGTACTGATAATCAATACTGAAGCTGGGAGGTGTCCTGCTGCTGCTGTCAGTGTACACTGATCCTGGGGTTCTATTCAGTGTATATAGCTGAGGATGATACTGAGTACAGACCCCAGTACTGATCTCCCTGCTGCTGCTGTCAGTGTACACTGATCCTGGGGTTCTATTCCGTGTATATAGCTGAGGATGATACTGAGTACAGACCCCAGTACTGATCTCCCTGCTGCTGCTGTCAGTGTACACTGATCCTGGGGTTCTATTCCGTGTATATAGCTGAGGATGATACTGACAACAGACCCCAGCACTGATCTCCCTGCTGCTGTCAGTGTACACTGATCCTGGGGTTCTATTCAGTGTATATAGCTGAGGATGATACTGAGTACAGACCCCAGCACTGATCTCCCTGCTGCTATCAGTGTACACTGATCCTGGGGTTCTATTCCGTGTATATAGCTGAGGAGAACACTGACAACAGACCCCAGCACTGATCCTGGGGTTCTATTCCGTGTATATAGCTGAGGATGATACTGAGAACAGACCCCAGCACTGATCTCCCTGCTGCTGCTGTCAGTGTGCACTGTTGTAGGTTCCTGTAGGGGGGGATGGGAAGAGCATTGCCGACCTCAGCTCACTCTAGCCCACCATAATAAAAACGCTGCTCCTGGCTGGGTACAGAGCGGTCACATGGTTTCCAGAGCTGTTTTCTCTGCCCTGAGAACCATGTGACCAGAAATGGGAGGTCCAGGAAGGAGGAAGTGCTGATTGGCTGGCCAGCATAAGCATGAGGCTGGGGGGCGTGCTGATTGGCTGGCCTGCATGTGTATGAGCTGGGAGGCGTGCTGATTGGCTGGCCTGCATGTGTATGATCTGGGAGGCGTGCTGATTGGCTGGCCTGCATGTGTATGATCTGGGAGGCGTGCTGATTGGCTGGCCTGCATGTGTATGAGCTGGGAGGCATGCTGACTGCTCAGAGGAACGCCTCAGGAACGTCACGACCCAGCAGGGGACCAGGGACTCGTCGTGACGTAGGCAAGAAAAGAGGAAGAATGCAACTTCCGGTGGCTGGAGGCAGCAGGAAAAATCTGGTAAGGGGATATAATCAGTAATGAGTGTACATTGAGGAGTTATATAACTTCTTATGTGGGGAGGGGATAGGGAAAAAAGTTTTCGCCGGACTTCTCCTTTAAAGAACACCTCAGCAGCCTATCACTGCTGAGTGACAGGTCTCTCCCGGATTTACCATCTCCCCATACGCAGTAGCCTGGGTGAGATGTACCTCCCCTCCAACACTTTTCCTGTGCCATGTCCACAATACATAGAGCCCTACACCAAACACCATTACATTTTTATAATTTTTTTTTTGAGGGGGGGCCCTGAGCTGGTCCGGCATCCCATCCCCCAGTACATGATAACAGACGTCCATGAACCAGCCCAGGATTTTCTGTTTATACTAAAGTCCCCAGAAACCCCCTCCCCCCATATAACCCACCACCCAGTGGTGCCGCAATGATGAGGCGACCTGAGTCGTCTGCCTCAGGCGGCGCCACCAGCTGTTATCATGGGGGCGGCATTCAGTGGCGTACCTACCACGGTCGCAGCGCCGCGACCGGGCCGCTACTGTACTGCCACTGTACTGCTCCCATCCCACTCCCTCTTGTGACCGCAAGCAATGTTTTGCCTGCGATCACAAGAGGAGGCTGGGACGGCCCCCGGCTGACTTGCGGGGCTGGGAGCATCTTGAGGGCAGAAAAACAGGTCCCGCGAAGCTCCGCCCCCTCAGCTGGAAGCCCCGCCCCCAGCCGTGGTAAGCCCGCCAGCGCACGTGACAAGAAGACTAGAGGAACCATTCAGGTGAGTAAAGATTTTTTTGTTTTAAAGGGCATGATGGGGGGTGTAGTGGTATGATGATGGAACAAGAGGATGATGGGGGGGTGTAGTGGTATGGTGGTGGAACAAGAGGATGATGGGGGTGTAGTGGTATGGTGGTGGAACAAGAGGATGATGCGGGGTGTAGTGGTATGATGATGGAACAAGAGGATGATGGGGGGTGTAGTGGTATGGTGGTGGAACAAGAGGATGATGGGGGTGTAGTGGTATGGTGGTGGAACAAGAGGATGATGCGGGGTGTAGTGGTATGAGGATGGAACAAGAGGATGATGGGGGGTATAGTGGTATGGTGATGGAACAAGAGGATGATGGGGGGTAGTGGTATGGTGGTGGAACAAGAGGATGATGGGGGTGTAGTGGTATGATGATGATGGAACAAGAGGATGATGGGGGGTATAGTGGTATGGTGATGGAACAAGAGGATGATGGGGGTGTAGTGGTATGATGGAACAAGAGGATGATGGGGGTGTAGTGGTATGATGGAACAAGAGGATGATGGGGGGTGTAGTGGTATGGTGGTGGAACAAGAGGATGATGGGGGTGTAGTGGTATGATGGAACAAGAGGATGATGGGGGGTGTAGTGGTATGGTGATGGAACAAGAGGATGATGGGGGTGTAGTGGTATGATGAAGGAACAAGAGGATGATGGGGGGTGTAGTGGTATGGTGATGGAACAAGAGGATGATGGGGGTGTAGTGGTATGGTGGTGGAACAAGAGGATGATGGGGGTGTAGTGGTATGATGATGATGGAACAAGAGGATGATGGGGGGTATAGTGGTATGGTGATGGAACAAGAGGATGATGGGGGGTGTAGTGGTATGATGATGGTGGAACAAGAGGATGATGGGGGGTGTAGTGGTATGATGATGATGGAACAAGAGGATGATGGGGGTGTAGTGGTATGATGATGGTGGAACAAGAGGATGATGGGGGTGTAGTGGTATGATGGTGGAACAAGAGGATGATGGGGGGTGTAGTGGTATGGTGGTGGAACAAGAGGATGATGGGGGTGTAGTGGTATGGTGGTGGAACAAGAGGATGATGGGGGTGTAGTGGTATGGTGGTGGAACAAGAGGATGATGGGGGTGTAGTGGTATGGTGGTGGAACAAGAGGATGATGGGGGGTATAGTGGTATGGTGGTGGAACAAGAGGATGATGGGGGGTGTAGTGGTATGATGATGGAACAAGAGGATGATGGGGGGTGTAGTGGTATGATGAAGGAACAAGAGGATGATGGGGGGTGTAGTGGTATGGTGGTGGAACAAGAGGATGATGGGGGGTGTAGTGGTATGATGATGGAACAAGAGGATGATGGGGGGTGTAGTGGTATGATGAAGGAACAAGAGGATGATGGGGGGTGTAGTGGTATGGTGGTGGAACAAGAGGATGATGGGGGGTGTAGTGGTATGGTGGTGGAACAAGAGGATGATGGGGGGTGTAGTGGTATGATGGTGGAACAAGAGGATGATGGGGGTGTAGTGGTATGATGATGATGGAACAAGAGGATGATGGGGGTGTAGTGGTATGATGATGATGATGGAACAAGAGGATGATGGGGGGTGTAGTGGTATGATGATGATGATGGAACAAGAGGATGATGAGGATGTAGTGGTATGATGATGATGGAACATGAGGATGATGGGGGGTGTAGTGGTATGATGATGATGATGATGGAACAAGAGGATGATGGGGGGTGTAGTGGTATGATGATGATGATGATGGAACAAGAGGATGATGGGGGTGTAGTTGTATGATGGAACAAGAGGATGATGGGGGTGTAGTGGTATGATGATGGAACAAGAGGATGATGGGGGTGTAGTGGTATGATGATGAGGGTGTAGTGGTATGATGATTAAGGAACAAGAGGATGATGAAGGGTGTAGTGGTATGATGATGAAAGGGCAGGAGGATGAAGGGGGTGGTAGTATTATGATGGAGGTGTTTGTAGTATGATTATGAAAGGGCAGGAGGATGAAAGGGGTAGTAGTATGGTGATAAAGGGGCAGGAGGAGGGGACAACATGGGGGGCATCTGTAAGGGGGATAAAATGGGGGGCCATCTATATGGGGGATAACATGGGGGGCATCTATATGGTTGATAACATGGGGGCAATCTATATGGGGGATAACATGGGGGGCATCTATAAGAGGGACAACACAGGGGGCCATCTATAAGGGGGAAACATTGGGGGCCATCTATAAGGTGGACTACATGGGGGGTGTATACAATAGGGCATGCACAGAGGGGGGCATGTACTTTAAGGGGGGTCACATAGTGTCAGGGCTACCTACTAAATGAGGGTGTAAAGGGGACAGTACAGATGTGCAGTTTTTAGAGAGATGAGGATGGTGTCAGTGTGAGGAGCCTAATATGTCTGGCAGATTCTGTGGATTCGTGGCCCAGAGAAGTTCTCAAAATCGCCCACAACAGATGGAGAAGATGAAAAGGGAAGAACTCCGATCAGAGAAGACGTCCCCTGTGAGTCACTTGATATAACTGCACTGTGATGTATATGGTGTATAGATCCTGTGTACAGTGTGTCCACCTCTATATGACTGTATGAAGTGATATTGGTCTATGTACAGAGGATTATATTCAGTAGCAGCGGTGGTATTAGTCACTATGAGGTGGTATTATTTGTTACTTGTTATCTGGTACTGTGTTTTATTGGATTTAGTATACTGGATTTGGTCAGTAACAATATGGTGGTGATGGTTGTGGTGTGGCGGTAATATTTCCCCTTGTGTACTGGTAATATTGGCAATATTGGTCTCAGTAAACAGGATTTGTTTAGTAACAGTATGGTGGTGATAATATTTCCTGTATACTGGTATTATTGGTAATATCAGTCTTGAGATATATATATATATATATATATATATATATATATATATATATATATATATATATATATATATATATATACCAATAGCATCGAGAAAGGGGGGGGCCAAGTTGACCTCTTGCACCAGGGCCCAAGAGACATTAGCTACGCCCCTAGGGGCGGCATTCAGTGGCAGATTATAATATGGGCGGTTCGGGCGGCCGCCCACATCCGCCACTGACTGTACCATGTACCAGAGACCCCCGCGCCCGGACAGCATCTGTAATTAGATGCTGGGAGCGGGGGAGACTGTATTCATAAGCGCCGCGGTGTAATGAATCAGCCGCGCGGTGCTGTTACTACAGCGCGGCGCTTATGAATACAGTCTCCCCCGCTCCCAGCATCTAATTACAGATGCTGTCCGGGCTCGGGGGTCTCCGGTACCGGCATTCCACGGAACGTGGGAATGCAGCCTTTAGTCCCCCGGCTGTTGCGCGGCTGCCGGAGGTGTCCCATCCTGTCTCCGGCAGCGCGCGCATCAGAGAGCTCCCTGTGCACTGGAAGTCACAGCCACAGGCGCACGGGGAGCTCTCTGATGCGCGCGCTGCCGGGGACAGGACGGGACACCCCGGGCAGCCGCACATCAGCCGGGACCAGACCAGAGAGGCTCGACGGGGGAACGGAGGGCAGGTGAGTTGTGTGCTGTTTTTTGTTTTTGTTTTATCTGCTGTGCAGGGGGGGGGGGGAGAGGAGGACCATCTATAAGGGAGGGGGGGAAGAGGGGGACCATCTATAAGGGAGGGGAAAGAGGGGGACCATCTATAAGGGAGGGGGAGAGGGGGACCATCTATAAGGGGGGGGGGGAGAGGGGGACCATCTATAAGGGAGAGGGAAGAGGGGGACCATATATAAGGGAGGGAAGAGGGGGACCATGTATAAGGGAGAGGGAAGAGGGGGACCATATATAAGGGAGAGGGAAGAGGGGGACCATGTATAAGGGGGGGAGGAGAGGGGGACCATGTATAAGGGGGGGGGGGAGAGGGGGACCATCTATAAGGGAGGGGGAGAGGGGGACCATCTATAAGGGGGGGGGGAGAGGGGGACCATCTATAAGGGGGGGGGGGGGAGAGGGGGACCATCTATAAGGGAGGGGGGGAAAGAGGGGGACCATCTATAAGGGAGGGGAAAGAGGGGGACCATCTATAAGGGAGGGGGAGAGGGGGACCATCTATAAGGGAAGGGGAGAGGGGGGCCATCTATAAGGGAGGGGAAAGAGGGGGACCATCTATAAGGGAGGGGAAAGAGGGGGACCATCTATAAGGGGGGGGGAGAGGGGGACCATCTATAAGGGAGAGGGGACCATCTATAAGGGGGGGAAGAGGGGGTCCATCTATAAGGGAGGGGGAGAGGGGGACCATCTATAAGGGAGGGGGAGAGGGAGACCATCTATAAGGGGGGGGGGGAGAGGGGGACCATCTATAAGGGAGAGGGGACCATCTATAAGGGGGGGAAGAGGGGGTCCATCTATAAGGAGGGGGAGAGGGGGACCATCTATAAGGGAGGGGGAGAGGGGGGCCATCTATAAGGGGGGGGGGGAGAGGGGGTCCATCTATAAGGGGGGGGAGAGGGGGTCCATCTATAAGGGAGGGGGAGAGGGGGACCATCTATAAGGGAGGGGGAGAGGGGGACCATCTATAAGGGAGGGGGAGAGGGGGGCCATCTATAAGGGGGGGGGGAGAGGGGGTCCATCTATAAGGGGGGGGAGAGGGGGTCCATCTATAAGGGAGGGGGAGAGGGGGACCATCTATAAGGGAGGGGGAGAGGGAGACCATCTATAAGGGGTGGGGAGAGGGGGACCATCTATAAGGGAGGGGGGGAAGAGGGGGACCATCTATAAGGGAGGGGGGGAAGAGGGGGACCATCTATAAGGGAGGGGGGGAAGAGGGGGACCATCTATAAGGTAGGGGGGGAAGAGGGGGACCATCTATAAGGGAGGGGGGGGAAGAGGGGGACCATCTATAAGGGAGGGGAAAGAGGGGGACCATCTATAAGGGAGGGGGAGAGGGGGACCATCTATAAGGGGGGGGGGGAGAGGGGACCATTTATAAGGGGGGGAAGAGGGGGTCCATCTATAAGGGGGGAAGAGGGGGGCCATCTCCTAAAAGATCAGCACCCTCCTTTCCTGACATCCTCTGTGCTGCTGGGACTTCTCCTATAGGATTAGCACCCTCCTCTCCTGACATCCTCTGTGCTGCTGGGACCTCTCCTATAGGATTAGCACCCTCCTCTCCTGACATCCTCTGTGCTGCTGGGACCTCTCCTATAGGATTAGCCCCCTCCTCTCCTGACCTCCTCTGTGCTGCTGTGACCTCCCCTATAAGATCAGCCCCCTCCTCTCCTGACATCCTCTGTGCAGCAAGGGACCAAACATTATGTTTATTGGGGACAGCAGTTGGGGGGGGGGGCAGTAGTGGATTATAATGTGGGCGGACTGACCAGGGGGGGGGGGGCGTCATCCTATAGTTCGCCTCGGGCAGCAGAGAGGCTAGAATCACCCCTGCCACCACCCAACCTAACACTAAACCCCAACCCCAGGTGGAGACAAAATATGCAAACTATATACACAAATATACACAGAAGATGCCTGTGTGGTGTGCGGAGATCCTTCACTTGCCCTCCTGTCTCCCATTCCTGGAAGAAAGGCCGAAACCATCCCCTACAAGAGAATACCCACGGAGGAGCCCTCTCTTTCCAGAGGTTTGCAATGTTGGTCTTAAGAAAGGTATTCACCAGGAACACCACGGGGTTGACCATACACAACCCCCCTTGTCTCCTCGTACGGTAAGTAATGACCATACACAACCCCCCTTGTCTCCTCGTACGGTAAGTAATGACCATACACAACCCCTCTTGTCTCCTCGTACGGTAAGTAACCTCCCTCTTGACTAGGTTCAGTCTATTCCCCCATAACAGCTGGAAGAACACACTGTAGACCCGAGTCCAGAGCGGCTCTGGCAAAATGCAAACACTGCCCAGATATATCAGCAAAGGGAGCAGGAAAGTTTTGATCAGGTTAACCCTTTCCCTGAGGGTCAAAGACCAACCCTTCCACTGATCCACCCTCTGAGCGGCGATCTTAAGCCTGCTGTCCCAGTTTTGTTTGGGGTAATCCCCTTGGCCGAATTCAATGCCGAGAACTTTTGCAGACTCCTGGGGTTCTGGAAGGGTGTCCGGGAGATCAAATCCAGGATCTCCACCTCCCAGCTAGAGACTCTCACACTTATCCTGGTTGATCTTGGACCCAGATGCCTCTGAGTAGCGCTCCACCTCTGACATCACACACTGCACCTCCTTTTGCGAGGAGACGAATATGGTGACATCATCGGCGTACGCTACCACCCTCAGAGTGGAATCCGGCACCGCAGGGTCCATTCTCACCTCTGCCAACGGTCCACAATCAATCCTCCTAAGGAAAGGATCAATTGCAAACACGTACAACAGTGGGCTCAAAGGGCAACCCTGACAGACACCAGACCCAACCTTAAAAGAGCGGCCAATCCAACCATTCACAAGCGGGAAACTCTCTGCCCCTGCATACAAGGTCTTAAGCCAATCAACAAAAACCCCCGGCAGGCCATATCTCAGAAGGACAGACCAGAGGTACTCGTGGTTCACCCGATCAAACGCTTTTGCCTGATCCAAGGACAGCAAGTACCCCTTCCAGTGACCCGCCCTACCCTGCTCCACAGCCTCCCGGACACCGAGCACAGCACTAAAGGTACTGCGGCCTAGAACAGAGCAATGCTGGGCCCCTGAAAGGAGCTGGGGTGCAAACTTCACCAGCCAAATAAACAGCACTTTTGCCAGAATCTTTCTGTCCACATTGAGTAGCGCTATGGGACGCCAATTCTCAATGCGGGATGGGTCTTTACCCTTAGACAAGATGATCAAGGCTAACCTCCTCATTGACCTCGGCAGAGTGCCCGAGGAGAGACACTCATTAAATACCTCAGTCAAGAGGGGAACCAAAGTGTCCTTAAAGGTCTTATAGAACTCAGATGTTAAGCCATCTGGACCGGGTGACTTCTTGAGGGCAAGACCATCAATAGCCACCCTGACTTCCTCTTCTTGGATCATCTCTGTCAAAACGTCAAGAGAGGGGTCTACCCCTGGTTCAGGGACGGTTTCAGTCAAGAAAGCTGAGGACTTATCCCGATCTAGATCCTTCCTTCCCAAGAGGTGCGAGTAAAAGGATCTGACGACCTCCAGGATCCCTGATCTGGACCTTTTCAGGGATCCTGTACTATCAATCAGTCCTGAGACAATTTTACTATTCACTGACATCTTGCAGTTTCTGTAAGGGTCGGGCGAGCGGTACTTCCCATAGTCCCTCTCAAAAACCAAAGATGCGTGTCTATCTTACTGGCATCTCAGTAGCAAGGCTTTCACTCTGGAGATATCATCATGACTACCTCCAGTCGAGACAAGACGTTCAAGTTTCTTCCTCAGGCCCTGGTACAGGCGATATCTGTCCAGACTCCTGAGGCTCGAGAGCTGGCGGAAGAATCTCGCAACCCTTTTTTTGAACATCTCCCACCACTCTGACTTACTGCTACAAAGGCCCAGCAATGGTACCTGGCTCTGAAGAAAATCCTCAAAGGACTGTCTTATTTCCGCTTCTTCCAAGAGAGACTAATTGAGCTTCCAGTAGCCTCTACCCATCCGGGGGGTCTCTGTAACATTCAGAGAAGACAAAATTAAACAGTGGTCGGAGAACTCTACCTCAACAACGGGACCTACAACTACCCCTATGATAGGTGAATCCCGCGTGGCCTGGTGTATTCCGGATGTGGACATCCACCAGGCGAGCCTCACTAGCTATACTATTCAGGGCGACGCCATCATAAGTCAGCTTGTCTCTGGAACCTCCCCTATCCTGGGGCCTCGTGACAGCATTGAAGTCCCCTCCAAAGACCTCCTGCCGACTTGTAAAAAGATAGGGCTTGATCCTCATAAAGAGACACTTCCGATCCCACTTGGACTGTGGACCATAGATGTTAATAAGGCGAAGTTCTTGTCCCTCACTTCTCTGCTGGACCTAGCCTCTGATCCTGGATAAGTAACAGCTAGCTGCTCACTTCTCTGCTGGACCTAGTCTCTGATCCTGGAGAAATAACAGCTAGCCGCTCACTTCTCTGCTGGACCTAGCCTCTGATCCTGGAGAAATAACAGCTAGCTGCTCACTTCTCTGCTGGACCTAGCCTCTGATCCTGGAGAAATAACAGCTAGCCGCTCACTTCTCTGCTGGACCTAGCCTCTGATCCTGGAGAAATAACAGCTAGCCGCTCACTTCTCTGCTGGACCTAACCTCTGATCCTGGATAAATAACAGCTAGCCTCTCACTTCTCTGCTGGACCTAGCCTCTGATCCTGGAGAAATAACAGCTAGCCGCTCACTTCTCTGCTGGACCTAGTCTCTGATCCTGGAGAAATAACAGCTAGCCTCTCACTTCTCTGCTGGACCTAGCCTCTGATCCTGGAGAAATAACAGCTAGCCTCTCACTTCTCTGCTGGACCTAGCCTCTGATCCTGGAGAAATAACAGCTAGCTGCTCACTTCTCTGCTGGACCTAGTCTCTGATCCTGGATACATAACAGCTAGCCGCTCACTTCTCTGCTGGACCTAGCCCCTGATCCTGGAGAAATAACAGCTAGCCGCTCACTTCTCTGCTGGACCTAGTCTCTGATCCTGGATAAATAACAGCTAGCTGCTCGCTTCTCTGCTGGACCTAGCCTCTGATCCTGGAGAAATAACAGCCGATCACTTCTCTGCTGGACCTAGTCTCTGATCCTGGAGAAATAACAGCTAGCCGCTCACTTCTCTGCTGGACCTAACCTCTGATCCTGGATAAATAACAGCTAGCCTCTCACTTCTCTGCTGGACCTAGCCTCTGATCCTGGAGAAATAACAGCTAGCCGCTCACTTCTCTGCTGGACCTAGTCTCTGATCCTGGAGAAATAACAGCTAGCCTCTCACTTCTCTGCTGGACCTAGCCTCTGATCCTGGAGAAATAACAGCTAGCCTCTCACTTCTCTGCTGGACCTAGCCTCTGATCCTGGAGAAATAACAGCTAGCTGCTCACTTCTCTGCTGGACCTAGTCTCTGATCCTGGATACATAACAGCTAGCCGCTCACTTCTCTGCTGGACCTAGCCCCTGATCCTGGAGAAATAACAGCTAGCCGCTCACTTCTCTGCTGGACCTAGTCTCTGATCCTGGATAAATAACAGCTAGCTGCTCGCTTCTCTGCTGGACCTAGCCTCTGATCCTGGAGAAATAACAGCCGATCACTTCTCTGCTGGACCTAGCCTCTGATCCTGGATAAATAACAGCTAGCTGCTCGCTTCTCTGCTGGACCTAGTCTCTGATCCTGGAGAAATAACAGCTAGCTGCTCACTTCTCTGCTGGACCTAGCCTCTGATCCTGGATACATAACAGCTAGCCGCTCACTTCTCTGCTGGACCTAGCCTCTGATCCTGGAGAAATAACAGCTAGCCGCTTACTTCTCTGCTGGACCTAGCCTCTAATTCTGGAGAAATAACCGCTAGCCGCTCACTTCTCTGCTGGACCTAGCCTCTGATCCTGGAGAAATAACCGCTAGCCGCTCACTTCTCTGCTGGACCTAGCCTCTGATACTGGATAAGTAACAGCTAGCTGCTCACTTCTCTGCTGGACCTAGTCTCTGATCCTGGATAAATAACAGCTAGCCGCTCACTTCTCTGCTGGCCCTAGCCTCTGATCCTGGATAAATAACAGCTAGCCGCTCACTTCTCTGCTGGACCTAGCCTCTGATCCTGGATAAATAACAGCTAGCTGCTCACTTCTCTGCTGGACCTAGTCTCTGATCCTGGATACATAACAGCTAGCCGCTCACTTCTCTGCTGGACCTAGCCTCTGATCCTGGAGAAATAACAGCTAGCTGCTCACTTCTCTGCTGGACCTAGTCTCTGATCCTGGATAAATAACAGCTAGCTGCTCACTTCTCTGCTGGACCTAGTCTCTGATCCTGGATAAGTAACAGCTAGCTGCTCACTTCTCTGCTGGACCTAGCCTCTGATCCTGGAGAAATAACAGCTAGCTGCTCACTTCTCTGCTGGACCTAGTCTCTGATCCTGGATACATAACAGCTAGCTGCTCACTTCTCTGCTGGACCTAGCCTCTGATCCTGGAGAAATAACAGCTAGCCGCTCACTTCTCTGCTGGACCTAGCCTCTGATCCTGGAGAAATAACAGCTAGCTGCTCACTTCTCTGCTGGACCTAGCCTCTGATCCTGGATACATAACAGCTAGCCGCTCACTTCTCTGCTGGACCTAGCCTCTGATCCTGGAGAAATAACAGCTAGCCTCTCACTTCTCTGCTGGACCTAGTCTCTGATCCTGGAGAAATAACAGCTAGCTGCTCACTTCTCTGCTGGACCTAGCCTCTGATCCTGGAGAAATAACAGCTAGCCGCTCACTTCTCTGCTGGACCTAGCCTCTGATCCTGGATAAATAACAGCTAGCCGCTTAATTCTCTGCTGGACCTAGCCTCTGATCCTGGATAAATAACAGCTAGCCGCTCACTTCTCTGCTGGACCTAGCCTCTGATCCTGGATAAATAACAGCTAGCCGCTTAATTCTCTGCTGGACCTAGCCTCTGATCCTGGATAAATAACAGCTAGCCGCTTAATTCTCTGCTGGACCTAGCCTCTGATCCTGGATAAATAACAGCTAGCCGCTCACTTCTCTGCTGGACCTAGCCTCTGATCCTGGATACATAACAGCTAGCTGCTCACTTCTCTGCTGGACCTAGCCTCTGATCCTGGATAAGTAACAGCTAGCCGCTCACTTCTCTGCTGGACCTAGCCTCTGATCCTGGAGAAATAACAGCTAGCTGCTCACTTCTCTGCTGGACCTAGCCTCTGATCCTGGAGAAATAACAGCTAGCCGCTCACTTCTCTGCTGGACCTAGTCTCTGACCCTGGATAAATAACAGCTAGCTGCTCACTTCTCTGCTGGACCTAGTCTCTGATCCTGGATACATAACAGCTAGCTGCTCACTTCTCTGCTGGACGTAGTCTCTGATCCTGGAGAAGTAACAGCTAGCCGCTCACTTCTCTGCTGGACCTAGTCTCTGATCCTGGATAAATAACAGCTAGCTGCTCACTTCTCTGCTGGACCTAGCCTCTGATCCTGGATAAATAACAGCTAGCTGCTCACTTCTCTGCTGGACCTAGTCTCTGATCCTGGATACATAACAGCTAGCCGCTCACTTCTCTGCTGGACCTAGCCTCTGATCCTGGAGAAATAACAGCTAGCCGCTCACTTCTCTGCTGGACCTAGCCTCTGATCCATGATAAATAACAGCTAGCCGCTCACTTCTCTGCTGGACCTAGCCCCTGATCCTGGAGAAATAACCGCTAGCTGCTCACTTCTCTGCTGGACCTAGTCTCTGACCCTGGATAAATAACAGCTAGCTGCTCACTTCTCTGCTGGACCTAGCCTCTGATCCTGGATAAATAACAGCTAGCCGCTCACTTCTCTGCTGGACCTAGCCTCTGATCCTGGAGAAATAACAGCTAGCCGCTCACTTCTCTGCTGGACCTAGCCTCTGATCCTGGAGAAATAACAGCTAGCTGCTCACTTCTCTGCTGGACCTAGTCTCTGATCCTGGAGAAATTACAGATAGCCGCTCACTTCTCTGCTGGACCTAGCCTCTGATCCTGGATAAATAACAGCTAGCCGCTCACTTCTCTGCTGGACCTAGTCTCTGATCCTGGAGAAATAACAGCTAGCTGCTCACTTCTCTGCTGGACCTAGCCTCTGATCCTGGAGAAATAACAGCTAGCTGCTCACTTCTCTGCTCAACCTAGCCACTGATCCTGGAGAAATAACAGCTAGCCGCTCACTTCTCTGCTGGATCTAGTCTCTGATCCTGGAGAAATAACAGCTAGCTGCTCACTTCTCTGCTGGACCTAGCCTCTGATCCTGGATAAATAACAGCTAGCCTCTCACTTCTCTGCTGGACCTAGTCTCTGATCCTGGAGAAATAACCACTAGCCGCTCACTTCTCTGCTGAACCTAGCCTCTGATCCTGGAGAAATAACAGCTAGCTGCTCACTTCTCTGCTGGATCTAGTCTCTGATCCTGGATAAATAACAGCTAGCCGCTCACTTCTCTGCTGGACCTAGCCTCTGATCCTGGAGAAATAACAGCTAGCCGCTCACTTCTCTGCTGGACCTAGCCTCTGATCCTGGAGAAATAACTGCTAGCTGCTCACTTCTCTGCTGGACCTAGTCTCTGACCCTGGATAAATAACAGCTAGCCTCTCACTTCTCTGCTGGACCTAGCCTCTGATCCATGATAAATAACAGCTAGCCGCTCACTTCTCTGCTGGACCTAGCCCCTGATCCTGGAGAAATAACCGCTAGCTGCTCACTTCTCTGCTGGACCTAGTCTCTGACCCTGGATAAATAACAGCTAGCTGCTCACTTCTCTGCTGGACCTAGCCTCTGATCCTGGATAAATAACAGCTAGCCGCTCACTTCTCTGCTGGACCTAGCTTCTGATCCTGGAGAAATAACAGCTAGCCGCTCACTTCTCTGCTGGACCTAGCCTCTGATCCTGGAGAAATAACAGCTAGCTGCTCACTTCTCTGCTGGACCTAGTCTCTGATCCTGGAGAAATAACAGATAGCCGCTCACTTCTCTGCTGGACCTAGCCTCTGATCCTGGATAAATAACAGCTAGCCGCTCACTTCTCTGCTGGACCTAGTCTCTGATCCTGGAGAAATAACAGCTAGCTGCTCACATCTCTGCTGGACCTAGCCTCTGATCCTGGAGAAATAACAGCTAGCTGCTCACTTCTCTGCTCAACCTAGCCACTGATCCTGGAGAAATAACAGCTAGCCGCTCACTTCTCTGCTGGATCTAGTCTCTGATCCTGGAGAAATAACAGCTAGCCGCTCACTTCTCTGCTGGACCTAGCCTCTGATCCTGGATAAATAACAGCTAGCCTCTCACTTCTCTGCTGGACCTAGTCTCTGATCCTGGAGAAATAACCACTAGCCGCTCACTTCTCTGCTGAACCTAGCCTCTGATCCTGGAGAAATAACAGCTAGCTGCTCACTTCTCTGCTGGATCTAGTCTCTGATCCTGGATAAATAACAGCTAGCCGCTCACTTCTCTGCTGGATCTAGTCTCTGATCCTGGATAAATAACAGCTAGCCGCTCACTTCTCTGCTGGACCTAGCCTCTGATCCTGGATACATAACAGCTAGCCGCTCACTTCTCTGCTGGACCTAGCCTCTGATCCTGGAGAAATAACAGCTAGCCGCTCACTTCTCTGCTGGACCTAGCCTCTGATCCTGGAGAAATAACAGCTAGCCGCTCACTTCTCTGCTGGACCTAGCCTCTGACCCTGGAGAAATAACAGCTAGCTGCTCACTTCTCTGCTGGACCTAGTCTCTGATCCTGGAGAAATAACAGCTAGCCGCTCACTTCTCTGCTGGACCTAGCCTCTGATCCTGGATAAATAACAGCTAGCCTCTCACTTCTCTGCTGGACCTAGCCTCTGATCCTGGAGAAATAACAGCTAGCCGCTCACTTCTCTGCTGGACCTAGTCTCTGATCCTGGAGAAATAACAGCTAGCTGCTCACTTCTCTGCTGGACCTAGCCTCTGATCCTGGAGAAATAACAGCTAGCTGCTCACTTCTCTGCTCAACCTAGCCACTGATCCTGGAGAAATAACAGCTAGCCGCTCACTTCTCTGCTGGATCTAGTCTCTGATCCTGGAGAAATAACAGCTAGCCGCTCACTTCTCTGCTGGACCTAGCCTCTGATCCTGGATAAATAACAGCTAGCCTCTCACTTCTCTGCTGGACCTAGTCTCTGATCCTGGAGAAATAACCACTAGCCGCTCACTTCTCTGCTGAACCTAGCCTCTGATCCTGGAGAAATAACAGCTAGCTGCTCACTTCTCTGCTGGATCTAGTCTCTGATCCTGGATAAATAACAGCTAGCCGCTCACTTCTCTGCTGGACCTAGCCTCTGATCCTGGAGAAATAACAGCTAGCCGCTCACTTCTCTGCTGGACCTAGCCTCTGATCCTGGAGAAATAACAGCTAGCCGCTCACTTCTCTGCTGGACCTAGCCTCTGACCCTGGAGAAATAACAGCTAGCTGCTCACTTCTCTGCTGGACCTAGTCTCTGATCCTGGAGAAATAACAGCTAGCCGCTCACTTCTCTGCTGGACCTAGCCTCTGATCCTGGATAAATAACAGCTAGCCTCTCACTTCTCTGCTGGACCTAGCCTCTGATCCTGGAGAAATAACAGCTAGCCGCTCACTTCTCTGCTGGACCTAGCCTCTGACCCTGGAGAAATAACAGCTAGCTGCTCACTTCTCTGCTGGACCTAGTCTCTGATCCTGGAGAAATAACAGCTAGCCGCTCACTTCTCTGCTGGACCTAGCCTCTGATCCTGGATAAATAACAGCTAGCCTCTCACTTCTCTGCTGGGCCTAGCCTCTGATCTTGGAGAAATAACAGCTAGCTGCTCACTTCTCTGCTGGACCTAGCCTCTGACCCTGGAGAAGTAACAGCTAGCTGCTCACTTCTCTGCTGGACCTAGCCCCTGATCCTGGATACATAACAGCTAGCCGCTCACTTCTCTGCTGGACCTAGCCCCTGATCCTGGATACATAACAGCTAGCTGCTCACTTCTCTGCTGGACCTAGCCTCTGATCCTGGAGAAATAACAGCTAGCTGCTCACTTCTCTGCTGGACCTAGCCTCTGATCCTGGATAAATAACCGCTAGCCGCTCACTTCTCTGCTGGACCTAGCCTCTGATCCTGGATAAATAACAGCTAGCCTCTCACTTCTCTGCTGGGCCTAGTCTCTGATCCTGGATAAATAACAGCTAGCCGCTCACTTCTCTGCTGGACCTAGCCTCTGATCTTGGAGAAATAACAGCTAGCCTCTCACTTCTCTGCTGGACCTAGTCTCTGATCCTGGAGAAATAACAGCTAGCCGCTCACTTCTCTGCTGGACCTAGTCTCTGATCCTGGATACATAACAGCTAGCTGCTCACTTCTCTGCTGGACCTAGCCTCTGATCCTGGAGAAATAACAGCTAGCTGCTCACTTCTCTCCTGGACCTAGCCCCTGATCCTGGATACATAACAGCTAGCTGCTCACTTCTCTGCTGGACCTAGCCTCTGATCCTGGATAAATAACAGCTAGCTGCTCACTTCTCTGCTGGACCTAGCCTCTGATACTGGATAAATAACAGCTAGCCGCTCACTTCTCTGCTGGACCTAGCCTCTGATCCTGGATAAATAACAGCTAGCCGCTCACTTCTCTGCTGGACCTAGCCCCTGATCCTGGAGAAGTAACAGCTAGCCGCTCACTTCTCTGCTGGACCTAGTCTCTGATCCTGGAGAAATAACAGCTAGCCTCTCACTTCTCTGCTGGACCTAGCCTCTGATCCTGGAGAAATAACAGCTAGCCGCTCACTTCTCTGCTGGCTATTTCGGTTCATACCTGGATCCCAGCTTCCCTGTGTTTACTCCTGTTATTCCCTTCCTAAATTCCCTCTGACTGCTCGACTTGTTATCTGACCTACCACTTTACCTGTGAGTATCCGATTGGTTTGCTGATTTTGTACTGCGTTGCCCGTGTGGTTTTGACTTGGCTCGTTTACCCTTCTCTATTATGTTTGTCTGTCCCGTTTTGGGTGTCACTTATACAGCATAGGGAACGCCTTCGTGGTTGTCCGCGACCGCCTAGGGCCGACACAGCAGGTAGGTAGGGACAGTGGGTGGCTTCAGACTCAGAGCCCACTATCTTGTCGTGTCTGTACCGTCCTGCCGTGACAGCCCTACACACACCACACACTGGCAGACAGCAGATGCAAGCACAGGGGTATGTTCTTGGCAGTAGCAGGGACTTCTCTCACTCCATGTGAGCGTTTATCGGTATGGGAAAACATAGATGTATTCAGATGAAATCGTTTAAACCTCTGCCATCTCCATTTCCTTTATAAGATGTTATTCACATGACCTGTACCTGTATGCCCGCCGTCTACATTTTCCACAGGTCAGCTGCGGCCGCTCCTCACATTGTTACCTGCTGGTATTCATCAGTCGTTTGGTTCCCTTCTTGGCTACTTGGTGCTAGGACTGTATATAATTTTCATCACTTTCCTATGATTACCTATATAGTAGCATAGTCTCTTACCTAGAGGACTGTATATAATTTTCATCACTTTCCTATGATTACCTATATAGTAGCATAGTCTCTTACCTAGAGGACTGTATATAGTCACTTTCCTATGATTACCTATATAGTAGCATAGTCTCTTACCTAGAGGACTGTATATAGTCACTTTCCTATAATTACCTATATAGTAACATAGTCTCTTACCTAGAGGACTGTATATAGTCACTTTCCTATTACCTATATAGTAGCATAGTCTCTTTCCTAGAGGACTGTATATAGTCACTTTCCTATTACCTATATAGTAGCATAGTCTCTTACCTAGAGGACTGTATATAGTCACTTTCCTATTACCTATATAGTAGCATAGTCTCTTACCTAGAGGACTGTATATAGTCACTTTCCTATTACCTATATAGTAGCATAGTCTCTTACCTAGAGGACTGTATATAGTCACTTTCCTATAATTACCTATATAGTAGCATAGTCTCTTACCTAGAGGACTGTATATAGTCACTTTCCTATGATTACCTATATAGTAGCATAGTCTCTTACCTAGAGGACTGTATATAGTCACTTTCCTATAATTACCTATATAGTAACATAGTCTCTTACCTAGAGGACTGTATATAGTCACTTTCCTATTACCTATATAGTAGCATAGTCTCTTACCTAGAGGACTGTATATAGTCACTTTCCTATTACGTATATAGTAGCATAGTCTCTTACCTAGAGGACTGTATATAGTCACTTTCCTATTACCTATATAGTAGCATAGTCTCTTACCTAGAGGACTGTATATAGTCACTTTCCTATGATTACCTATATAGTAGCATAGTCTCTTACCTAGAGGACTGTATATAGTCACTTTCCTATTACCTATATAGTAGCATAGTCTCTTACCTAGAGGACTGTATATAGTCACTTTCCTATAATTACCTATATAGTAGCATAGTCTCTTACCTAGAGGACTGTATATAGTCACTTTCCTATTACCTATATAGTAGCATAGTCTCTTACCTAGAGGACTGTATATAGTCACTTTCCTATTACCTATATAGTAGCATAGTCTCTTACCTAGAGGACTGTATATAGTCACTTTCCTATTACCTATATAGTAGCATAGTCTCTTACCTAGAGGACTGTATATAGTCACTTTCCTATAATTACCTATATAGTAGCATAGTCTCTTACCTAGAGGACTGTATATAGTCACTTTCCTATTACCTATATAGTAGCATAGTCTCTTACCTAGAGGACTGTATATAGTCACTTTCCTATTACCTATATAGTAGCATAGTCTCTTACCTAGAGGACTGTATATAGTCACTTTCCTATTACCTATATAGTAGCATAGTCTCTTACCTAGAGGACTGTATATAGTCACTTTCCTATGATTACCTATATAGTAGCATAGTCTCTTACCTAGAGGACTGTATATAGTCACTTTCCTATGATTACCTATATAGTAGCATAGTCTCTTACCGTTAACTCTCCTGGTCTCCTGTGTGTTAGGAACTAATCCCTGAGGGATAATTTTTTTAAAGGGAACCTGTCTCCCCCCGTGCTGGGGTGACAGGCTCCCGACCCCCTGCTACAGCCCCCGATACTCACCTGATCCCGCTTCTGGATCCAGTCGGGTCACAGAGATCTCAGCCGCTACAGCCCGACGCGTGCGCTGAGAGATGAGTCCAACGCTCATAGAGAATGACGGATCGCTGGACTCGCCCGTCATTCTCTATGAGCGCTGGACTCGCCCGTCATTCTCTATGAGCGCTGGACTCGCCCGTCATTCTTTATGAGCGCCGGACTCGCCCGTCATTCTCTATGAGCGCCGGACTCGCCCGTCATTCTCTATGAGCGTTGGACTCGCCCGTCATTCTCTATGAGCGCTGGACTCGCCCGTCATTCTCTATGAGCGCTGGACTCGCCCGTCATTCTCTATGAGCGTTGGACTCGCCCGTCATTCTCTATGAGCGCTGGACTCGCCCGTCATTCTCTATGAGCGCTGGACTCGCCCGTCATTCTCTATGAGCGCTGGACTCGCCCGTCATTCTCTATGAGCGCTGGACTCGCCCGTCATTCTCTATGAGCGTTGGACTCGCCCGTCATTCTCTATGAGCGCTGGACTCGCCCGTCATTCTTTATGAGCGCTGGACTCGCCCGTCATTCTCTGAGCGCTGGACTCGCCCGTCATTCTCTATGAGCGCTGGACTCGCCCGTCATTCTCTATGAGCGCTGGACTCGCCCGTCATTCTCTATGAGCGCTGGACTCGCCCGTGATTCTCTATGAGCGTTGGACTCATCTCTCAGCGCGCGCCGGGCTGCAGCGGCTGAGATCTCCGTGACCCGACCGGATCCAGAAGCGGGATCAGGTGAGTATCGGGGGCTGTAGCGGGGGGTCGGGAGCCTGTCACCCCAGCACGGGGGGAGACTGGTTCCCTTTAAGGTTTTTAATTTGTAAAAGCTGCCTTTTTATCTCCACTGTTCCTGGTGTCACATCTGTTGCTGCTACTTGAGCGCACTTTAGAGCCCTATTACATGGGACCATTGCTGTTATATCATTTGCATTTAAAAGATAATTGTTTTGTGTAAATGCAGCAATGATAAAATACCCGACGAGGAATCGTTCATTATTCGTTTGGTGCTGACACCGTAATCATTCTTAATCGTTAGCGAACCGCTCAGTGTAATTCCACATCGTTCCTTTATTTGTTAGGATCAGATGGAGGAAACGGTGGTAGTTACTACTATCGTTCTGTGTAATATGGTGAACAATTTCCGGTTAACGATAAATAATCTCGTTTGCGATCATTTGTTGTTAAAGTCCGGCCAAAAGTATTTTTTTATATATTATTACATAAGGATTAAGTAAGACAAATTCCTAATATACACTTATTATAGGAAATGCATATATGCTGCTTTTGTCCTCAATTTAGTAGATCATGCAGACTTCAATTTCTCTAAAAAAAATGTGACGTTACGAACCGAACCAGAGCAGGGCTGGGTGTAATTCCTATGAGGCTACCAGCAGGGGGCACAGTATATGGAGAATTTACATTGTAATTGGGTTGCAGTCATCCATAGCAGCTTGTGCACTCACCGGGTGGCAGAAAGAGGCTCCCCGGCACCAGTCCAACCTGCACCGGCTCCCCTAGCCCCCCAAAGGACCCCCACACCCGTCCATCACACTGACCACCCTCCCCTAGTCCTCCCGCACCCGTCCATGCTGCTGGCCGCCCTCCCCTATCCCCATCCATGCTGCTGGCCGCCCCCCTGCACCCGACCATGTCACCGCCTCCCCCCCCACCCCTGCACCTGACCATGTCACCGCCCCCCCCCCCCCTGCACCCGACCATGTCACCGCCTCCCCCCCCACCCCTGCACCTGACCATGTCACCGCCCCCCCCCTGCACCCGACCATGTCACCGCCTCCCCCCCCCCCCTGCACCTGACCATGGCACCGGCCGCCCCCCTGCACCCGTCCATGCCTCCAGCCTCCCTCCCCGCTCTCTCCCGCTGCAATTACTCACCCCGCTGCCCGGTCCTGTGTCTGGCGTCTCTCTCTCCCTGTCTCTCTCCCACAGCAGTGAATGGCTATGTGAGGCTGAAGAGAGACAGCGGGGACCCCGGTATAGCAGTGCTATGTGAGGCTGAAGAGAGACAGCGGGGACCCCGGTACAGCAGTGCTCTGTGAGGCTGAAGAGAGACAGCGGGGACCCCGGTACAGCAGTGCTCTGTGAGGCTGAAGAGAGACAGCGGGGACCCCGGTATAGCAGTGCTCTGTGAGGCTGAAGAGAGACAGCGGGGACCCCGGTACAGCAGTGCTCTGTGAGGCTGAAGAGAGACAGCGGGGACCCCGGTACAGCAGTGCTCTGTGAGGCTGAAGAGAGACAGCAGGGACCCCGGTACAGCAGTGCTCTGTGAGGCTGAAGAGAGACAGCAGGGACCCCGGTACAGCAGTGCTCTGTGAGGCTGAAGAGAGACAGCGGGGACCCCGGTACAGCAGTGCTCTGTGAGGCTGAAGAGAGACAGCGGGGATCCCGGTAAAGCAGTGCTCTGTGAGGCTGAAGAGAGACAGCGGGGACCCCGGTACAGCAGTGCTCTGTGAGGCTGAAGAGAGACAGCGGGGACCCTGGTATAGGAGCGCTCTGTGCGGCTGAAGAGAGACAGCGGGGACCCTGGTATAGCAGCGCTCTCCCCGCTGCACACAGGACCGGGCAGCGGGGTGAGTGATTGCAGCGGGAGAGAGCGGGGAGGGAGGCCGGAAGCATGGATGTGGCTAGGGGAGGGCGGCCAGCAGCATGGATGGGGCTAGGGGAGGGTGGTCAGTGTGATGGACGGGTGTGGGGGTCCTTTGGGGGGCTAGGGGAGCCGGTGAAGGTTGGATTGGTGCCGGGGAGCCTCTTTCTGCCACCCAGTGAGTGCACAAGCTGCTATGGATGACTGCAACCCAATTACAATTTAAATTCTCCATATACTGTGCCCCCTGCTGGTAGCCTCATAGGAATTACACCCAGCCCTGCTCTGGTTCGGTTTGTGACATCACATTTTTTTTAGAGAAATTGAAGTCTGCATAAATTGAGGACAAAAGCAGCATATATGCATTTCCTATAATAAGTGTATATTAGGAATTTGTCTAACTTTCCTTATGTAATAAAATATTAAAAAACACTTTTGGCCGGACTTCTCCTTTAATCCTTTAAAATCACTTTGTCTAATAGGAGCCTTAAATAGCGGATTGGCAATAGAGTGTCAGCTCATTGGCTCAGCACCAATGCAATTCAATGAAATTTACCAATGATTTACCTTCAATGTACCAGGTGTCAGAGCACCCTGAAATGGGGTTACTTTTGGGGGTCTTCGTGAGTAATTTCATCTCCCTTGTTAAACCACACTAAAAAGGGGTCATTTTGGTGCAGTTACCAATGGGCCATCTGCTTACAGGGGTCTTCTTATATAGTTAGACATGTAAGACTCGCCAAGTTAAATATTTTTGCAAATACATTAATTCAGCAAACTTGTCTCCTCCTCCTGATATGCTGCTCTTATCCTCCCATTGTTGACAGCTTGTTGTCAAGGTTATAGACCACCCCTCTGCTCTAACAGCAGTGGTCTGGCAGTTGTCTCTATAGATATAGACAAAAATACAAAAAGTGCAACAGCAACCCACAGGTGCAAGATCTTACCGTATATACTCCTCCCAGTGTACACACAATAAAAACCTGCTCTGTAGCTGTTGAAAAGTGAGGATCTTGGCAAACTATTTGATGAAACAGAGTGTCCCATGTCGCCACGTTACGGCGTCCTCGAGACATGGTCCCTACTCTAGAATCCTCACACTAGCAATGGCCTCTCCTGGGCTTAAAGGGGTTGTCCGGCGATAAAAAATTATTCACAGAATAACACACATTACAAAGTTATACAACTTTGTAATGTATGTTATGTCTGTGAATGGCCCCCTTCCCCGTGTTTCCCCCCACCCACGCTAGACCCGGAAGTGTGGTGCATTATACCCGCGGCCACGTCATCAGCTGCTCAGCCGCGATTGGCTGAGCACAGTTATACTCAGCCAATCGCGGCTGAGCTTCGGATGACGCTGCAGAGGGCGGCCAGCACTCGGGAAGATCCGCCGGACTCACGAAGAAGACGTCACTGCTGAGGATCGGAGCCCGTGGTCGGCACGTGACAGGTATGTATAGCGCACCACACTTCCGGGTACACGGGTGGGGGTGGTGGGACACGGGGAAGGGGGCCATTCACAGACATAACATACATTACAAAGTTGTATAACTTTGTAATGTGTGTTATTCTGTGAATAATTTTTTATCGCCGGACAACCCCTTTAACAAGCCTACAACTGGGCAGATAGGAACCAAATGATCTCTTTTTATAGCAGCCTTGGGACATGGGTGGAGTGCAGGCCAACAGGAGGTAGCCACCCCACCCCCCACATTCAACAGAAAAAAAAAATTGTCAGCACTCCCCCATAGTGCACAGGTCACAGAGCATGCCCACAAATCGGCCCCATACACAGAATAGCGTCTGGTGTTGATCGCGGTCTAACTGCTAAGACTAAATGCTACTAAAGAAGCTCAGGAAAGATGGCAGCTCCTGTAATAATGTACTAAAAAATTACAAAAAAAAAGTAGTCAGAAAACTGAGCATTTTTTTATTCTTTATCAACATTCAAGACACTAGTCTGATTGTTCAGGATTTGATTACCGGTGGCTGAAGAAGTTGGATACAGCCCTAGGGGGTGATGGAGAACTTGGATACACTCCATGGCCTATAACTGTATCCATATTTTCCAGGCAGCCCTCCAGCGGCTCCAGTCATGCTCATCTCTATGCAGGAACAGTCAGTATCCGTCTCTGATCAGTAATAAAATTCTAGCCCATACATTCGATTTATATATCAAGGACTATGTACCCCAGGCCGGAGATCCATCAGGGATCACTTTCTTAAAAAAGGGATAATGAGGTTTTTGGGGGCCTTTAAAATTACAATTCATTATACCCAAAGTTGATTATGGATACCCAGGAAAGCCGAACAGAGAAAAGGGTGATGTATGTAATCTGTAATTCTGTAGTGTCCTTCAGGAGGACAATATGGCCCAGTCCTTGGTAACAGACCCAAGGATCTGCAGAAGTGTAGGAGTATGAGCCTCAGAGAAGGGTTGCCCAATAGACACATTGTCCCATACAGGACCCCTGGCCCTCCTGAAGATCCTGTGACCCCTTTAGTTTATATGGGCATGTGTTCAGAGATTGTTGTAGACATAAAGCAGATATAGGGGAAAGCAATAAACCACAGCAAGAGATACAGGAAAGCCTCCTCCGGGGTAACGTAACAATTCCATTTGGAAGTGGCATCAACAGGTGGTATCCACCGATGATCAGCTGTCCCATAGCACCACCAATGTGAATGAGACTATAGGGATATAACAGTACAATTAGGATGAGGTTTAAGGCTCAGCAATAGGGGTAGCTCTCGTCAGGTGCCGGCACATAACCCTGCCCCCAAGGAGTAGCCTTCCTCAGGGGTATTCACCGATGAGACATGGCACATAACCCTGCCGCCAAGGAGTAGCCTTCCTCAGGGGTAGTCAGTGTCACAGACTGAAGACAAAATATGAGACAGCGCTCCTCTTTATCACTCTTTTCCCTTTTGTACGCCATGTTGGGCTCCCTGTCGGAACAACCTCCTCTCCTGTTCTTGTCTGTCTGGGAGGGAGATCTTCACATAACTCACATAACATAAAAAAAAAGACAAATTCGGTCAGCTCTCCAAAAACACCATTCACACTAGACAGAAGCACGTTGCTGTGGCTGAAGTTGCAAACACAAAAAAATGGAACAGCTCACCGCAATAGCAAGATACAGACCCACTACAGACATGAAAATAGTTAATAGCAGCCCCCGCCCCCCCCCAACTGCCAAAAAAACTTCCACAAAAATAATGAGGCTCTTGGTTACCATTTGAAAATGGTGTAAACCACCCCACCACGCATGCCCAGAGCATAGGTGTATTTCATGCCATGGAGAGGCCATAGTACAGTGTAGGACTGCCCCGGTATGAGGCCACCGTAACGTGGTGGGGGGCTGCTTTTAACTATTTTTATGTCTGTAGTGGGTCTGTATCTTGCCATTGCAGGGAACAGGTTTACACCTGTACACACTCCTCTTCCATCTCCCCCCATTTTCAGGAGGTGGGCTACAAATTACTCTCTTTCTGCTACCGTGTACCCAGCTGCATCCACCGGAGGTTCCACCGGAGAACCTCAAGCATATGGAAGACCTCAAGGCACAATTACATGACCGTTCCTCTTACTTCTTCCGGACTTGGTTCTACTGGGACCAATTATCTGCATTGTGTTCTGCGCCTTATCGGCGCTTGTAAAAGTGGAAAAAGTTCATAAAACGATATAACGATTACCCGGGCAGCCCCCCCACCGCTTCCCGCTGCTTCCCCTCCACTTACTGGCTCGCTGCCGATGCATGGAATAACTGCAGCAGCGAACGGGGAACGAGGAGCAAACGAGCGCTGACAGCGCTCGTTTGCTCCTAAACATCGTCCCGTGTAATAGGGGCTTAAGGCACAAATAGTGCCGCAGCCACTCCTCTTTAATCCTCTCAGGGAGTAAGAACAATTGACAAACTCCTCAATTCCAACAATTCCAGGATCCTTGTCTTCCTTGACCTGCGCCCGATATCCTGTTATTGGAATGGAGGAGTTAGTGAAGATGACATCCTAGCTGCGATTTGTTTGGTGTAACGCAGATTTATTTCAGTCCATTCAGTCGTCATTCAGAAAAAACCTCTGTATATCGCACAATGGTTTTCCCACCACTTTCTAGGTTTATCAGGTCATTTATGGCTTCTTTGCTGATGCTTCTCTGTAATTACTTCTCTACAATGGACCTACAGCTCATACACCAGCGAGAGACAAAGGGCATATAGAGGAGCCCTATGAAGAAACAGTTCACGAAAGTCACAAACATACAATGAGGTAGATGCTATAAAAAAGGCGTAATACAGGCAACATCTTACATGTGGAAATAAACATTCACCTAGAAGTACTCACTGCCATTTACCCCAGGACTATAGCCATCAGTGAGTCTGCGCTCACTCTCAGTTACCCCAGTACTATAGACATCAGTCAGTCTGTGCTAGCTCTCAGTTACCCCAGGACTATAGCCATCAGTGAGTCTGCACTCGCTCTCAGTTACCCCAGGACTATAGCCATCAGTGAGTCTGCGCTCACTCTCAGTTACCCCAGTACTATAGACATCAGTCAGTCTGTGCTAGCTCTCAGTTACCCCAGGACTATAGCCATCAGTGAGTCTGCACTCGCTCTCAGTTACCCCAGGACTATAGCCATCAGTGAGTCTGCACTCGCTCTCAGTTACCCCAGGACTATAGCCATTAGTGAGTCTGCGCTCACTCTCAGTTACCCCAGGACTATAGACATCAGTCAGTCTGTGCTCGCTCTCAGTTACCCCAGTACTATAGCCATTAGTGAGTCTGCGCTCACTCTCAGTTACCCCAGGACTATAGCCATTAGTGAGTCTGCGCTCACTCTCAGTTACCCCAGGACTATAGACATCAGTCAGTCTGTGCTCGCTCTCAGTTACCCCAGTACTATAGCCATCAGTGAGTCTGCGCTCGCTCTCAGTTACCCCAGTACTATAGCCATCAGTGAGTCTGCGCTCGCTCTCAGTTACCCCAGTACTATAGCCATCAGTGAGTCTGCGCTCGCTTTCAGTTACCCCAGGACTATAGCCATCAGTGAGTCTGCGCTCGCTCTGTTACCCCAGTACTATAGCCATCAGTGAGTCTGCACTCGCTCTCAGTTACCCCAGTACTATAGCCATCAGTGAGTCTGCGCTCGCTCTGTTACCCCAGTACTACAGACATCAGTGAGTCTGCACTCGTTCTCAGTTACCCCAGTACTATAGACATCAGTGAGTCTGCGCTCACTCTCGGACAGGCATTGAGTCTTTCTTCCATTGATTCCTGTTGATCCTTATTGAAGCTTCAGAGTGAAATGTTCCTCCAGTGTCTCTAAATTATAAGTCACCTCACATGTGACTGTGCAGTCTCTGTCCGTCTCCTGTGCTGTGAAGGTGACTGTGGAGAAGCTTCCGGATCCGTCACACTTGTTCTGTACGTCACCATCAATAGGAAACATTCCTCTCCTCCAGAAGAACTCGGAACTATCTGCGTCACATCCCTCCACGTAACATGTGAGTGTGACCTCACCCCCCACCCGTGGACTCTCCGTCAGGCACTGGATGCCTCTGGTCTTCAGTGGAGTCCTCAGATGTCCTGCAGAGAGAGAAGAAAATGGAGGGTAAATTCTGCATCTTTTCCTTGACTGGGGGTTGGGCGCTATTACATGTAGGAAGTCTTTTACCAGGAGATCAGAAAATTAAGGGCCCTCATACATGGCCCAATCTGGGGCAGCAAGCAAGTGCCAACCTGTCAGGTCAGCGGTCGCTTGCCCCTTGTTCCCCAGTTGCTGTTGGCACTATTACATGCGCCGATAGCGAATGGGTGAGGGGGGGGGGCACTGGGGCGGGTCTCAGACTGTCGCTATTTGCTTCAGAATTTTGGTTCCTGTTGTTCTGTGATCTATTACTTGAGGTGATTGTCGACTGGTAATCACCAAGATGGGTGACAACCTCTTTGGGGTTATGATAAAGCTAAAAGACAGATGTAAAGGACGACCTGAGGACATTTATATTATTCCGCTGGGAAGCAGTGAAACCCCATAAATGGTTAAGAAGGAATCCGGCCTGTGCCCATCACATGAGATTACATGGTATCGGTGGATAGGTGGTCACAGACTAATGCCAGAACCTAGAATGGAGGAAACACGACGTCCTGAAGGACATGTCCTCCCCGACCGCACCAGCTTCTACCATCACATGAGATTACATGGTATTGGTGGATAGGTGGTCACAGACTAATGCCAGAAGCTAGAGTGGAGGAAACACGACATCCTGAAGGACATGTCCTCACCGACCGCACCAGCTTCTACCATCACATGAGATTACATGGTATCGGTGGATAGGTGGTCACAGACTAATGCCAGAAGCTAGAGTGGAGGAAACACGACATCCTGAAGGACATGTCCTCACCGACCGCACCAGCTTCTACCATCACGCTCCAGTTGGTGGAGTCTCCCGTAATCACAGACATGCTGTTTCCCCCTTCATGTTATTCTGGTTATTTCTTAGTATATATCAGCCTAACAGAGAACTCCAGAGGTGAACGTTTATTTTGTGACAACTGTGTCTCCAAGGTATCCTATAGATCGTGCAGAATAAGGAGCTGAGCTCATGGTCCCTCCTCATCAGATTCCCATCCATACACTGATATCGGGGAATCTGACGGTACTTTCTGACTGGTGGCTCCTGAGTCATTGTCTCCATATGACTATGACTTACCTGGCTCTGGTTTTGGGCCTGCCGCTCCTGTTAACAGAGAAAGCAATGTGTGAGGAGATCTGATGTACACATGAGAATAGAGTCACAATCTTCAGATTTACGTATTAGTGTATAACAACCGCACTCAACTCCAGAGTTCAGATATGATGCAGATATGATGCATTCATAGTAGTTAGTATACCCAATATTGGGTATACTAACTACTATGAATGCATCATATCTGTTATAAAAAAAAAAAGCTGAACATGAATAAAAAGATGGCTAAATAAGCAAGAACTCTGGAGTTGAGTGCGGTTGTTATACACTAATACATGGTTATTTGGATCAACCAGCACCAGTAACAACGGTATGCATGTACATTATCCATCAATCTTCAGATCTACAGGAGACATATAGAGGAGCCGTGTAGACTGATCCGTGTGACCATACACTGCACTCTTACACCATATGTCACTTCTAGGTTGTACAGGGATCCTACCTGCGAGGTTCAGGGTGCATTGCCTCTCATACACTTTCTTAGTGACAGAATGCATTGCCTCACAGCGGATGGCCGCCATATTGTCCTTGTCCCCCGGGGTGAACCTCAGGCTGCTGGTACAAGTACACAGAGAGTCCTTCCCGATCTCCGGATCTGATGTGGTGACGGCATGGCTGGGAAATGGGTTGAAGTCTTTGTACCATTTCACTTTAATGTCTGGTGTGAATCCTGATATGGTTACTGTACAGGTGGCGTCCTTCCCTGCGACAGGTCTGTCCGGCCGCACAGTTATGTCTGAGAATATCGGGACTTTATCTGTAAGAAGAGAGTAAGATTACTGCAGTCACCAGGACACCATGGGGCCAGGACACATCACAAGCTAGCCGCCCCTGTCACCCTCCACCTGCTGTATACATGAAGAGTCAGTCACCAGGACACCATGGGGCCAGGACACATCACAAGCTAGCCGCCTCTGTACCCCTCCACCTGCTGTATACATGAAGAGTCAGTCACCATGGGGCCAGGACACATCACAAGCTAGCCGCCTCTGTCACCCTCCACCTGCTGTATACATGAAGAGTCAGTCACCAGGACACCATGGGGCCAGGACACATCACAAGCTAGCCGCCTCTGTACCCCTCCACCTGCTGTATACATGAAGAGTCAGTCACCAGGGCACCATGGGGCCAGGACACATCACAAGCTAGCCGCCTCTGTACCCCTCCACCTGCTGTATACATGAAGAGTCAGTCACCAGGGCACCATGGGGCCAGGACACATCACAAGCTAGCCGCCTCTGTACCCCTCCACCTGCTGTATACATGAAGAGTCAGTCACCATGGGGCCAGGACACATCACAAGCTAGCCGCCTCTGTACCCCTCCACCTGCTGTATACATGAAGAGTCAGTCACCAGGACACCATGGGGCCAGGATACAACACAAGCTAGCCGCCTCTGTACCCCTCCACCTGCTGTATACATGAAGAGTCAGTCACCAGGACACCATGGGGCCAGGACACATCACAAGCTAGCCGCCCCTGTCACCCTCCACCTGCTGTATACATGAAGAGTCAGTCACCAGGACACCATGGGGCCAGGACACATCACAAGCTAGCCGCCTCTGTCACCCTCCACCTGCTGTATACATGAAGAGTCAGTCACCAGGACACCATGGGGCCAGGACACATCACAAGCTAGCCGCCTCTGTCACCCTCCACCTGCTGTATACATGAAGAGTCGGGCACCATGGGGCCAGGACACATCACAAGCTAGCCGCCCCTGTACCCCTCCACCTGCTGTATACATGAAGAGTCAGTCACCAGGGCACCATGGGGCCAGGATACATCACAAGCTAGCCGCCCCTGTCACCCTCCACCTGCTGTATACATGAAGAGTCAGTCACCAGGGCACCATGGGGCCAGGACACATCACAAGCTAGCCGCCTCTGTACCCCTCCACCTGCTGTATACATGAAGAGTCAGTCACCATGGGGCCAGGACACATCACAAGCTAGCCGCCCCTGTCACCCTCCACCTGCTGTATACATGAAGAGTCAGTCACCAGGACACCATGGGGCCAGGACACATCACAAGCTAGCCGCCCCTGTACCCCTCCACCTGCTGTATACATGAAGAGTCAGTCACCAGGACACCATGGGGCCAGGACACATCACAAGCTAGCCGCCTCTGTACCCCTCCACCTGCTGTATACATGAAGAGTCAGTCACCAGGACACCATGGGGCCAGGACACATCACAAGCTAGCCGCCCCTGTACCCCTCCACCTGCTGTATACATGAAGAGTCAGTCACCAGGACACCATGGGGCCAGGACACATCACAAGCTAGCCGCCTCTGTCACCCTCCACCTGCTGTATACATGAGGAGTCAGTCACCAGGACACCATGGGGCCAGGACACATCACAAGCTAGCCGCCCCTGTCACCCTCCACCTGCTGTATACATGAAGAGTCAGTCACCAGGGCACCATGGGGCCAGGACACATCACAAGCTAGCCGCCCCTGTCACCCTCCACCTGCTGTATACATGAAGAGTCAGTCACCAGGGCACCATGGGGCCAGGACACATCACAAGCTAGCCGCCCCTGTCACCCTCCACCTGCTGTATACATGAAGAGTCAGTCACCAGGGCACCATGGGGCCAGGACACATCACAAGCTAGCCGCCCCTGTACCCCTCCACCTGCTGTATACATGAAGAGTCAGTCACCAGGACACCATGGGGCCAGGACACATCACAAGCTAGCCGCCTCTGTACCCCTCCACCTGCTGTATACATGAAGAGTCAGTCACCAGGACACCATGGGGCCAGGACACATCACAAGCTAGCCGCCCCTGTCACCCTCCACCTGCTGTATACATGAAGAGTCAGTCACCAGGGCACCATGGGGCCAGGACACATCACAAGCTAGCCGCCTGTCACCCTCCACCTGCTGTATACATGAAGAGTCACCAGGGCACCATGGGGCCAGGACACATCACAAGCTAGCCGCCTCTGTCACCCTCCACCTGCTGTATACATGAAGAGTCAGTCACCAGGACACCATGGGGCCAGGACACATCACAAGCTAGCCGCCCCTGTACCCCTCCACCTGCTGTATACATGAAGAGTCAGTCACCAGGGCACCATGGGGCCAGGACACATCACAAGCTAGCCGCCTCTGTACCCCTCCACCTGCTGTATACATGAAGAGTCAGTCACCAGGGCACCATGGGGCCAGGACACATCACAAGCTAGCCGCCTCTGTACCCCTCCACCTGCTGTATACATGAAGAGTCAGTCACCAGGGCACCATGGGGCCAGGACACATCACAAGCTAGCCGCCTCTGTACCCCTTCACCTGCTGTATACATGAAGAGTCAGTCACCAGGACACCATGGGGCCAGGATACATCACAAGCTAGCCGCCCCTGTCACCCTCCACCTGCTGTATACATGAAGAGTCAGTCACCAGGGCACCATGGGGCCAGGACACATCACAAGCTAGCCGCCTCTGTACCCCTCCACCTGCTGTATACATGAAGAGTCAGTCACCAGGGCACCATGGGGCCAGGACACATCACAAGCTAGCCGCCTCTGTACCCCTCCACCTGCTGTATACATGAAGAGTCAGTCACCAGGACACCATGGGGCCAGGACACATCACAAGCTAGCCGCCCCTGTCACCCTCCACCTGCTGTATACATGAAGAGTCAGTCACTAGGACACCATGGGGCCAGGACACATCACAAGCTAGCCGCCCCTGTCACCCTCCACCTGCTGTATACATGAAGAGTCAGTCACCAGGGCACCATGGGGCCAGGACACATCACAAGCTAGCCGCCCCTGTCACCCTCCACCTGCTGTATACATTAAGAGTCGGGCACCATGGGGCCAGGACACATCACAAGCTAGCCGCCTCTGTACCCCTCCACCTGCTGTATACATGAAGAGTCAGTCACCAGGACACCATGGGGCCAGGACACATCACAAGCTAGCCGCCTCTGTACCCCTCCACCTGCTGTATACATGAAGAGTCAGTCACCAGGGCACCATGGGGCCAGGATACATCACAAGCTAGCCGCCTCTGTACCCCTCCACCTGCTGTATACATGAAGAGTCAGTCACCAGGACACCATGGGGCCAGGACACATCACAAGCTAGCCGCCTCTGTCACCCTCCACCTGCTGTATCTTTAATGAGTCAGTCACCAGGACACCATGGGGCCAGGACACATCACAAGCTAGCCGCCCCTGTACCCCTCCACCTGCTGTATCTTTAATGAGTCAGTCTGGATGGAACCTCAGACAGAAATCATTCGTGCTCTTTATATTTATAATGAGAAGCTTCCTAAATTAAATGCTGAAACCCACATAGACGGAACACAACAGAAGCGAGCACTAAAGAAGCAATCTATCCAGCTCCTTGAGTTACTAGCTGGACCCTTAAGCAGTCTCAAGGACCCGCCAGGCCTCACGAGAACCCAGCATGGATCAGTCCATTAGCAGATACAGATATAAAGGTACGGGGTATATGTTAACATATTGCTTTCTTACCTGGAAGTGTTATGTATTGGCTTTTCCTGAGCGGCTCTCTCATGTCCTTGTGGATCACAGAGCAGGTGTAGGCCTTGGCGTAGTCCAGGGCGGTAGCAGTAAACCGCAGTGAGCAGGATACGGAGCCGTCCTTCTCGGGGATTTGCTTCTCTTGTCCCTTCTCCAGAGGTTTCTCCCCTCGTAACCACTGAACCTTTATGTCTTGAGGTTTAGCATTATCGACCTTACAGCGCAGAGTCACAGGCTGCCCATAGCTGGGGTCGTGGGGGTCACTGGTGATGTTACCAAGAATCGGAAACCCTGACACGGATGAGAAGACATTTTAATTCTATATCAAACGACGGACACACATACATTAAACCTTCACCTCTGTTCCCTTTATCTTTGGAGTTATAGGGTGTAGGCAGACCCCTCCTGCTTTATTATAATTTGTATGGTCTATCATGATAGCCGCGCTCCAATAATAGGTGACATAAGCAGCCACATCATAGGAAGAAAACGCTGCTTGTTGTGTTGGACTGTGGAGGAGGGGGCCCGTAGTCACATGAAACGTTCTGAATAGATTTGTGTTGGTGTTGTAAGCCACACAGAGGTCCGTCACCATGAATATGAGACTCAGAAAAACCGTATGTCCGCAGCCCAAAGTACATGTATTCTGGGCTGTGAGCAGAAGCAATGTGCGGCCCCTTCTTTATTGCCAAGGATTCAGTCACTGACCATGGCAGAAGAAAGCTTTCTACCACAGATAGCGGAAGATGCCCCCCCCCCCCCCATAATAACCAGATGGTTCCTGGTACATGGCTGAGGGGATACTTACCTCTCAGGATCAGTCGGTGTTTCCTCACAATCGTCTTTCCTCTGTGAATCAGCTCCATCCGGTATTCCTCCTCATGACATGCGGGATCTGCCATAAACATCACCGCTACGGTTCCTTTGGATGTGTCGGACCCCGGATCTTTCTGAATATTTTCCCTGCACATTTCTGGTGGCATCCGAGTTATACCCTTATGCCAGGAGCACTGTATATCCATAGGGTACAGATCACTGACATCACAGGACAAGGTCACCATCTTATTATACTCAGGAGACGGAGGATCACAGCGAATCTCTGACACCTTAAGCTCAGAAACTGCAAGAGAGAACAAACAGATATAGATATATATATACACAGAGACAATGGCATGTGTTGCCGGCTGTAGTTATTGTCGCTGCAGCTGTGTAGACTTTCTGGTTGGGATGTTGAGTTGACATGCACTCCTTACCCCCCACCCCCCATACCTGACCCTGCGGGGGACTTAGCTTCCAGATGTCAATCATGTAGAGAGGCGAAGACATTACAGCTTATCAGGAGCTTGGGAATCCTCTTTGACTCTTCTTCTACATTCTGGAAGCACAGGTACCAGGTGACCTGCCATTTTTCTACCAGGGTCAGTAGTTGGGAATGTGAATTAGTGTTGGCGCTATACAAATAATTACTTTTATTCCCTTTATGATCCCCTTTAGTAAATCTTCTGGCAGACTGTCCAGAGATACAAATTTAAGGAAGCTGCAAAGGAGCGGACACAGGACGTCATAGGTTACTATCCGCTATCCTGGGAATCTGTAAAGCATACTGGCATGGTCAGGCTCCTACCCATAGGCTGCTCACAAAGAGGACATGTAGGAGCTGCTCACTGCCGTCATGGCCGTCTGGTTAGAGAGCTGTGCTGAGACTGAATAGCGAATGAACAGCAAATACTAGAAATACACTGGATTTTATATTTCCTGGCTGTAGGGCTATATATAATTTCCACTTTTCTACTCACCCAGATCTTCTAGCGTCCATCTGGCCGTTCTCGGGGCTCCAGTACTTTCATGTCTCACCTCACATGTGAACGTCTTTCCCATATCCGCCATAGTTGTGGAGTATTTGATGGAGCTGGTGACGTGGTAGAGACCAGAATCATCTTTGAGGTGGTCAGTGACTGTAGGGTCCAGGGTCTCTCTATCTTTGTACCATGTTATCCTTATAGGTTTTGGGTAAAATGAGTGAATCTTACAGGACAGAATCATTGTGTCCCCCACGTAGATCTTGTCCCTTGCATTGGGCTTGTCCACTGACTGCTTAATGGGATCCAGCACAGGAACAGCTGAGGGAAGACGAGACGGAGTCATAAGAAACCCACGTAGCTTTACTGATCATTCAAGTCTCCGCATGGTAATACTCCCTTACATGTCAGATTACTATATACTACAGTGTATACCCCTGGAATATAATGGTTGAGAGTCTTACAAGCCATGATTTCTCTGTAGGTAGCTGTCATGTAAGTCAATGACCCGTTAAAGGGCTCTGAAATATGGCGAGAGATATTGGCCAGTCCAGAGACCCCCGTCTGTAGACAGACCGTGTCTTGTATGGTGAGACTGCACCATCCTGCATCCTATGCAGTGGCGGTCTTTGGGGGCGATCGCTTGGGGCCCCCAACATCCAGGGGGGCCCCCACGCCCCGCTCTTGTGCTCAAGACCGCTGGACAGGGCCGCTGCCCTGCTCACTGCTGCCATCTGAACTGTAACTATGAGCACTCGTACTGAGCGCTCATAGTTACATACAGCAGCACTGACAGGGCGGGAGACATTGGCCCCCTTCCTGTCAGTCACTCTTGTGGCTGCAGGAAGGGTTTTCCCTGCGGTCACAAGTGGCAGCTTTGTCCTTGTTGTGCCGGCGCTCCAGTGACATCACTGGAGCATCGGCGCCAGGACAAGGGGAGCGCGGTCTCTTGTGATCGCAGGGAAAACCCTTCCTGCGGCCACAAGAGTGAAGAGAAGAGGAGACGCCCGGACCCAGGTGAGTATAAGTTTGTTTGATTGTGTTATATACTATATGGGAGGGGGAGCACACAGGGGCCTGTTTAACTGGGGGAGCGCACATCGGGGGTCTATATAAATGGGGGGAGCACACAGGGGGGCTATGTAACAGGGTGAACACACAGGGGGGCTATAGACTACTGGGGCTTCACAGAAGGGTCTATATACTACTGGGGGCAGCACACAGGGGGCCTATATACTACTTGGGGCAGCAGAATGGGGTCTATATCCAAGTGGGGGAGCACACAGGGGGGCTATATACTACTGGGGAAGCCCACAGGGGTCTATATACTATTGGTGGTGCACACAGGGGGTCTATATACTACTGGGGGAACATACAGGGGGTCTATATACTACTTGTGAGACACACAGGTGGTCTATAAATAACTGGGGGAGCACACAGGGGTCTGTATACTACTGGGGCAGCACACAAGGGGTCTATATAATACTGGTGGGGCACACAGGAGGTCTATATACTACTGGGGGAACCACACAGGGGGTTTATATACTACTGGAGGAGCACACAGAGGTCTTTATCCAAGTGGGGGAGCACACAGGAGGTCTATATCCAAGTAGGGGAGCACACAGGGGGGGCTAAATACCCCTGAGGGAGCACACAGGGGGCCTATTTACTAGTGGGGGAGCACACAGGGGGCCTATTTACTAGTGGGGGAGCACACAGGGGGCCTATTTACTAGTGGGGGAGCACACAGGGGGCCTATTTACTAGTGGGGGAGCACACAGGGGGTATATACAACTGGGGGCAGCACACAGGGGGTCTATATACAACTGGGGCAGCACACAGGAGGTCTATATACTTCTGGGGGAGCACAAGGGGGGCTATATATAACTGGGGGGACAGACAGGGGTCTATATACTACTGGGGGAAGCAAACAAGGGGTATATACTACTGGGGGCAGGACACAAGGGGTATATACTATTGGGGCAGCACACAAGAAGTATATATTACTGGCGGTAGCGCACAAGGGGTATATACTACTGGGGGCAACACACAGCGGTCTATTGTTTTGGAACGCATGTCGAGGGGGGGGCCCCAGACATAACTTCGCTTGGGGCCCCAGAAATGCCAAGACCGCCCCTGATCCTATGTATTATATATGGAGGTGTTACATAGGAATTCATTATAACTAATAGAGGATGGTGATCCTGACAGTGGCGAGCATTCTTGTAAGAGGCCACTCAGGGATTCCAGAGAAATCAATCGTTTTATATGTACTGTATGTTTTCCTTTAATGGCAGCTGTAATGGGAGACACAGCCCCCTGCTGTCACCAGCGGCAGGAACTGTAAGGCTCCAGAAGCGGCTGGTCCTGACACCGATATCACAGAGAGTCTTCTTACGACGCGGCTCCATTCATTCTAAGGGAGTCGCGTCATACAGGGGAGGGAATTCCCTCCCACTGGGGGCAGGCGGGCCGGCCTCCAGTCGTGAGCACCGGACGGTTTCCGTGCATAGAAGGACGCCGTGCACGGGAACGGGGCCTCGGTCCGAAAAACGCACCGCGGCACCAGCTTCCCCGTGCCGGCGCCGTTCGATAGATGGGTTCAGGTTAAAGAGGATGTACCAGGTGGTACATCCTCTTTAATACACTGTGACTTTGTAATTGTATTTGTATCTATACTGTGAACGACTTGTTTACACAAAAAGACTCGAGAACGATTAACAATGATTATGAGGTCAGCGAAAAAGATGGCATCAACAACATACAAATGAAATTTTTTTTAGTAATTTGATCCTTGCTGCATTTACAGATAATCAATTGAGCAATTTTTTGCATGATAATCAGCCCATGTAAAAGTCTTGTAACCCTGCAGCATGCGGATCCTGATACGCTATTAGCATTGGGTTAGACATGATGTCTGGGGCAGGAGCGCGGCCGCTTCTGTACACCTACAGTTCCCAGCACAGCCACTGGGGACAGCAGAGGGGCCAAGTCACCCCTTACTGCTGCCAGTCTATGAAAACATAAGGAAGATTTTTTTTTTAACTCTTTAATAACCTCCCAGCCCAAAATGGCCTAATTGACCCTGCGCCAAATTTCAATTTTGCATTTACGTTTTTTCCCCCTCGTCTTCTAATAACTATAGCGCTTTTATTACTCCATCTACTGAGGCAGGTAAGGGCTTGTTGTTGTTTTCAGGAAGACAATGTAATGGCGCCTTTTAATCTAACCTAGAATGTATAATGGAACCCCAAAAATATTATTTATTGGGTGAAATTAGAACAAATTGCAATTCTGTAACTTTTGGGGGATCCCGTGTCTACCTAATGCACTTTACAATAAAACCCATCTGATACCTTTATTCCTTACATCAACAATGTGCAGGTTTTTGTAGCTTTTCTAATGTTTTACTATTTTTTTTGCCAGTAAAAATTTTTTGACAATTATTATGACTAAGATTGCCCTATTTATGACTGTTGTAATGCTTTTATTTTTGTCATTTATGGGGATGTATGGGGCGTCATTTTTTGCGCTATGATGTGAAAATTTAAACACCTAAAAAGTGTTTTCTGCATGTAGTAGTTTGCGTTATCTTAAGGGAAATAGACCCCCATCCCGTTTCCAAAATCCTTGTTTCCCGTTTTCCCCTGTACATCTCACCTGTAATGTCCTCATACCCCCCTGTACATCTCACCTGTAATGTCCTCATACCCCCCTGTACATCTCACCTGTAATGTCCTCATACCCCCCTGTACATCTCACCTGTAATGTCCTCATACCCCCGTACATCTCACCTGTAATGTCCTCACACCACCGTACATCTCACCTGTAATGTCCTCACACCCTCTGTACATCTCACCTGTAATGTCCTCATACCCCCTGTACATCTCATCTGTAATGTCCTCATACCCCCTGTACATCTCACCTGTAATGTCCTCACACCCTCTGTACATCTCACCTGTAATATCCTCATACCCCCCTGTACATCTCACCTGTAATGTCCTCATACCCCCGTACATCTCACCTGTAATGTCCTCACACCACCGTACATCTCACCTGTAATGTCCTCATACCCCCCTGTACATCTCACCTGTAATGTCCTCATACCCCTGTACATCTCACCTGTAATGTCCTCATACCCCCCTGTACATCTCACCTGTAATGTCCTCATACCCCCTGTACATCTCACCTGTAATGTCCTCATACCCCTGTACATCTCACCTGTAATGTCCTCATACCCCCCTGTACATCTCACCTGTAATGTCCTCATACCCCCCTGTACATCTCACCTGTAATGTCCTCATACCCCTGTACATCTCACCTGTAATGTCCTCATACCCCCCTGTACATCTCACCTGTAATGTCCTCATACCCCCCTGTACATCTCACCTGTAATATCCTCATACCCCCCTGTACATCTCACCTGTAATGTCCTCATACCCCCGTACATCTCACCTGTAATGTCCTCACACCCCCGTACATCTCACCTGTAATGTCCTCATACCCCTGTACATCTCACCTGTAATGTCCTCATACCCCTGTACATCTCACCTGTAATGTCCTCATACCCCTGTACATCTCACCTGTAATGTCCTCATACCCCCCTGTACATCTCACCTGTAATGTTCTCATACCCCCCTGTACATCTCACCTGTAATGTCCTCACACCCCTGTACATCTCACCTGTAATGTCCTCGTACCCCCCTGTACATCTCACCTGTAATGTCCTCATACCCCCTGTACATCTCACCTGTAATGTCCTCATACCCCTGTACAACTCACCTGTAATATCCTCATACCCCCTGTACATCTCACCTGTAATGTCCTCACACCCCTGTACATCTCACCTGTAATATCCTCATACCCCCTGTACATCTCACCTGTAATGTCCTCATACCCTCCTGTACATCTCACCTGTAATGTCCTCATACCCCCTGTACATCTCACCTGTAATGTCCTCATACCCCCTGTACATCTCACCTGTAATGTCCTCACACCCCTGTACATCTCACCTGTAATGTCCTCATACCCCCCTGTACATCTCACCTGTAATGTCCTCATACCCCTCCTGTACATCTCACCTGTAATGTCCTCATACCCCCCTGTACATCTCACCTGTAATGTCCTCATACCCCTGTACATCTCACCTGTAATGTCCTCATACCCCTCCTGTACATCTCACCTGTAATGTCCTCATACCTCTCCTGTACATCTCACCTGTAATGTCCTCATACCCCTCCCTGTACATCTCACCTGTAATGTCCTCATACCCCTCCTGTACATCTCACCTGTAATGTCCTCATACCCCTGTACATCTCACCTGTAATGTCCTCATACCCCTCCTGTACATCTCACCTGTAATGTCCTCATACCTCTCCTGTACATCTCACCTGTAATGTCCTCATACCCCCCCTGTACATCTCACCTGTAATGTCCTCATACCCCCCTGTACATCTCACCTGTAATGTCCTCATACCCCTGTACATCTCACCTGTAATGTCCTCATACCCCCCTGTACATCTCACCTGTAATGTCCTCACACCCCCTGTACATCTCACCTGTAATGTCCTCATAGCCCCCTGTACATCTCACCTGTAATGTCCTCATACCCCCCAGTACATCTCACCTGTAATGTCCTCATACCCCCTGTACATCTCACCTGTAATGTCCTCATACCCCCCTGTACATCTCACCTGTAATGTCCTCATACCCTCCTGTACATCTCACCTGTAGTGTCCTCATACCCCTGTACATCTCACCTGTAATGTCCTCATACCCCTGTACATCTCACCTGTAATGTCCTCATACCCTCCTGTACATCTCACCTGTAATGTCCTCATACCCCCCTGTACATCTCACCTGTAATGTCCTCATACCCCCCAGTACATCTCACCTGTAATGTCCTCATACCCCCCTGTACATCTCACCTGTAATGTCCTCATACCCCCCTGTACATCTCACCTGTAATGTCCTCATACCCCTGTACATCTCACCTGTAGTGTCCTCATACCCCCTGTACATCTCACCTGTAATGTCCTCATACCCCCCTGTACATCTCACCTGTAATGTCCTCATACCCCCCCTGTACATCTCACCTGTAATATCCTCATACCCCCCTGTACATCTCACCTGTAATGTCCTCATACCCCCCTGTACATCTCACCTGTAATGTCCTCATACCCCCCCTGTACATCTCACCTGTAATATCCTCATACCCCCCTGTACATCTCACCTGTAATGTCCTCATACCCCTGTACATCTCACCTGTAATGTCCTCATACCCCCCAGTACATCTCACCTGTAATGTCCTCATAGCCCCCCCAGTACATCTCACCTGTAATATCCTTATACCCCCCAGTACATCTCACCTGTAATATCCTCATAGCCCCCCCAGTACATCTCACCTGTAATATCCTTATACCCCCAGTACATCTCACCTGTAATGTCCTCATACCCCTGTACATCTCACCTGTAATGTCCTCATACCCCCTGTACATCTCACCTGTAATGTCCTCACACCCTCTGTACATCTCACCTGTAATATCCTCATACCCCCCTGTACATCTCACCTGTAATGTCCTCATACCCCCTGTACATCTCACCTGTAATGTCCTCATACCCCCCTGTACATCTCACCTGTAATGTCCTCATACCCCTGTACATCTCACCTGTAATGTCCTCATACCCCCTGTACATCTCACCTGTAGTGTCCTCATACCCCCTGTACATCTCACCTGTAATGTCCTCATACCCCTGTACATCTCACCTGTAATGTCCTCATACCCCCTGTACATCTCACCTGTAGTGTCCTCATACCCCTGTACATCTCACCTGTAGTGTCCTCATACCCCCCTGTACATCTCATCTGTAATGTCCTCATACCCCCTGTACATCTCACCTGTAATGTCCTCACACCCTCTGTACATCTCACCTGTAATATCCTCATACCCCCCTGTACATCTCACCTGTAATGTCCTCATACCCCCTGTACATCTCACCTGTAATGTCCTCATACCCCCCCTGTACATCTCACCTGTAATGTCCTCATACCCCTGTACATCTCACCTGTAATGTCCTCATACCCCCTGTACATCTCACCTGTAGTGTCCTCATACCCCCTGTACATCTCACCTGTAATGTCCTCATACCCCTCCTGTACATCTCACCTGTAATGTCCTCATACCCCTGTACATCTCACCTGTAATGTCCTCATACCCCTCCTGTACATCTCACCTGTAATGTCCTCATACCTCTCCTGTACATCTCACCTGTAATGTCCTCATACCCCCCCTGTACATCTCACCTGTAATGTCCTCATACCCCCCTGTACATCTCACCTGTAATGTCCTCATACCCCTGTACATCTCACCTGTAATGTCCTCATACCCCCCTGTACATCTCACCTGTAATGTCCTCACACCCCCTGTACATCTCACCTGTAATGTCCTCATAGCCCCCTGTACATCTCACCTGTAATGTCCTCATACCCCCCAGTACATCTCACCTGTAATGTCCTCATACCCCCTGTACATCTCACCTGTAATGTCCTCATACCCCCCTGTACATCTCACCTGTAATGTCCTCATACCCTCCTGTACATCTCACCTGTAGTGTCCTCATACCCCTGTACATCTCACCTGTAATGTCCTCATACCCCTGTACATCTCACCTGTAATGTCCTCATACCCTCCTGTACATCTCACCTGTAATGTCCTCATACCCCCCTGTACATCTCACCTGTAATGTCCTCATACCCCCCAGTACATCTCACCTGTAATGTCCTCATACCCCCCTGTACATCTCACCTGTAATGTCCTCATACCCCCCTGTACATCTCACCTGTAATGTCCTCATACCCCTGTACATCTCACCTGTAGTGTCCTCATACCCCCTGTACATCTCACCTGTAATGTCCTCATACCCCCCTGTACATCTCACCTGTAATGTCCTCATACCCCCCCTGTACATCTCACCTGTAATATCCTCATACCCCCCTGTACATCTCACCTGTAATGTCCTCATACCCCCCTGTACATCTCACCTGTAATGTCCTCATACCCCCCCTGTACATCTCACCTGTAATATCCTCATACCCCCCTGTACATCTCACCTGTAATGTCCTCATACCCCTGTACATCTCACCTGTAATGTCCTCATACCCCCCAGTACATCTCACCTGTAATGTCCTCATAGCCCCCCCAGTACATCTCACCTGTAATATCCTTATACCCCCCAGTACATCTCACCTGTAATATCCTCATAGCCCCCCCAGTACATCTCACCTGTAATATCCTTATACCCCCAGTACATCTCACCTGTAATGTCCTCATACCCCTGTACATCTCACCTGTAATGTCCTCATACCCCCTGTACATCTCACCTGTAATGTCCTCACACCCTCTGTACATCTCACCTGTAATATCCTCATACCCCCCTGTACATCTCACCTGTAATGTCCTCATACCCCCTGTACATCTCACCTGTAATGTCCTCATACCCCCCTGTACATCTCACCTGTAATGTCCTCATACCCCTGTACATCTCACCTGTAATGTCCTCATACCCCCTGTACATCTCACCTGTAGTGTCCTCATACCCCCTGTACATCTCACCTGTAATGTCCTCATACCCCTGTACATCTCACCTGTAATGTCCTCATACCCCCTGTACATCTCACCTGTAGTGTCCTCATACCCCTGTACATCTCACCTGTAGTGTCCTCATACCCCCCTGTACATCTCATCTGTAATGTCCTCATACCCCCTGTACATCTCACCTGTAATGTCCTCACACCCTCTGTACATCTCACCTGTAATATCCTCATACCCCCCTGTACATCTCACCTGTAATGTCCTCATACCCCCTGTACATCTCACCTGTAATGTCCTCATACCCCCCTGTACATCTCACCTGTAATGTCCTCATACCCCTGTACATCTCACCTGTAATGTCCTCATACCCCCTGTACATCTCACCTGTAGTGTCCTCATACCCCCTGTACATCTCACCTGTAATGTCCTCATACCCCTGTACATCTCACCTGTAATGTCCTCATACCCCCTGTACATCTCACCTGTAGTGTCCTCATACCCCTGTACATCTCACCTGTAGTGTCCTCATACCCCCCTGTACATCTCACCTGTAATGTCTTCATACCCCTGTACATCTCACCTGTAATGTCCTCATACCCCTCCTGTACATCTCACCTGTAATGTCCTCATACCCCTCTGTACATCTCACCTGTAATATCCTCATACCCTCCTGTACATCTCACCTGTAATGTCCTCATACCCCCCCCTGTACATCTCACCTGTAATATCCTCATACCCCCCTGTACATCTCACCTGTAATGTCCTCATACCCCCCTGTACATCTCACCTGTAATGTCCTCATACCCCTGTACATCTCACCTGTAATGTCCTCATACCCCCCTGTACATCTCACCTGTAATGTCCTCATACCCCCTGTACATCTCACCTGTAGTGTCCTCATACCCCTGTACATCTCACCTGTAGTGTCCTCATACCCCCTGTACATCTCACCTGTAATGTCCTCATACCCCCCTGTACATCTCACCTGTAGTGTCCTCATACCCCCTGTACATCTCACCTGTAATGTCCTCATACCCTCCTGTACATCTCACCTGTAATGTCCTCATACCCCCCTGTACATCTCACCTGTAATGTCCTCATACCCCTGTACATCTCACCTGTAATGTCCTCATACCCCTCTGTACATCTCACCTGTAATGTCCTCATACCCCTCTGTACATCTCACCTGTAATGACCTCATACCCCCCTGTACATCTCACCTGTAATATCCTCATACCCCTGTACATCTCACCTGTAATGTCCTCATACCCCCCTGTACATCTCACCTGTAATGTCCTCATACCCCTGTACATCTCACCTGTAATATCCTCATACCTTCAGTACATCTCACCTGTAATGTCCTCATACCCCTCTGTACATCTCACCTGTAATGTCCTCACACCCCTGTACATCTCACCTGTAATGTCCTCATACCCCCTGTACATCTCACTTGTAATGTCCTCATACCCCCTGTACATCTCACCTGTAATGTCCTCATACCCCTCTGTACATCTCACCTGTAATGTCCTCATACCCCCCTGTACATCTCACCTGTAATATCCTCATACCCCCCCTGTACATCTCACCTGTAGTGTCCTCATACCCCCTGTACATGTCACCTGTAATGTCCTCATACCCCCTGTACATCTCACCTGTAATGTCCTCATACCCCCTGTACATCTCACCTGTAATGTCCTCATACCCCTCCTGTACATCTCACCTGTAATGTCCTCATACCCCTCTGTACATCTCACCTGTAATGTCCTCATACCCCTGTACATCTCACCTGTAATGTCCTCATACCCCTGTACATCTCACCTGTAATGTCCTCATACCCCCCTGTACATCTCACCTGTAATATCCTCATACCCCCCTGTACATCTCACCTGTAGTGTCCTCATACCCCCTGTACATGTCACCTGTAATGTCCTCATACCCCCCTGTACATCTCACCTGTAATGTCCTCATACACCTCCTGTACATCTCACCTGTAATGTCCTCATAGCCCTGTACATCTCACCTGTAATGTCCTCATACCCCTGTACATCTCACCTGTAATGTCCTCATACCCCTGTACATCTCACCTGTAATGTCCTCATACCCCCCTGTACATCTCACCTGTAATGTCCTCATACCCCTGTACATCTCACCTGTAATGTCCTCATACCCCCCTGTACATCTCACCTGTAATGTCCTCATACCCCCCTGTACATCTCACCTGTAATGTCCTCATACCCCTCTGTACATCTCACCTGTAATGTCCTCACACCCCTGTACATCTCACCTGTAATGTCCTCATACCCCCTGTACATCTCACCTGTAATGTCCTCATACCTCTCCTGTACATCTCACCTGTAACCTTCAGTTGCAGCTCTTGTTCTGCCTGTGTATCTGTCGGAGGGTGATAGGTTCTACAGACGTATCTGACCGTATCTTCCGTCACATGTGGTCTTATAATTAGGGCACTCTGGAAGCTGTAGGACTTGTCATCGAGCTCGTCCTCTGTTACTTTGTGATTATCATCTTTTTTCTTGGCCTCCTCATTAGACTTCCAGGTTACGATCTCCGTCTCCTGGTCACTCTGGTCCTTCTTCAGCCACGTTATATGTAGAGGCTTGGGTTTAAAACCATTTATGGGACAAGTCAGCGTCATGGGCTCCTGGTGGGTCATATACACTGGACTGACGATCTGTAATAATCTTGGAGGAACTGCAAGATCAATAAAGAACATTTACTCTCAAAATATTACACCTCCACCTTTTTGTGTAATATGGTTGTTCACCTGTGAATTTTCACATCCATAATAATAGACTTTGTTGGCTACTTTCTTTATATTTTCTAATGCAAAAGAACGTATTGGATTCTAAACAAAGACCCAGAAAAGAGAGCAAGACAGAACCCCCATCAGAGAAGGACAAAAGGCCAGTCCAGACCAGAGAGCAAGACAAGTCACACACAGGACACAGAGGACTGAAGCCTCATCAAACCAGAGAGTAAAACAGATGCCCACATCCAAGATACAGAGGACAGAAGTCCACCAAACCAGAGAACAAGACAAAAGTCAAACCCACAGAAGGACAGAAGTCCACCAAACCAGAGAACAAGACAAAAGTCAAACCCACAGAAGGACAGAAGTCCACCAAACCAGAGAACAAGACAAAAGTCAAACCCACAGAGGACAGAAGTCCACCAAACCAGAGAACAAGACAAAAGTCACGCCCAGAGAAGGACAGAAGGCCATCAAACCAGAGAGCAAAACAGATGCCCCGCCTAGAACACAGAGGAGGACATAAGGCCCGCTCAGACCAGAGAGCAAGACAAGTCACACACAGGACACAGAGGACTGAAGCCCATCAAACCAGAGAGCAAAACAGATGCCCACATCCAAGATATAGAGGACAGAAGGCCATCAAACAAGAGAACAAGACAAAAGTCACACCCAGAGAAGGACAGAAGGCCCCCACAGATCTGAGAACAAGACATAAGCCACTCCAAGAATATAGAGAAGGAGAAAAGGCCTGCCTGACCAGAAAGCAAGACAGAAGACACACCAAGAACATAGAGCAGGACGCAGGGTCCAGAGCAAGGACCAAGCCAAAAGCCCCACTCAAAACACATAGAAGAACAGAAGTACCATCCAGACCAGAGAGAAAGACAAGAGCCCTACCCAGAATATGAAGAAGGGCAAAATGCCCATCCAGATCAGAGAGCAAGACAGAAACCCATCCTAAGTAACAAGATGGTTGCCCTGTCCCAGTCACATTTCTAATTTACACTAAGAAGCTAAGTCTGCAGCCCGTGTCCCCCGTCCTCAGCTACATGTACTTTATGTAGCAGCAGCACGGTGGCTCAGTGATTAGCATTGTGGCCCCGCAGTGCTGGGGGTTCAAATCCCACCAGGCAAAACATCTGCAAAGAGTTTGTAAGTCCTCCGTATTTGCCGGGGTTTCCTCCAACACCCAAAACATACAGATAATTAGATCATTTAGATTGTGACCCCTAATGGGCACAGGGGCCTAAATAGACAACCTGTGTTAAGTTCTGCGGAATCAGTTGGCACTCTACAAATAAAGACATCATTGAGAAAGCTATTTTTTAAATCTTTTTGCCATTTTTGTTGTCTTTTACTTGGCTTATTTGAAATGATGCTTCTTACCTCCGATGATGCGCAGAGTTCTCTTCTTGGAGACGGCCGCCGCCAGGGCCGGGTGTGACACATGTACAGATAATTCGGCCTCATTGTCTTCCCAATAGCTGGGAGTGATGTGAAGAGAACACTGACCGCTGTAAGTGTGAAGTCTACGCCATGGGACACAGCCGAGGAGACCGGATCTATTGGGTGTTATTATCGGTCTCATGTTCAGCTGTAGGGGCCCCTGTGTGTGACTGACATCCCCATTCATCAGTCTCTGCTGTTCTATATCCACAGCCACACTACCACCCCCATCATTGTCCTCCATCATCTCTCCGGCTGAGGGATCCGCGTCTCTGGATCTCCAGGTGTGGATCATTATCATCTCCGCTCTACGTCTCTTCAGACCCACAGAGATCTCCAGGTTGTTGGGCCTGAAGCTCGTAATGTGACAAGTCAGAGTCGTCCTGCTCATGTCGATCAGCTGATCATTCCCGAAGATCTCAGAAAGGTTGGGGGGATCTGTAGGGAGTAAGGAGATACAACATTACACTGGGAACCAGCACAACCAGTGAGCACATACTGGCAGAATGGGTTAAAGGTTTTATACGGCTATAAATGCAATACATGTATGATCACAGGTGGAAGGAGATCTGGAGAATGGTGGGCCTTCCCTCTCTATTACTTGTCTACAGGGCTGCTGATTTTAGCTCAGATATGGGATAAGTGATAATAGACATCTCTCTTAGTTAATGAAGGGGGGACAGCAGATCCATTGCCAGATAACTAGATCCATTTACCCTTCGGACGTCTGGGAATCCTGGGTAACCACCCCTGTGGAAGCTGTAACGTCACCAAGTGTCCCAGAAACCAGAAGGACCAGAGGATGGGTGAAATATCGCACACCATTCACTGCGCACCCAACAGCCATAGACGAGACGTCAAGCTCGATACTGATCACCCGATCCCTACACATCACTCACCTTTCTTGAACACACTGTTGTATATGAACACGGCCAATAATAGAAGTGTCACAGAGAAAAGCGTCAGGATGATGGCAGTGACAACCGTCCCGGTGTTATCTTCTCGCTCTATAATCACAAGAAACAAGTAAGAATCCAGACATGTGGCCGATGGATGTGATCCTTCAATAAGAGCGTTGTATATCCAGGAATCTGTAATGGTATATGGAATGGTGGGAGGGGGGCCATCCCAGAGACCCCCTTTATAGTCCGTATGAGGTAAGGGTGGGACGTTATGGTCAGTGACCTTTATAAGTATGATGGCGCCTGGTGCAGGGCTGAGTAATACTGATATAAATACTGAGGTGAATCTGAGGATTTATGGTTCCCATGAGGAAACACCATCAAGAGGTAACGCTGTGGGATGTGTGTTGGGTTGTGTCATTATCTGAGGGTCCGTGGGTAGATGGGGCAGAACACACAATATTACAAGGTTTCTGATGGGATTTATCATATATAACATCCAGATTCCATCGGGCGATGGCTGATTTGTTCTCCTGTGGATTCAGTCCCCGGGGTTACAGGTCATTGTGCGGTTACTGATGGATAATACACAGAATGGCGGCAGCCGAGAGCCCAGAGAGCGACATCTCCACCAGCTCTGACATTTTATTCTATATAATTTTATAGTATATTGGGTTTTGGGTAGAATAAAGTAACTCACCTGTGACGGTCAGGGTGAAGTCCTTCTTCAGGTCCTGCTCCACAGATCGATGCTTCACCACACAGGAATATCTATGGCCGTCATCCTCCATTGTAGGATATAAGGTCAGGTGACTGGTAACATTGAACGTCCCATCTGTATTATTGACGGGGTCTCCGGTGCAGGTTCCTTTCTCCAGGACTGAACATACCGAAGAATTTATCTGGTATCGCACCCAGCGAATGTTAATATCTTTAGGGTAGAAGTTACTGACTTCACATGCCACTGATCTCTCACTTCCCACCTCCACATGGATGGCGTCTCCAGGTACCAGGACAGCGGAGGGCACAGCTACAGAAGAGAAGACACAACGGTGAGATACAGAGACAGAGTCGTATGTACATATATTACTGATCCTGAGATACATGCTGTATTATACTCCAGAGCTGCACTCACTATTCTGCTGGTGGGGTCACTGTGTACATACATTACTGATCCTGAGATACATGCTGTATTATACTCCAGAGCTGCACTCACTATTCTGCTGGTGGGGTCACTGTGTACATACATTACTGATCCTGAGATACATGCTGTATTATACTCCAGAGCTGCACTCACTATTCTGCTGGTGGGGTCACTGTGTACATACATTACTGATCCTGAGATACATGCTGTAGATCTTTTATTTAAAAATATAAAACATAACAACAAACCAATAATATAAATAACATAACTGTACAATATATACAAGTCCATAAAAGTCCATAAGCGTATTGGCGGGTCCAGCCTCACACTCACCAAACACACCGCTGTATTATCCCCCACACGTGCAAACTAGATTTTCCCACAAACACCACAATAATAACACTATGAAACTTAACTAACAATAACTAACATAACTATACTGTACACTAACCACCTGGTCCGGTTGCGTTCCACAAAACTAAATAAATGCACAAATAAATACATAGATGAATATATACATAGATCCCTACACCGAACACCATAACATTTAAAAAAAAAATTTTTTTTTTTTTTTTTTGTTTGGGCCCTGAGCTGGTCCGGCATCCCATGCCCCCAGTACATGATAACAGACGTCCATGAACCAGCCCAGGATTTTCTGTTTATAATAAAGTCCCCAGAAACCCCCTCCCCCCATATAACCCACCACCCAACCTAACACTAAACCCCAACCCCAGGTGGAGACAAAATATGCAAACTATATACACAAATATACACACTTATAATATACACAAACATACACAGCAAACCATAGTGGGGCTTCTCAGCCCCACACACAGCCTGAAAGCCCAAGTTCAGTACCTGCAAGCCCTATATTCCTATACAGCTACAGCACAAACCAAAAGACTAATGTGCCAGCATCAGCGACCACCAGGAGAGGAGACGCAGGCTAAGGAACCTTATAGGCAGAGCCCCTCCAAAGACAAGAGGCCCTACCAGCCCCCAGCCTCTCGTACTCCAAAGAACGCACCTTCACCAGGTCACCGAGTGTACCCCTAACCACCTCATCCACAGGGGGCGCTATGCCCCTAACCACCTCATCCACAGGGAGGATTTTACGTTGCGTCGACACTAAACACCGTGCACTCCACGTGTGGTACCTGACCACTATGCTGACTAAGAATAAAGTGCTCCGGTCCCAGCCACCAAGGTTTCTGAATGCTCCATAGGCCCATTCCGCATAGGAGAGGCGGGCCAACCTGGGCCACCCGATGGAAGCGCCCACCCTGTTGTAAACCTCTGTATTAAAGGGACAATGAAGCAGAAAATGCTCCATGCTTTCCAGCATGCCTCCACACTCCTCCCGGGGACATCCCCGATCCTCAGAGCTCCTGCACTTCAGATTGTCCCTCACATACAGTTACCCATGGAAGCAGCGCCAAGCCAAGTCCCAAAACTTCAAGGGGATCCTGATGGAATTCAATAGGCCCAAACCAACCTCCAGATCCCGACTTGGGCAATCCTTGAACGCCAATGGTTTTTGCAAATGGGATGACAGGACCCCATTGTCAAGGAATTTCCTCGACAGAGTCCTAATCTCCCACATCCCCAAACCCCACCGACGAATGACCTTCAGAACCAGGGTAGCATAAGCCGGAAGATGCCCGTGTGGTGTGCGGAGATCCTTCACTTACCCTCCTGTCTCCCATTCCTGGAAGAAAGGCCGAAACCATCCCCTACAGGAGAATACCCACGGAGGAGCCCTCTCTTTCCAGAGGTTTGCAATGTTGGTCTTAAGAAAGGTATTCACAAGGAACACCACGGGGTTGACCATACACAACCCCCCTTGTCTCCTCGTACGGTAAGTAATGACCATACACAACCCCTCTTGTCTCCTCGTACGGTAAGTAATGACCATACACAACCCCCCTTGTCTCCTCGTACGGTAAGTAACCTCCCTCTTGACTACAGTACAGACTGAAGCTATTCCCCCATAACAGCTGGAAGAACACACTGTAGACCCGAGTCCAGAGCGGTTCTGGCAAAATGCAAACACTGCCCAGATATATCAGCAAAGGGAGCAGGAAAGTTTTGATCAGGTTAACCCTTTCCCTGAGGGTCAAAGACCAACCCTTCCACTGATCCACCCTCTGAGCGGTGATCTTAAGCCTGCTGTCCCAGTTTTGTTTGGGGTAATCCCCTTGGCTGAATTCGATGCCGAGAACTTTTGCAAACTCTTGGGGCTCTGGAAGGGTGTCCGGGAGATCAAACCCAGGATCTCCACCTCCCAGCCAGAGACTCTCACACTTATCCTGGTTGATCTTGGACCCAGATGCCTCTGAGTAGTGCTCCACCTCTGACATCACACACTGCACCTCCTCTTGCGAGGAGACGAATGTGAGGACATCATCGGCGTACGCTACCACCCTCAGAGTGGAATCTGGCAACGCTGGGTCCATTCTCACCCCTGCCAACGATCCACAATCAATCCTCCTAAGGAAAGGATCAATTGCAAACACGTACAACAGTGGGCTCAAAGGGCAACCCTGACGAACACCAGACCCAACCTCAAAAGACCCAACCTCAATCCAACCATTCACCAGCGGGAAATGCTTTGCCCCTGTATACAAGGTCTTAAGCCAATCAACACCCCCCCCCCCCCCCCCCCCCCCGGCAGGCCATATCTCAGAAGAACAGACCAGAGGTACTCGTGGTTAACCCGATCAAACGCTTTTGCCTGATCCAAGGACAGCAAGTACCCCTTCCAGTGACCTGCCCTACCCTACTCCACAGCCTCCCGGACACCGAGCACAGCACTAAAGGTACTGCGGCCTGGAACAGAGCAATGCTGGGCCCCTAAAAGAAGCTGGGGGCCAAACTTCACCAGCCGATTAAACAGCACTTTTGCCAGAATCTTTCTGTCCACATTGAGAAGCGCTATGGGACGCCAATTCTTAATGCGGGACTGGTCTTTAGCCTTTGACAAGATGATCAAGGCTGACCTCCTCATTGACCTCGGCAGAGTGCCCGAGGAGAGACACTCATTAAATACCTCAGTCAAGAGGGGAACCAAAGTGTCCTTAAAGGTCTTATAGAACTCAGATGTTTCGTATTTCCTGAACGTCTGAGTTTTACCACAAAAGTCCAGGCCCCTGACCAGATGCCAAACTCATCCCTATTTTTTTGTGGAATACCAATGACCTCACCGTACCGCCCTAACCATGTCATGATATCCACACAAGAGAGTGACTCATTACAAGTCAAGACGGTCACTCTCTTGACTTCGTTTTGGCGAGACAATGCCTGCACAGCAAAGTCCTGCCAGCCGGGCTCGTTCTTTATCAATTCATAGTTCGACCAGAAAAACTCAAGCCCCTCCGGCCGAACAAAACTGACATCGAACTCGGTTGTACCATAGGGATATATCAAAGCATAGATGTCAGTTGCCTTGAAGCTCATCTTCAGCAGGAGCTCAAACACCTTGGTCCATGAAGGACATGTATCACTGCCCCACCACCGAAGACAAACCACATTCCTACGGAAACCACCCTGCCCGGCTATTGGAAGGGACCAAGTGGTTTTCCCTCCGCTTTGTTCTCGGAAGGCAACAAGGCCATGCCTTTCTATCCAGTAGGATAGATCAACCTCTCTTCCCTCTACATTGATCGATCTTTCCCCCTTCTTAAGAGCCTCCAGGAAACTCTGTCGCAACATTTGGTCCCCAGAGCCTGGAGACGAGGAGGGCTGGGGGTGCAACCGGACCAGTCCCTGCACCTACACCACCAACACCACCTCCCCCAATAACATTGTCTCTAGTAACTTCACCAATCCCCCCCATAACATCACCACCACCCCCAATAACAGCATCACCACCTTCAATAACATTGACCCCACTAACATTACCACCACCTGCAATAACATTTTCCCCGATCACATCATTCCCACCCCCCAAAACAACATCACTACCACCCCCAATAACACTGCCCCTGGTCACCCCACACTCCATCACTTCATCATTCATACACCCCGCACCCCCATCCCCTCCCTCATTCACACTGGCTGGACCAGCAGCAGATGCAGCACAGGATGATAATGATAAGTCTTGTTTTTGCTGTCCTTTTTGCCTCAGCATCCCGGGGCACTAGAGTTGGGACAACCTCCGCTGGCCCTTTAAGGGACTGGACAGCTTGCTTGCCCGGTCTAGAGACCATCCCAACTCTGTTCTTTTTAGTGCCCTCCGCCTCATCAGCAGTGTCTTTAGCATTGTCCAAGTGCCGCTGATCAGTGGGATCAGCGGCGCCAATACAAAACAAAATTTCCCTTTTTGCAGTTTTTATTTGGCCTGTCTTATTGGGAGCGTCTGGAGCCACCGCAACTACCTCCGGCACTGGGTCACCCCCCCCCCTCCTCTACAGCACCGGAGTCTGCTTTCTTGCCCACCGCTGGGCCACCCTCACTGTCTGGCCGTTTGGCCGATGCCTTCTCTGCTCCATCCCTGCTACTACAAACAAGGCTGGAGCTCAGCGCCCTTTTAGTATCTGTATTCTCCCCGCACCTTTGCACCGAGTCCACTACAGAACACGGGCTGGGCTGGGTAACGGGGCTCGCACAATGAACCGACCCTGCGGCCGGCTCAGGGGTCTCAGGGAGGGGGGTGTAGATGTAACTCACCACTTCTTGCTGCTTTGCCTTGGTCTTTCCCTTCTTGCCCCCAGGTGCCTCCTCTGGGAGTTCATCTCCAAACACAAAGTTCTGAGGGCACACTGGGGACTCGATCATCCTGATCTGGGCCATGAGCGCCCCTCCCTGGCCGCTGCTGTCACTGTCCTCCCCTGAGTCGGCAGGTGTCACCACCGGCTGCTGTGCAGGGAGCCCACTGTGCGGAGCCTGCTGGTGTTGCTGCAGGCTGCCAGGTGGGTCTGGCTGTTGGTCTTCATCCATCTCATTGTTGTTGTTGTCGTCATCATCATCATCATCCACCTGGCTTTCAGGTTGCTGCCCCATCAACCTTCTCTCTCTGTTATCAGCCATCTCCCGGTCATCATTTATAAGTTTTTCCTTAAATCCACCACTCATCTCCCGTATCTCCGCTTTCCTCTCTCTTTACCTCCGCCAGGATCTCAGACTTCTTCCTCTTTGTAGCCTGGTTGGCCCTGGCACGGGCGTAGCGCAGTTCCTCCCGGAGCCTCTTCAGAGACTTGCTGGCTTCTTCATACTCACGGAGGTGGCTCATGACCCGGGAGCCATAGGTGGAGAGAGACTCCCGGGCCCTCCGCACTCCCCAGCCTTCCTCACCGAGGTTGGCTTCACCCCCGTGAGCACTCAGCTTTCTCCCAGAAGTACCTGGCTTTCTGCTGGTGGCACTCTGCTTTCCTGAGGTGGATTCCTCCTTTCTGGAAACCTTTCGGCTTCTCCGGTTGTCCACAGCCTCAGTGGGGAGAGTAGGAATGGAATTACTGCGACTCCTGGTGGAACGACTCATCCCCGAATCTTCAGGTGTACAGGCCGCTTGCTGGCTTCTCCTGCTCCCCGGCGGCCTACCACGAGAAACAGAAGCCTGGACCTCGCCTCCCTCGCTCATGCCTGGAAACCTGCTCCCTCCCTGGGGAGGAGAGAGCAGGCCCAGGGGCAGATCTTGCTTGCTTGGAGCTCAGGAGCAGCAGACACGCACAGCCTCACAGAGCAGGACCACACCCAAAACTAATTGGATCACCACTCCAGAGCTGCACTCACTATTCTGCTGGTGGGGTCACTGTGTACATACATTACTAATCCTGTTAGGGTACAAACACACACAGCGTATACGCAGCAGATATGCAGCAGATACGCAGCAGATTTGATACTGTGTTCAGTTATTTAGATCTAATCTGCTGCGTATTTGCTGCGTATCGCAGCAGTAAATACGCAGCGTATATGCCGTGTGTGTTTGTACCCTTATACTCCAGAGCTGCACTCACTATTCTGCTGGTGGGGTCACTGTGTACATACAGTACTTACCCAGTACTATTTCTGTAGACTTACTAATCACATTGATTGAGAAGCAGAATATTGGAATCGCCCTTTAACCTCTATACAGGCATATGAACTTCGTTATAGGGGATTCCCAGGTCAGTATCCTCATGGATGAATTAAAGAGCAGTGGTACAAGCTGAGGATGTTCATCATGGTATAGAGGAGGCAGGTGGTCGGGACAGGCCGCACAGTAATGGTCCCAGGACTAGCCCGGTCACACTGTGCGACCACAGATAAGTTATGTGCAGATCAGTAGAAAATCTCCCTTTTGTCTCGGGGACTAATGTAGTGTCCCAGTACACAGCCCGAGCCACCATCCATCAACCGATTGCTGTGTGGTTGTGAATAACCCTTTAGTGACCTGTATTGCTGATTGCTATAGTGCGCTTGTTGCTGCATCACATTTATCGCTTACACTGAGGTGAAACCGTGGCAGAAGGGGGGTCGTTTCCACGAGTAACAGATACGTGACGCCTTGAATTGTATGGTGGGTGCCGCTTCATTATTTTTTCATGATTTTATTATATCTGATTTCAAGCTGAGGGGTTTACTTGTCAGAAGTGCAGGGCTTTATGGTTACAACTGGAGTCCTAGAGAAAGGCGTGAGGAGAGAATCGGGGAATGTAGGTGGTATCTGTGAGGTCGCTGAGGACCCTGATGGGCTCTCGGGTCCCATGACCACTAGCAAGGACAAACCCTAAAGGGGGCGCTTTCCTAGTGGGGTATTCCCTATTAGATAGAACATTATGATCTCAGATAAGTTGGCGCTCACCACGTTGAGTTGTGTTAAACATCAGGCACAACTCTAAGGGCCCTATTACTCTGAGCGATAGTCTGCTGAATCATTCTGCAGATCATCGCTCCTTGTAGTAATGACAATGATCAGACGGTGACCAATGATTGGCTAGTGCCCAGCCCTGGTATAAAAATCATTTTACATTCATATCCTTCACCAATTGGAATGAAATTGTAAGCCTGTAAGCCTCTCCCATCCAAGGTGGAGATGGCTGCTCAGATTCTTCGTAAGAGGTTTGTGCAGACCCCGCTAGTCACTGCAGGGAGATCAGGATCCCCCTTTTTTCCTTATGAGGAAGACGCCTACAGCTGCTGGAGGTGACGACTTCTGAATGACATGGCTGCCCCAGGCACGGGATCCAGATGGTCAGTGCCTGTAGAGCCTATTTATTGGGAATGTCATCCTAAACCAAATACTAGTCTGGCAGATAAGGAAGACTGATCACCAGACAGTGATATTCCCAGGAAAGGTCCAGGAGGTAAAGGGTTTATCTACCTAGGAGCTACAAAATGAAATGTTAGCGTCAGGAATAGGCCTCTGTGCTCCTCAGATAGGGGCCGGCAGGGCAGAAGGCACTGAACCTAGTGTGAACAGGGCTCTGTTTTTATCTGTTCAGCCACACCCGCTTTGCCTCTCAGCCTCTGGCAATGATAGGGTTACTCTGTGCTCTGCTAGCTGATTCCTGCAGCTGAGCAGTCTTGTGTTCCCATGACGGACAGGTGCCTCTACCAGTCAGAGTCTTTGTTTATCTGGACACCAATAGGGATCTGGACCGGACTCCTGGTTCCCCATAAATAGTCTGGGTGGTCAGCAGCAAGACGCCGGCTTTTAGACTAGACTAGACTAAGCGTTCCTGTTTGTTTCTCCGTGCTGTACTCTGACTTCTGTTTGTATCCATTCTATCCTGTTTGCCACCTGCCCTGACCTTCGGCTTGTTCCCGTTTACCCGACTTGTCTGCCGACCGTGTACTTCTGCTGCCGCCGTTACCGACCCAGATTGTTGACCTTGGATTTATTGTGTTTGTCTGTCTTGCTGTTCTGTGTTTCACCCTATTGAGTATAGGGACTGCCATTGTGGTTGTCCGCAGTTCCCTAGGACTGTCTTGTGGCAAGTAGGAAGGGACAGTGGGCAGAGTCAGCTTAGGGCTCAATGTCCGTGTATTGTCTGACTTCCTCTTGCCATACCTGACACTGACAGCTAGCTGCTCTTACTCACCAAGTCCCGCTGAGTATACAAGTTTTTCTAAAAGCCGATCTAAATTTCCCATCATGCATCATCTCCCTGATTGGTCAGTTTGTGCTCTCACCCCCTTAGCTGTCTCTTCTGCCCACTGATGTCATTACTATTGCACAGTAACCACAGGACTGTTTTATTCACTAATTTTGCACCACATCACCCCAATATGTATTCCATACTAGCTGATGATGTAGCAGAGCTGACGCCCACATGGTGTAGCAGAGCTGACCCGCACATGGTGTAGCTATGTGCTGCATAATGGGCATCAGTTAAACGGGGGTGGGGGTGTAGGGTAGGTTTAGAGCTCTGCTTGCTGACTGAATGAAAACATTCTAGTTCCATCAATACTCCAGGAACATCCATAACACTTACAACATACGGAGCTCATACATAATCTCACTGTTTAAGTGCTCCCTTTATTTTTAGCAGTGTACTTCAGAGCTGCGCTCCAGTGCACAGATGTCATGTAATGCTTTGCTGCCTATAATAAGAAGTGATGGGAGGGGTCCCTGCAGCCTCTATGTTGAGATGGAGAGAACTGTGCACTGAAAGGGACTGTTCATACTTTACATTAACCCTACAAGGCTGTGAATGAGGCTGGCGCCTCCTACTGGTATAGAGCAGTATTACACATGTGTGACTCACCTGACACCTGCAGAGAGCTCTTCCCTTCCCTGGACTCCGGGGTCACTAGAACAGTGCAGGTGTACTCTCCCTCATCAGAGAACTGCACCCGCGGGAGGTGAAGTGTGGCGTTTCCTCTCTGTATATCACTCTCCGCCTCCATGTACGCTCCTTCTCTGAAGGCCTCTGGTCGTCCTGGTATATATCTGTATACTTCAGCTTTGCTTCCATTCACTGGTCTGGTCCAGTGCACATTAATAGTTTTCCCCGGAGTAAATTCTGAAAATTCACAGAGAATGGCGGCCTCCTCGCCTCTCAGCACTGAGATCTGCGGGGTCCTCATGGTGACTCTCAGACCATCTACAGAGGAGAAGAGAACAGGTTAGAGGCAGAAACATCAGGTGTCCATCAGGATGGAGCTGCAGATCCCCATAATGCAGTAGTGTAGTACAATAGGCTAGAATAGAGAAGCAGGGCTGCTGTCAGACGTCTGTGTGGTCACATGACAACAATGGGGGGGGGGGGGGGGGTCAGCATGGACCAATCAGGAAGTGAGAATCAGAGCTGTGCAGGAGGACAGTGACAGGAATTGTGTATACAGCAGTGTGAGTGGCTGAGTGTAAGTGCAGGCACATTATAGCAGCAGTGTGAATAGCTGAGTGTGAGTGCAGGCACATTATAGCAGCAGTGTGTATAGCTGAGTGTGAGTGCAGGGACAATATAGCAGCAGTGTGTATAGCTGATTGTAAGTGCAGGCACAGTATAGCAGCAATGGAGAGGATGGGAAACACAAGGACTGACAGAGACTGCAGAAAGGAATTAGCAGGGTATAGGGTGAGAACACTATAGCAGCACTCTCTGTCCGGGGAGAGAGGGGTTACAGCTATGGAGAGATTACCCCCTAAGTCCTGTCCCCTGATGCAAGCCCCAGCCTGAAGTGGATCTGTTATGATGGTCAGAGTACAGGGCTGGACAGTCATGGCCAAAAGTTTTGAGAATGATACAAATATAAATTGTTACAAAGTCTATTGCTTCAGTGTTTAATTGACAATTTGCATATACTCCAGAATGTTATACAGAGTGATCAGCTTATCAGCAATTACCTGCAAAGTCAATATTTGCCTAGAAAATGAACTTTATCCCCAAAACACATTTCACCATCATTGCAGCCCGGCCTTACAGGGAGCAGCTAACATTGTTTCAGTGATCGCTCCATTATCACAGGTGTGGGTGTTGGTGAGGACAGGGCTGGAGATCAATCTGTCATGATTAAGTAAGAATGACACCACTGGACACTTTAAAAGGAGGCTGGTGCTTGGCATTATTGTTTCTCTTCTGTTACCATGGTTATCTCTAAAGAAACACGTGCAGTCATCATTGCACTATACAACAATGGCCTAACGGAAGAGTATCGCAGCTAGAAAGATTGCACCTCAGTCAACAATCTATCACATCATCAAGGAGAGAGGTTCCATTGTTGCCAAAAAGGCTCCAGGGCGCCCAAGAAAGACCAGCAAGCGCCAGGACCGTCTCTTAGAAGTGTGGTCAGCTGCAGGATGGGGCTACCAGCAGTGCAGAGCTTGGTCAGGAATGGCAGCAGACAGGTGTGAGGGCATCTGCACTGTGCACTGTGAGACTGCGGAGACTCTTGGAGCAAGGCCTGGTCTCATGGAGGGCAGCAAAGAAGCCACTTCTCTCCAGAAAAACATCAGGGACAGACTGATATTCTGCAAAAGGTCCAGGGAGTGGCCTGCTGAGGACTGGGGGAAAGGTCCAGGGAGTGGACTGCTGAGGACTGCGGGAAAGGTGCAGGGAGTGGACTGCTGAGGACTGGGGGAAAGGTCCAGGGAGCGGACTGCTAAGGACTGGGGGAAAGGTCCAGGGAGCGGACTGCTGAGGACTGGAGGAAAGGTCCAGGGAGTGGACTGCTGAGGACTGGGGGAAAGGTCCAGGGAGTGGACTGCTGAGGACTGGGGGAAAGGTCCATGGAGTGAACTGCTGAGGACTGGGGGAAAGGTCCAGGGAGTGGACTGCTGAGGACTGGGGGAAAGGTCCAGGGAGAGGACTGCTGAGGACTGGGGGAAAGGTCCAGGGAGAGGACTGCTGAGGACTGGGGTAAAGTCATTGTCTCTGATGAATCCCCTTTCCGATTGTTTGGGACATCTGGAGAACAGCTTATTGGGAGAAGACGAGGTGAGCGCTACCACCAGTCTTGTCTCACGCCAACTGTAACCGGTATCCTGAAACCATTCATGTGCGGGGTTGCTCCTCAGCCAAGGGAATCGGCCCTCTCACAGTCTCACAGCCTAAAAACACGGCCATGAATAAAGAATGGGACCAGAACGTCCTCCAAGAGCAACTTCTCCCAACCGTCCAAGAGCAGTTTGGCCACCAACAATGCCTTTTGCAGCATGATGGAGCATCTGCCATAAAGCAAAGGTGATAACTAAATGGCTCAGGGAACAAAACATAGAGATTTTGGGTCCATGGACGGGAAACTCCCCAGATCTTAATCCCATTGAGAACTTGTGGTCAATCATCAAGAGACGGGTGGGCAAACAGAAACCAACAAATTCTGACAAAATGCAAGCACTGATTGTACAAGAATGGACGACTATCAGTCAGGATTTGGTCCAGAAGTTGTATGAGAGCAGCCGGGGAGAATTGCAGACGTCCTGAAGAAGAAGGCGCAACACTGCAAATATTATAGACTTGCTGCAGTAACTCATCTAGCTGTCAGTATAAGCTTCTGTTACTCAGAATATGATGCAATTATATTTCTGTATGTGATAAAAACATCTGACAAACACACAGAAAAACCAGAGGGCAGAGGATCATGGGAAAATAGAAGATTTGTGTCATTCTCAAAACTTTTGGCCATGACTGTAGACCCTGCTATGCAGACCATGCCCCTCCCCCCTTCCACCAAGTACAGGGAGCTCTTACACCAAGTCACAATTTTGAAAAACTGAGCTCTTTTTGCAAAACACTCTTAATCCAAGTTACTCTTAAACCAAGGTACCACTGTATTAACTCCCTGGTCTGTGTAAGTCTAATCCTGCTTTCCTGAGCTCACAGCTTTGCTGTATAGACTGTGACAGCCTGAACAGAGTCATCTCATTATCCTTCAAGTACAAGGTCTGCAGAGTAGTCTCATTATTATTAGAGGGAAAGGTCTTCAGCATCATCTTATTAACATTAGAGGGCGGGGTCTTCAAAGCGGTCTAATGATTAGAGGGCGGGGTCAATACAGTCATCTCATTAGAGGGCGGGGCCAGCAGAGGGCACCAACACAAGTGTTTTCTGTGGATATTAGGTGTCTCCGATATTAAGTGGCTCAGGCTGTATCACAGTGAAGAAGTGTTAATTGTGGTGGTGCGGCCTTTATTATAGTGCTTGAAGAATCCCTATACTGTAATCCGTACTCTTCTTCTTCTTCCAGCCATTCTTCTGTGATTAATACAGCTCGAACTGCTTTGTGCACAGACTCAGTTCAAACTGCTTTTTGAAGCCTTCGCTAATTATTTTTGGTTTCGATCGGATCTGTTGTTTTAAGAAATTTACTATAAAGATCCCTAATGGCCCATAGAAAATAATGGCCCATTGGACATAACGGCCACACAGTAAAGCATTAACAGCCAATCACAGCACATATGCAAATAGCTGAAATATAGCAGCCAATAGAAACTCTCAGGTCTTGTCAGTCATCCACGCAGTCACATAGAAGATGGAAGGTCCTTAGCGATTTTGTCTCACTGACATAAGTAGGATTGTCATTGTAACTGAGCAGCGTTCTCTACCGTTATAAGGCTGCTGCGGATATCACTGGTAAAGGCGTATCCCCCCCCCCCCGAGCTAAAAGATGGTATAGCAGAGCTGATACCCACATCATACAGCAAAGTTGAGGTAGCAGAGGTGACATAGTGATGTAGCAGAGGTCAGTGATGTAGCAAGAATTGAGTCAGTGATGTCAGCAGAGGTCAGTCAGTGATGTAGCAGAGGTCAGTCAGTGATGTAGCAAGAAGTGAGTCAGTGATGTAGCAGAGGTCAGTCAGTGATGTAGCAGAGGTCAGTCAGTGATGTAGCAGAGGTCAGTGATGCAGCAGAGGTCAGTCAGTGATGTAGCAGAGGTCAGTCAGTGATGTAGCAAGAAGTGAGTCAGTGATGTAGCAGAGGTCAGTCAGTGATGTAGCAGAGGTCAGTCAGTGATGTAGCAGAGGTCAGTGATGCAGCAGAGGTCAGTCAGTGATGTAGCAGAGGTCAGTCAGTGATGTAGCAAGAAGTGAGTCAGTGATGTAGCAGAGGTCAGTCAGTGATGTAGCAGAGGTCAGTGATGTAGCAGAGGTCAGTCAGTGATGTAGCAGAGGTCAGTCAGTGATGTAGCAAGAAGTGAGTCAGTGATGTAGCAGAGGTCAGTCAGTGATGTAGCAAGAAGTGAGTCAGTGATGTAGCAGAGGTCAGTCAAATTAGCTCTTAAAAGGACAGTACCAAAGTCAATGTTAAAGGGACTGTACATAAGTCGGCAAAGGCGAGAGAAGGCGAAGAGAAACAGACAGGAGAGAAGGGAAAGAGACGGGAGGCTGAACTAGAAAGCAGGAAAAGGGGGAGGGATCAGATGGCAGGGGGAGGGCTCAGGTGGCAGGGGGAGGGCTCAGGTGGCAGGGGGAGGGATCAGATGGCAGGGGGAGGGATCAGGTAGCAGGGGGAGGGATCAGATGGCAGGGGGAGGGATCAGGTGGCAGGGGGAGGGATCAGGTGGCAGGGGGAGGGCTCAGGTGGCAGGGGGAGGGATCAGATGGCAGGGGGAGGGATCAGGTAGCAGGGGGAGGGATCAGCTAGCAGGAGGGATCAGATGGCAGGGGGAGGGATCAGATGGCAGGGGGAGGGATCAGATGGCAGGGGGAGGGATCAGATGGCAGGGGGAGGGATCAGATGGCAGGGGGAGGGATCAGGTGGCAGGGGGAGGGATCAGGTGGCAGGGGGAGGGATCAGATATCAGGGGGAGGGATCAGATGGCAGGGGGAGGTATCAGGTAGCAGGGGGAGGGATCAGGTGGCAGGGGGAGGGATCAGATATCAGGGGGAGGGATCAGATGGCAGGGGGAGGTATCAGGTAGCAGGGGGAGGGATCAGATGGCAGGGGGAGGGATCAGATGGCAGGGGGAGGGATCAGATGGGAAGGCATGAGGATTGCTCAGGACAAAGTTGGGGGGGGGGGGTGCAGGGTCTCCGACTCTGGGGGCCAGTAGAATAGTAGGAATACTCCTCTGAGTACTGGAGCTCCGTCCGGGCATACCGTGTTCATTCTTGGAGCGGAGAGCAGAGGCGCAGAAATCCCACTAAAGCAATTGTAAATTCTGCCTCTTACTCAGTGTACTTGGGCCCTAAGAGCAGTGAGACTATGAAGCTCTCTATATTCTTTCCTGTAAGAGCAGTGACACTATGGAGCTCTCTATATTCTTTCCTGTAAGAGCAGTGACACTATGGAGCTCTCTATATTCTTTCCTGTAAGAGCAGTGACACTATGGAACCCTCTATATTCTTTACTGTAAGAGCAGTGACACTATGGAACCCTCTATATTCTTTACTGTAAGAGCAGTGACACTATGGTACTCTCTATATTCTTTCCTGTAAGAGCAGTGACACTATGGAGCTCTCTATATTTTTTCCTGTAAGAGCAGTGACACTATGGAACCCTCTATATTCTTTACTGTAAGAGCAGTGACACTATGGTACTCTCTATATTCTTTCCTGTAAGAGCAGTGACACTATGGAGCTCTCTATATTCTTTCCTGTAAGAGCAGTGACACTATGGAACCCTCTATATTCTTTACTGTAAGAGCAGTGAGACTATGGAACCCTCTATATTCTTTACTGTAAGAGCAGTGACACTATGGAACTCTCTATATTCTTTACTGTAAGAGCAGTGACACTATGGAGCTCTCTATATTCTTTACTGTAAGAGCAGTGACACTATGGAACACTATATTCTTTACTGTAAGAGCAGTGACACTAATGGAACTCTATATTCTTTACTGTCAGAGCATTTAGACTGTTTATGAAGCTCTTGTTATTTTCTTTCCTGTAAGAGCAGCGAGACTATGTAACTCTATATTCTTTACTGTAAGAGCAGTGACACTATGGAACCCTCTATATTCTTTACTGTAAGAGCAGTGGCACTGTGGAGCTCTATATTCTTTACTGTAAGAGCAGTGACACTATGGGACTCTCTATATTCTTTACTGTAAGAGCAGTGACACTATGGAACTCTCTATATTCTTTACTGTAAGAGCAGTGAAACTATGTAACTCTCTATATTCTTTACTGTAAGAGCAGTGACACTATGTAACTCTCAATATTCTTTACTGTAAGAGCAGTGACACCATTGAGCTCTCTGCCCCATGATGCAGTCATTATATAAGTACAGGGGAGGGCTGGATGCTTCTCTCTATATATAATATTACAAGTTCTGGGCATTAGATGACATGTGATCGGACGCTGATCCAGGGATTATGCTGATCGCCATTGGAGTCGGGAAGGAATCTTCTCCCTGTGATGGGGCAATTGTCATCTGCCTCGTGAGGGTTTTGCCTCCTCCGGGTCAGCACTGTAGGGTCCTGTAGGTGGAACCTGACCGACTCTTGTCTTCTTTAACCTTATTACCTGTCGGCGGATGAAACGACATTGATCACCTGATGATCGGCTCTTCAGCTGATCGTTGTCTTTATTACACAGAGCGATCGGCCTGATTCAGCAGATTATCGCTCTGTGTGATGGGGCCCTTACTTCTGCCTCAGGAACCTTCAGTATTAGGCTATGTTCACACACAGTAGATTTTGCAACCTCAGCCAGGACTGGATTGAAAACACAGAAAGGATCTGGTCACACAATGGTGAAATTGAGTGGATGGCCGTCATATAACGGTAAATAACGGCCATTATTTCTATACAACGGACGTTGTTTTAAAATAACAGCAAATATTTGCCATTATATGGCGGCCATCCACTCAATTCCACCATTATGTGACCAGATCCTTTCTGTGTTTTCAATCCACTCCTGGCTGAGGTTGCAAAATACTGAGCAAATACTGACTGAAATCTACTGTGTGTGAACCCAGCCTTACAGTGCAGTGCCGTGTCAGTAGAGAGCAATGTCGCTGATCCTGTTGTGTAACCAGGAACATAGAGGGGAGGGGGGCGGGGGAGGGATCAGCGTACTGGTCGCTGCACTTCCCTCCATTCTCTTCTCTCTCACTACAGCCGAGGAGGTGGCCGCCGAGTACTGAGGAGAACGGTTCCTGGTCTCCTCCTCCGACCAGTACACAGGGATATATCCTCCCCAAACACTGACAGCCACATCACCACACAGCCAGTCCCATGTAAATAATATCACTACCTCCCCTCAGCCTTTTCCAACATGCAGTCCCATGTAAATAACACCCCCCCCCCCCCTTTCAGGTAGGTCCTGATAGCAGAGTAGTCTCTTGTTATTGAGTGTCTCTGTACGTGATGTTGTAACAACAGTGTCACCCAGGCTGAGGAATGCCGATCGACCAGACTGGCGACCCATCCCGCTGAGCCGCATGGCTCTTGTGACCATAGTGATTACAGTGCACCTAGTGACCATAGTGATTACAGTGCACCTAGTGACCATAGTGATTACAGTGCACCTAGTGACCATAGTGATTACAGTGCACCTAGTGACCATAGTGATTACAGTGCACCTAGTGACCATAGTGATTACAGTGCACCTAGTGACCATAGTGATTACAGTGCACATTGTGACCATAGTGATTACAGTGACCATAGTGATTACAGTGCACCTAGTGACCATAGTGATTACAGTGCACCTAGTGACCATAGTGATTACAGTGCACCTAGTGACCATAGTGATTACAGTGCACCTTGTGACCATAGTGATTACAGTGCACCTAGTGACCATAGTGATTACAGTGCACCTTGTGACCATAGTGATTACAGTGCACATTGTGACCATAGTGATTACAGTGACCATAGTGATTACAGTGCACATTGTGACCATAGTCATTACCGTGATCATAGTGATTACAGTGCACATTGTGACCATAGTGATTACAGTGCATATTGTGACCATAGTGATTACAGTGACCATAGTGGTTACAGTGCACCTTGTGACCATAGTGATTACAGTGCACATTGTGACCATAGTGATTACAGTGACCATAGTGATTACAGTGCACCTTGTGACCATAGTGATTACAGTGCACATTGTGACCATAGTGATTACAGTGACCAAAGTGATTACAGTGCACCTTGTGACCATAGTGATTACAGTGCACATTGTGACCATAGGGATTACAGTGCACATTGTGACCATAGTGATTACAGTGCACATTGTGACCATAGTGATTACAGTGACCATAGTGATTACAGTGCACCTTGTGACCATAGTGATTACAGTGCACCTTGTGACCATAGTGATTACAGTGCACCTAGTGACCATAGTGATTACAGTGCACATTGTGACCATAGTGATTACAGTGCACATTGTGACCATAGTGATTACAGTGACCATAGTGATTACAGTGCACCTTGTGACCATAGTGATTACAGTGCACCTTGTGACCATAGTGATTACAGTGCACCTAGTGACCATAGTGATTACAGTGCACATTGTGACCATAGTGATTACAGTGCACATTGTGACCATAGTGATTGCAGTGCACATTGTGACCATAGTGATTGCAGTGCACCTTGTGTCCATAGTGATTACAGTGCACATTGTGACCATAGTGATTACAGTGCACCTTGTGACCATAGTGTTTGCAGTGAACATTGTGACCATAGTGATTGCAGTGCACATTGTGACCATAGTGATTACAGTGCACATTGTGACCATAGTGATTACAGTGCACCTTGTGACCATAGTGATTACAGTGCACATTGTGACCATAGTGATTACAGTGCACATTGTGACCATAGTGATTACAGTGCACCTTGTGACCATAGTGTTTGCAGTGCACATTGTGACCATAGTGATTACAGTGACCATAGTGATTACAGTGCACCTTGTGACCATAGTGATTACAGTGCACCTAGTGACCATAGTGATTGCAGTGCACCTTGTGACCATAGTGATTACAGTGCACCTTGTGACCATAGTGATTACAGTGCACATTGTGACCATAGTGATTACAGTGACCATAGTGATTACAGTGCACCTTGTGACCATAGTGATTGCAGTGCACCTTGTGACCATAGTGATTACAGTGCACCTTGTGACCATAGTGATTACAGTGCACCTAGTGACCATAGTGATTGCAGTGCACCTTGTGACCATAGTGATTACAGTGCACCTAGTGACCATAGTGATTGCAGTGCACATTATGACCATAGTGATTACAGTTTTTTATACTGATCTGTAAAGGAGACGTCACTGAGCTCATTAATTCTTACAGAGTGATTGTCTCTCAGGGTGGATATTGGGCTCCCATCATCTACTTCTTTATGATACATTCCCACACATTAAAGGGGTATTCCAGACCCTAAAATGTATCCCCCTATATGTAAAATAGAGAATGTCTGCCAAAGAGGGTCTAAGCTCCGGGACCCCCATTGCCTTAGTAATGGCCGGACGTCGTCCCTGCTGCGAGGATCAGCTGGTCTAAGTGTGTGTTCCTTGCATCCTCTATGGGGGTGTCAGAGATGCCTGAAATGGTGAGGGAGGGGAACCCCCCAAAAAACTGATAATCAAAAGGTCCATAGACATAACAACATCTGATCCATCTTCATCCCGCACCATCAGGTTGCACCATAAAGAATGGAGATGTTGGCTGTGATACCCAGGGCAGGCTGTGCGGCTACATAGGGTGCCATCCTCCCACACCAGCAGGGGGCACAGTACAGAATGGAGATGCTGACTGTGATACCCAGGGCAGGCTGTGCGGCTACATAGTGTGCCATCCTTCCACACCAGCAGGGGGCACAGTACAGAATGTAGATGCTGACTGTGATACCCAGGGCAGGCTGTGCGGCTACATAGGGTGCCATCCTCCCACACCAGCAGGGGGCACAGTACAGAATGGAGATGTTGGCTGTGATACCCAGGGCAGGCTGTGCGGCTACATAGGGTGCCATCCTCCCACACCAGCAGGGGGCACAGTACAGAATGGAGATGCTGACTGTGATACCCAGGGCAGGCTGTGCGGCTACATAGGGTGCCATCCTCCCACACCAGCAGGGGGCACAGTACAGAATGGAGATGCTGACTGTGATACCCAGGGCAGGCTGTGCGGCTACATAGGGTGCCATCCTCCCACACCAGCAGGGGGCACAGTACAGAATGGAGATGCTGACTGTGATACCCAGGGAAGGCTGTGCGGCTACATAGGGTGCCATCCTCCCACACCAGCAGGGGGCACAGTACAGAATGGAGATGCTGAATGTGATACCCAGGGCAGGCTGTGCGGCTACATAGGGTGCCATCCTCCCACACCAGCAGGGGGCACAGTACAGAATGGAGATGCTGACTGTGATACCCAGGGAAGGCTGTGCGGCTACATAGGGTGCCATCCTCCCACACCAGCAGGGGGCACAGTACAGAATGGAGATGCTGACTGTGATACCCAGGGCAGGCTGTGCGGTTACATAGGGTGCCATCCTCCCACACCAGCAGGGGGCAGAGTACAGAATGGAGATGCTGACTGTGATACTCAGGGCAGGCTGTGCGGATACATAGGGTGCCATCCTCCCACACCACCAGGGGGCACAGTACAGAATGGAGATGCTGACTGTGATACCCAGGGCAGGCTGTGCGGCTACATAGGGTGCCATCCTCCCACACCAGCAGGGGGCACAGTACAGAATTGAGATGCTGACTGTGATACCCAGGGCAGGCTGTGCGGCTACATAGGGTGCCATCCTCCCACACCAGCAGGGGGCACAGCACAGAATGGAGATGCTGACTGTGATACCCAGGGCAGGCTGTGCGGCTACATAGGGTGCCATCCTCCCACACCAGCAGGGGGCACAGTACAGAATGGAGATGCTGACTGTGATACCCAGGGCAGGCTGTGCGGCTACATAGGGTGCCATCCTCCCACACCAGCAGGGGGCACAGTACAGAATGGAGATGCTGACTGTGATACCCAGGGCAGGCTGTGCGGCTACATAGGGTGCCATCCTCCCACACGAGCAACTAACTTTCATTAAGGAGAGTTCATTATAAAGACATATGGAGACTTACAGACCATTGTTGCTCCACTGAGAATTCTGGGAAGAAGGATATGCAAAATAGTTTGGCTTGGCATAAAATCTCCAGTCAATGTTCTAAGACTCCAAGATTGAGTGAGACTTGACTTGAAGGAACATCTCTTTGCTCAAGAGGTGTGACAGCTGTTTTGCATATCCTTCTTCCTTTACTTGTAATAGAAATTCCCCACCTAGACTAGAAATAAGAACAGGCCGCACCAGCTCAGGGAAAGCGTTAGTAGCCATTCGGCTGGAGTTGGCGGTATCCTTTATAATGGTTTGTACAAGGGGATGCTGATAAGTCTTTGGCTTTACCCAGAAGCAAATGGGATAGGAAGATGAAACGTTACATTTATCCCACATCCTCTCCGCTGATGTCACACACTTCTTACATTGCTATCCCACATCCTCTCCGCTGATGTCACACACTTCTTACATCACTATCCCACATCCTCTCCGCTGATGTCACACACTTCTTACTTCACTATCCCACATCCTCTCTGCTGATGTCACACACTTCTTACATCACTATCCCACATCCTCTCTGCTGATGTCACACACTTCTTACATCACTATCCCACATCCTCTCCGCTGATGTCACACACTTCTTACATAGCTATCCCACATCCTCTCCGCTGATGTCACACACTTCTTACATAGCTATCCCACATCCTCTCCGCTGATGTCACACACTTCTTACATCGCTATCCCACATCCTCTCCGCTGATCGTTCTCTCTATTTCACCGAACGATAATCGGCCATATATTAGAAACATAAGGCTTTCGTGTGCGGTAACATTCGTTACCATAGATACAAAAAAAGAAGACAAAGACTTATCAGCAGCCCCTCGTATCGTCTTAGATCTCTCTCATCTCCCGGCTGTGGAGGCCGATATTCCGTCATATTTCATGGTCTCCACCGAAGCTCTCCTATGCTGAGATGGAGGAGTCCTACAATGATAAGGCGCCTCCCTGTAGGTATGGCCCCAGGACCCCTATATTATACAATGCCCCCCCCCTCTCCCTCTCTATTACTGCTCACATAGTAACTGAACAACTGAACATCTCCAGGCCTTAGGGCTAACGCACACGTCAGCAAAAAACGCGCTCTCCCTATACACCTCCCCTCGACTTTTTCACACAACTCCAAACAAAACAAACACCCAGACGGGCTTGTTACATAATGATGGAGCACAGATCTGCCGGTAGCATGAGTGGGCCCAATTGTCACTTAGCCACGCAGGTATCTGTCCTCGGTGGGAATCATCCACGGGTATATTGCGTGTCTTACCCCCGCTGGTTATTACTCTGTATAATGGTCACACTGTGTTATCCCCGCTGGTTATTAATACGTATAATGGTCACACTGTCTTACCCCCGCTGGTTATTACTCTGTATAATGGTCACACTGTCTTACCCCCGCTGGTTATTACTCTGTATAATGGTCACACTGTGTTACCCCCGCTGGTTATTAATACGTATAATGGTCACACTGTTACCCCCGCTGGTTATTACTCTGTATAATGGTCACACTGTGTTATCCCCGCTGGTTATTAATACGTATAATGGTCACACTGTTACCCCCGCTGGTTATTACTCTGTATAATGGTCACACTGTCTTACCCCCGCTGGTTATTACTCTGTATAATGGTCACACTGTGTTACCCCCCGCTGGTTATTACTCTGTATAATGGTCACACTGTGTTACCCCCGCTGGTTATTACTCTGTATAATGGTCACACTGTGTTATCCCCGCTGGTTATTACTCTGTATAATGGTCACACTGTGTTACCCCGCTGGTTATTAATACGTATAATGGTCACACTGTGTTACCCCCGCTGGTTATTACTCTCTATAATGGTCACACTGTGTTACCCCCGCTGGTTATTACTCTCTATAATGGTCACACTGTGTTACCCCCGCTGGTTATTACTCTGTATAATGGTCACACTGTGTTACTCCCGCTGGTTATTACTCTGTATAATGGTCACTGTATTACCGACGCTGGTTATTACTCTGTATAATGGTCACACTGTGTTATCCCTCTGGTTATTACTCTCTATAATGGTCACACTGTGTTACCCCCGCTGTTTATTACTCTGTATAATGGTCACACTGTTACCCCCCACTGTTTATTAATACGTATAATGGTCACACTGTGTTACCCCCGCTGGTTATTACTCTCTATAATGGTCACACTGTTACCCCCCACTGTTTATTAATACGTATAATGGTCACACTGTGTTACCCCCGCTGGTTATTACTCTCTATAATGGTCACACTGTTACCCCCCTCTGGTTATTACTCTGTATAATGGTCACACTGCGATACCTTAGCAACTATAGATGGAAGCCTATCCCCCCTCCCCCGGGCAGTGACATTTTACTCAGTGACTATAGATGGAAGCCTACCCCCCTCCCCCGGGCAGTGACACCTCAGTGACTATAGATGGAAGCCTACCCCCCCCTCCCCCGGGCAGTGACACTTACCCCAGTGACTATAGATGGAAGCCTATCCCCCCTCCCCCGGGCAGTGACACTTACCTCAGTGACTATAGATGGAAGCCTATCCCCCCTCCCCCGGGCAGTGACATTTTACTCAGTGACTATAGATGGAAGCCTACCCCCCTCCCCCGGGCAGTGACACCTCAGTGACTATAGATGGAAGCCTACCCCCCCCTCCCCCGGGCAGTGACACCTCAGTGACTATAGATGGAAGCCTATCCCCCCTCCCCCGGGCAGTGACACCTCAGTGACTATAGATGGAAGCCTATCCCCCCTCCCCCGGGCAGTGACACTTACCTCAGTGACTATTTTGGTATTTTGGTATGTGTGCCTCTCCATCACTGGACCCCACTACTGCCCTCAGCATCTCATTCATTGTTCCCTGAATACTTGTGTGTAATTTGGTATGTCTGTCTTTCATCCCATCTGTATTGGCATTTATTGCACCTCCTAAGCACTGAGCTGTAACAGTTTGCTTTCATTAGCCTTGTTTATCTGTTTCCCCTTCACTCAACTCCAGTCCCCACCCACCCCATGTATCACACCTGGTACTAGTGATTGCTAAATCCCTATATATTCTGGACTCTGGGTCATATGTGACCCTGGTCATCTGTGAGTCCATCTAAGTGAGCCATTTTAAGTGTGAAAAATGAATTAATACCAGAATTGAAACCAAAGGTAACACTCCGCCATATTCTCACCCCCGCTCCCTCTCTCTGCTCACAATGTTTATTTTGCCTTTCACCTTTGCTTCCGTTATCCTCAAACTCTGTGTTAACCCTCCACTCCCCACACCAAGTAACAATCTCTTTATTTCTCCAGCTCTTTTACCCTCTGGTCTCACACCTCCTTTTATCCTCTTTCCATACACTAAAACCTTTACCTGTAAATGCTCTCAATGTCTGCGCCCTCTTACCTACTCACACCTACTGTCTCTGTCTCTGCTACTTCTCACTGCTGGAGACATTTCACCAAACCCTGGCCCTCCCCACCTGATCTCATCTACTCCACTGCCCTCCTCTCGTCCACATTCTTCTAGATCACGGCGGCGCCCCTCTAACACCATACGCATCCGTCCTGACCCCCCTCCCCCTGTCCCTTTCTCTGCTGCTCTTTGGAACGCACGCTCTGTCTGCAATAAACCTACATTCATACACAATCTCTTTCTTTACCACAACTTCTTCTTCCTGGGCATAACTGAAACATGGCTGACCCCTACTGACACTGCTTCCCCTGCTGCACTTTCCTACGGTGGGCTCCAGTTTACTCACACCCCTCGCCCTGGCAATAAGCCGGGTGGCGGGGTTGGCCTGCTGCTAATGGACAACTGCTCCTTTACGCCAAGCCCTCCTCTCCCTGCTCTCACCCTCACCTCCTTTGAAGTACACTCTATCCGTATCTATTCCCCCTCTAACCTCCAAGTGGCCGTCATCTACCGACCACCAGGCTCCGCAACCACCTTCCTTGACCAGTTCAACACTTGGCTGTTGCATTTCCTTTCAACAGATATTCCCACCATCATCATGGGCAACTTCAAAATCCCCATCGACACAACCAAATCACCTGCCTCTAAACTCCTATCACTAGCCTCCTCCTTTGGCCTTACACAGTGGTCCTCCATGGCAACTCACAAAAAGGGCCACACACTGGACCTCATCTTCTCCCGCCTCTGCCCCATATTTGATCTCACCAGCACATCCCTCCACATCTCTGACCACAACCTCCTAACTTTCTCGTTTCTCCTCTCTTCATCTGCCCCCCCAGTCCAGAAACTTGCCCACCCTCGCAGGAACCTCAGAAACCTCAACACTCAAACACTCTCTGACTCCCTTCTGCCTCTCTCCACCATACACTCTCTGAACGACACTGACACAGCCGCAACCTTCTACAATTCCACAATAACCTCAGCCCTCGACTCTGTTGCCCCTCTCACGAAAAAGAAAACACGAAGCACGAACAGACAGCCCTGGCACACCGACCTAACCAAACAACTAAGGCGAGTGTCCAGAGCTGCTGAACGGCGCTGGAAGAAGACTGACTCTGAGGAACACTTCCAAACATACAGGAGAGCACTCCTTGAGTTCAAATCTGCCCTCACCTCTGCTAAACAGGACTACTTTTCTTCCCTCATATCTTCCTTATCTCATAACCCTAGGCAACTGTTTAACACCTTCAACTCTCTTCTCCGCCCCCCACTGCCACCCCCCACATCTCTCATCTCTGCTGAGGACTTCGCCACATTCTTCAAGCAGAAAATCGATGACATCAGAGGAAGCTTCAACTCACAGTCCCCTCAGCCCCCCCTAATGCCTGTCTACTGCCCGTCCCCACTAACTCACCTCTCCACCATCACAGAAGAACATCTCTCCAAACTACTCTCCACATCGCACCTCACCACCTGCGCACTTGACCCTATTCCATCCCACCTTATCCCCAACCTCTCCTCAGCACTTGTCCCAGCACTTACCCATCTCTTCAATCTATCACTAACTTCTGGCATCTTCCCATCTCCATATAAACATGCAACCATCACACCCATCCTCAAAAAGCCATCCCTTGACCCTACCTCCTTATCCAGCTACCGCCCCATCTTGCTTCTCCCCTTTGCCTCAAAACTCCTGGAACAACATGTCTACCATGAACTTTCCTCACATTTTTCATCCAACTCGCTTTTTGACTCCCTGCAATCCGGTTTCCGCTCCCACCGCTCCACAGAGACTGCCCTCACCAAAGTGGCCAATGACCTGCTGACTGCCAAAACCTGGCACCACTACTCTGTGCTCCTTCTCCTTGACCTATCTTCTGCCTTCGACACAGTTGACCATTTTCTCCTCTTACAAATCCTCTCATCCCTTGGTGTCACTAGCCTAGCCCTCTCCTGGATCTCCTCTTACCTATCCAACCGCACTTTTAGTGTCTCCCACTCTCACACCACCTCCTCTCCTCGTCCCCTTACTGTTGGTGTTCCCCAAGGCTCTGTACTTGGGCCTCTTCTCTTCTCCATCTACACCTCTGGCCTGGGACATATCATAGAATCCCATGGCTTCAGGTACCATCTTTATGCCGATGACCCTCAGATCTACCTCTCTGGTCCGGATGTCACCTCTTTGCTATCCAGGATCCCAGAGTGTCTATCGGCCATATCCTCCTTCTTCTCCTCCCGCTTTCTAAAACTCAACATGGACAAAACAAAACTTATCATCTTTCCCCCATCTCGCTCCACCCCGCCTTCTAATCTGTCAATCACTATCAATGGCTGTACTCTGTCCCCTGTCCCCCAAGTCCGCTGCCTTGGCGTCACCTTTGACTCTGCCCTGTCCTTTAAACGACATATTCAGGCCCTGACCACCTCCTGCCGCTTTCACCTCAAAAACATTTCCAGAATCCGCTCTTTCCTCACCCCTGACTCCACCAAACTGCTGGTCCATGCTCTCATTATCTCCCGCTTGGACTACTGTAACATCCTCCTCTCTGGCCTCCATCTAACTCCCTTGCTCCCCTCCAGTCTATCCTTAACTCTGCTGCCCGACTATCCACCTCTCCCCTCGCTTTGCCTCAGCCTCTCCCCTCTGCCAATCCCTCCACTGGCTCCCATTGCCCAACGTATTGACTTTAAATTGTTGACCATGACACACAAGGCCGTCCACAACCTGTCCCCTCCGTACATCTCTGACCTGATATCCCGCTACCGTCCCTCACGCAACCTTCCATCCTCCAGTGACCTCCGTCTCCGCTCCCCCCTTGTTCTTACCTCGCACAACCGCCTCCAAGACTTTGCCCGAGCCTCCCCCATACTCTGGAACTCGCTACCCCGACACATCCGTCTCTCATCCACCATCAAGTCCTTCAAAAGTGACCTGAAAACCCATCTCTATATACAAAGCTACAACCTACAATAACTCTGCATCACACTGTGACTGGCTGCACTTTACCTCCTGTTTCTCTCCCTATACCCCATAGATTGTGAGCCCTCGCGGGCAGGGTCCTCTTCCCCCATGTACCAGTCTGCCATCTGCCTTCATGTAATGTTTTCTGATCTTGTATTGTTCCTGCCTGTTGCCTATCTATTGTATAGCGCTCTGGAACTAAGGGCGCTTTATAAATAAATAAATAAATAAATAATAAATAAAAATAGATGGAAGCCTATCCCCCCTCCCCCGGGCAGTGACACCTCAGTGACTATAGATGGAAGCCTATCCCCCCTCCCCCCGGGCAGTGACACTTACCTCAGTGACTATAGATGGAAGCCTATCCCCCCTCCCCCGGGCAGTGACACCTCAGTGACTATAGATGGAAGCCTATCCCCCCTCCCCCGGGCAGTGACACTTACCTCAGTGACTATAGATGGAAGCCTATCCCCCCTCCCCCGGGCAGTGACACCTCAGCGACTATAGATGGAAGCCTATCCCCCCTCCCCCGAGCAGTGACACCTCAGTGACTATAGATGGAAGCCTATCCTACCCCCCCCCCCGGGCAGTGACACCTCAGTGACTATAGATGGAAGCCTATCCCCCCTCCCCCGGGCAGTGACACTTACCTCAGTGACTATAGATGGAAGCCTATCCCCCCCCCGGGCAGTGACACTTACCTCAGTGACTATAGATGGAAGCCTATCCCCCCCCCGGGCAGTGACACTTACCTCAGTGACTATAGATGGAAGCCTATCCCCCTCCCCCGGGCAGTGACACCTCAGCGACTATAGATGGAAGCCTATCCCCCCGCCCCCGGGCAGTGACACTTACCTCAGGGACTATAGATGGAAGCCTATCCCCCCCCCCCCCCCGGGCAGTGACACTTACCTCAGTGACTATAGATGGAAGCCTATCCCCCCCCCCCCCCGGGCAGTGACACTTACCTCAGTGACTATAGATGGAAGCCTATCCCCCCTCCCCCAGGCAGTGACACCTCAGTGACTATAGATGGAAGCCTATCCCCCCCCCCCCCCGGGCAGTGACACTTACCTCAGTGACTATAGATGGAAGCCTATCCCCCCCCCGGGCAGTGACACTTACCTCAGTGACTATAGATGGAAGCCTATCCCCCCCCCCCCCCCGGGCAGTGACACTTACCTCAGTGACTATAGATGGAAGCCTATCCCCCCCCCCCCCGGGCAGTGACACTTACCTCAGTGACTATAGATGGAAGCCTATCCCCCCTCCCCCAGGCAGTGACACCTCAGTGACTATAGATGGAAGCCTATCCCCCCCCCCCCGGGCAGTGACACCTCAGTGACTATAGATGGAAGCCTATCCCCCCTCCCCCGGGCAGTGACACCTCAGTGACTATAGATGGAAGCCTATCCCCCCCCCGGGCAGTGACACTTACCTCAGTGACTATAGATGGAAGCCTATCCCCCTCCCCCGGGCAGTGACACCTCAGCGACTATAGATGGAAGCCTATCCCCCCTCCCCCGGGCAGTGACACTTACCTCAGCGACTATAGATGGAAGCCTATCCCCCCCCCCCCCCCCGGGCAGTGACACTTACCTCAGTGACTATAGATGGAAGCCTATCCCCCGCCCCCGGGCAGTGACACTTACCTCAGTGACTATAGATGGAAGCCTATCCCCCCTCCCCCAGGCAGTGACACCTCAGTGACTATAGATGGAAGCCTATCCCCCCCCCCCAGGCAGTGACACCTCAATGACTATAGATGGAAGCCTATCCCCCCTCCCCCGGGCAGTGACACTTACCTCAGCGACTATAGATGGAAGCCTATCCCCCCTCCCCCCGGGCAGTGACACCTCAGTGACTATAGATGGAAGCCTATCCCCCCTCCCCCGGGCAGTGACACTTACCTCAGTGACTATAGATGGAAGCCTATCCCCCCTCCCCCGGGCAGTGACACCTCAGTGACTATAGATGGAAGCCTATCCCCCCTCCCCCGGGCAGTGACACTTACCTCAGTGACTATAGATGGAAGCCTATCCCCCCTCCCCCGGGCAGTGACACTTACCTCAGTGACTATAGATGGAAGCCTATCCCCCCTCCCCCGGGCAGTGACACTTACCTGTGGCCCCCAGGGATAGCAGCAGCAGGTAGAGGAGAGGTCTGGGGGCCCCCATGTTCCTCACAGCTCCGGGACCCCAGGAAGGAAGCCTCCGCCTTGTAATGGCCGCTGTGACACGGAGGATTCCTCTCATTACTTTCACTTTCTATTCTGATAACAGGAAATACAGGTCTGACCTCTAGTGGTATATACTGTATACTGCTACTATATACTATATACTGTACTGACCTCTAGTGGTATATACTGTATACTGCTACTATATACTATATACTGTACTGACCTCTAGTGGTATATACTGTATACTGCTACTATATACTGTACTGACCTCTAGTGGTATATACTGTATACTGCTACTATATACTGTACTGACCTCTAGTGGTATATACTATATACTGATACTATATACTGTACTGACCTCTAGTGGTATATACTGTACATCCAAAATGGATACACACATATACACATGTATAAATACTCAATGTGGAGTTATTGTAATATGCATAACAAACACAGTCTCAAATACAGTAATAATCCTATGAAGCAAAAAAAGACCTTGCGTGTAATAATAAATTGCAATCAATACAAGTAGAATATGAAGGTTCAAAATTTTATTAGCTAAAAAAAATTTTTTTAAACATTGGCAGTAAAAAATTCAAAAACCACACATGGAAGACAGCATCACAGGTATGGACAGATGCGGGTAACCTGATAATGCAGGCTGCAACACGCTGTGAATTATAGGGAGATAGTCAAATGACCATGCACTGATGCTATATGTAACCTGGATAAATCTAAAGCCCAAACAATAACTTAAATAGACCATCCATGGCAAAGTGACTAAGTGCTAAAGTGCATAAAGCAAGGTGCAGAGCATACCCATCTACAGTTCACTGCCCGTCCTGGATGCCGCCAAACCCCGACGTACGTTTCGTCTCCTTCATCAGGGGGTGACGTCATCACAGCAGGACACATCTTATATACCTGATCCCCATCACGTGTGTAATGGAAAAAGCACCTGTAGTCCATAATCGGCAGCATGCAGTATGCGGTCCAGGTCCGCCCCGCCGGATGTGACGTCACCAGACACGCGCGCCAAGGGGAAGGCCGGCCACAGCAAACTACGTCACTGTGACCCGTCCTCCCCGCGGCAGCGCCCCCAGTAGAGACACCCACCAGGCGAGGACAGCCCCTTTCCACACCCCGCATGCGCTCTACTACCGGTCGGATCAGAAGGGATTAATAATGGCACGTAATACTGAGATGGCTGTAACATAAGGATGGAGGGAGAATACCATGATAGACCAAACACAGAAGAATAATGAATTATTTCTAATCTAATATAATAGCAGCAAAATAAATATCCAATAAATAAATAAATAAATGTGTAAATGAATACCCACAATATCGCCAACTACAAATCACATAGTGTGAGTCATATCTCATATATATTAATAAAAACATACTGAAAACTACAAATCATAGTGTCAAAAAACAACAACCCAAACAAACAAACAGTGAGATAGTGACAAAAAAACTCCATAAAGTGTGAGTGATTATGTGTAAATGTAAAGTGCTTCATGTATTAACAAAACGCATCCATGTGCGAAAAGACGCATATACCGGTGCGTGTATGAATAGCTAAGTGCAAGAAGATATGGACAGTGCAAAAAATATAGGATGATATCCAAAAGTGCAATAAGAAAGCGCATCGCTGTAAAAAACCGGACCAGCGTGTAAAATATCGTATACAAATGTGAACTTGGTCCTAGTGTCATGGGCCAAAAAATATATCTAGAGTGGTATATAAAGTGCAAGTGCATATTGACACAATATTGGATATTTAAAACAACAAGAAATCATGATGCAATAATGGGTTACACCAATCAAAAAAATAGTAAATGAAAAATAAAAAATAAAAAATTGAAAATCATGATAAAAATAAAAAATAAAAAATGATAAAAAATTAAATTACTGATAGAAAGTAAATAGAACTGATAATCATGAAATAATAATATTAAGAAACAATATATATTAATTATATAATTTATAAATAAAGCAAATATGAAATAAAAATAAAAAATGAAAAAATGAAAAAAAGTAAAAAATGAAAAGTAAATAAAAAGTAAATAAATAAATAGGATCCATCCTTCTACTTTATTTCTTCTATTTTCTCCACCTTCACCCTCTCTTCTTTCTTCCCCTCAATGTAAACAAACTGGCCACCTTCAGAAAACCGGTAACAGTCTCATCTATCTATCCAAAACCGTCCGTTATTGGATGTTATATGGACCAATATATCGTGCTACAAGAATAAAAATAGACATAACACAAATTAAAAACAAGCATTCATATACGCTTAAAAAGTAAATAAGTTAAAAACAACCTGCTGAGAGGTTCTATGTTAGTGCTCAGAGAAATGGCGCAAAACTTATAACTTCATTTAAACCTTGGGGATGCAATGTCTTCAATCTCCAAATCCATTTGCTTTCACATTGGCCCAATCTTTTACTGATGTCACCTCCACGTATGTCGCTTATAATTCGGTCAATGCCCTTCACTCGGAACAGTGTCGGATCACAATTGTGATGCAATTTAAAATGTCTCGCCACTGGTTTCATTGATTCAACTGTTTCTTCATTCTCTGCACCCAAAATGTCTCTCACGTGTTCACGGACCCTTACTTTTAGTTCCCGTGTAGTCATTCCAATGTATATCATGGGGCATGGGCAGCTGGCATAGTATATCACCCCTTTGGTGTTGCATGATATTGTTTGGGTGATCTTAAATGTCTTCTCCCCTGTAGAATCCACAAAATCCTCTGCTCTCAATATGTTTGGACATCCAACACATTTCCCACATGGGGTGCATCCCCATTTCGGCCCCCTAGATCCAAATATCTCACCTGGTTTGGATGGCCTGTAGTGGCTGTGAACCAGCACGTCCTTTAAGTTTTTTCCTTTTCTTGCCGTTATGGCTGGTTGTGCTGTCAAGTACTTTTCCAGAGTAGGATCTGTCAATAAAATTGGCCAGAACTTAGCTAATTTATCTTTCATTCCATTCCACCTTGAATGATACTGGGTAATAAATCTCACCTTTTTGTCTTCCTGCCTGTGTTTCTTCATGTGTATCAATTCATGATGGCTTGTACTTTGTGCTCGTCTGTACGCTTTCTTAAGACATCTCTGCCCATATCCTCTTTCTTCAAATCTTTGTTTTAGATCAAGTGCTTGTTTATTGAAATCATCTTCTGTGGAGCATATTTTTCTCATTCTCAAATATTGACCAATTGGGATTGCATGGATGGTTTGCTGTGGATGTGCAGAACTTGCATGGAGAAATGAATTCACTGAGGTTTCCTTCCGATAAACATCAGTCTGCAAGAAACCAAACATATCCTTTTTAATGATAATGTCCAGAAAATCAATGCTTTCATTGCTACTTTTGTACGTAAGATGTATATTTCTATCATTCTGGTTCAACTCCTGCAAAAAATTCTTCAGCTGATCTTCAGTCCCCTGCCAGATCATGAAAATGTCGTCGATGAACCGTGCCCAGAACAGGACACGGTCCATCGACGCAGCATGATCCGACAGGAAAAGTATATACTGTATACTGTATACTGATACTATATACTGTACTGACCTCTAGCGGTATATACTGTATACTGCTACTATATACTCTACTGACCTCTAGTGGTATATACTGTATACTGCTACTATATACTATATACTGTGCTGACCTCTAGTGGTATATACTGTATACTGCACACCATTTCTTTCCTCTCATCCTTTTTGGCTGTTTGGTCAGTTTTGCATTTTGTTATTACTCTCACCCCTAGATGTGGGGTTAGGCAGTGTCTACAACCCACACAAGTGGCTCAGGTAGTGCAGCTCATCCAGGATTGCAGTGTATCACTGTGAGTTGTGTCTGTCAGCACAGTGTCCAGAGCATAGAGCACGACATGGAGAGAAAAGAGCGGCTGCACATCCCACCCATGGCTGACACTAATGCCTCTCGGCTACATTTAAAAACCAACGCCAGGATGTTAGTATATAATTTGATGAAACCATATTGCCCAATGTACCACGTGCAGATCTCCTGGTTCACATGAGTCCCTACACTAACTCTATACTGTGTTGGTCAGCGACCGCCAACCCCGCACAGCGTGCACATGCAGGGAAGGGGGGCCATGGAATGGCCCTGCGACCCCAATGTCACAGGACCAAATCTATAAGGCCCCCCGCAAAACCCCAAGCCCCTCATCTCACTCCAATGCCTGTGAAAGAGCCTTGTGCCTTGAACTAGCGTTTTCCTGACTTGTTTGCTGTTGTTATTCTGACCTTTTGGATCTCGTACCCTGACTTAGCTTTCTGGATTCTGATTTTGTACCTTGCTGCCCATGTGTTTCTGACCTGATATTCTGACCATTCTCTATTGTGTTTGTTTGTCTTGTATTGTTCTGTGTTACACTTATTTTAGTGTAAGGCTTTGTCGACCAGTTGTCCGCAGTAATATTAGTACTGTCTTAGGCAAGTAGGTAGGGACAGCTGGGCGGGTGCGGGTTCTAGGGCTGCACTTGTCCACGTGTCTTTCCAGTACCCTACCTGACAGGAGTACCAACTGCTCAGAAAAGGGAGTAAAGTAAAATACGACATGGAGAGAAAAGAGCTGTCGCACATCACACCTATGAATCTAAATCTGCCGTGGCAGAAAAAAAACTTTTTTCCCCATAGGGATTAAAACTTAACTTTTATTAGTTACTTGATACAAACGATAAAGTGCAAATTATTATGTACAGTGCTATTGTATAAAATAGTTTCTCGATGACTGCAGGGTTTTCATAGTAGAAGACTAGATGGACAGGTGTAACGTGATTACAATAATTGCAGTGTCTAGTTTTGTTGTGGAGATCAGAGTGTATATAGACTCTGTTATTTATGCATTGTATAAACTTGTGGTTACGTAGTTCCCAAGTTTGATTTGTAGACGTCTAGGCAAAATTATGCCTGCTATGAGGAGACTGTGATTCAGCTGCCGGCTGAACTGGATCCGTCTCTCTCTAGGTATTGTATATCAAGTTTAGAGCTATCAATAGTGGCGATATATAAGTCGCTCAGGATCGCGTTGATGGATCAATAAGTCAGTGCATTTATATTTATGCAGATATTTGCTACACTGGCGTATTTTGTTCTTATTGTATGGCTAGTCTGCTCTGTGGACTACGGTCAGATGCTCTGTAGTTTGGTTGCGATATCGTCGGAGGTCCGTATGGGTGAGTTGTTGCGGTCGTGTGTGCCGCGTTCTCCCCGGACAATGCACTAGCTTTCAGGTATAACAGAGCGATCTGCTCCGTGGTTTGTGGGCTACGTGCCCTGTTGCTACCTTGGCAAACTTATTCAAATCATCCTTCTACCTGTCTACTTATATTATTTTTTCATTTTAAAGATTAGTAGAAACTGTCATCATCGAGAGCTATTGTTAAAATTCTGTGCCTTTAAGACCAATTAGTTTCGCCAGTAGACTCTGGCTTTCTCAAGGAGGCATCTGGGAGGGGGTGGAGCTATATGTCTCTTTTATAAGGTTATCGTTGTGTAATCACCCCCGGTCATCGCTGGATTTGCCTATAGTATTGGGTATTAATAGTGAGGCTTGGATGTATCAGTGGTATATGTTATTGATTGGAGCAATTTAAACTGATGGCCGTTTGGAACGGGCGCCAAGAGGCAGGTAGGAACGCCTCTTAGTAGTTTGACGTTTCAATCCATACTGCGCATGTCCGAGTTGTGAATGTCTCGAGGTTCACTGCGCATGTCAAGGGACTTAGAATTTTAAATTATTTTGCTTGTACTGCGCATGACTCAATACTTTGACGCTGAGATGCCGATGACCAGTTGTACTTTCTGCGCATGAGTGAGTGCTTAGAAAGAGAGGGAGGATTGTAGGGGTTCGTGTATTGCGCATGATTCTGCACTTTGTTGGATTTTGGAGGCAACTATTTTACAGCGCATATATTAAAGCTTGAAAAGTGGGGAGAGGAAAGGCCATGCTTTACTAGATTTAGTCTTAAAGAATAGTATACTATGCATCTTGTAGCGTATATTGGTGGATGTAGTATTGGGAGTCAATCTAACGCGCATGTTTTGGGGCTTATATATATGAGGAAAAGATGATGTGTATTAAATTTGAAATTGTAGTAAATTTGATAGAGCCAAACTCTACATTGTATAGTCAATTCTGATTTGTTGTGGATATGAGCAGTATTTTGTGTGTCACCTTGTTGTTGGGGATAACCAAGTTATGATGATGTTTATATTTATGTTTTCCAAATGATGACCTACCAATAGTGCTGTATGGGTTTACTGCATCTTTTTACAGAAATGGGGTATAAGTGAAGCCTTCGTTTAGGTCGCCTGGGGATAAGGTCTTGAGTCTATGGATCCATTTCGCTTCTTCTTGTAGTAATTTTAAGTCAAGGTTTCCTCTTCTGGGTCCCAACTTGATTTGTTGTATGCCCCAGAAGATTAGACCTTTCGAGTTTCCATCATGTTGTGCATTACTATGGCGGGCAATGCTTGTTTCAGTCTTTGTCCGTATGTTGCTGAGGTGTGATCCTATTCTGTGTTTAAAGGGTTGGATGGTTTTCCCAACATATATTAGGCCACAGGGGCACTGTGCGGCATACACTATGCCTTTGGTCTGGCAATTGATGAATTCTCTTATTGTGTATTCTTGGTTATTGTTTGGGTTGTTGAAAGTTTTCATCTTTGGCACGTATTTACAATATGTACAGCCTCCACATGGATATGAGCCCTTTAGGTTTGATTTTAGCCATGTTGTTGGGATATCCTTTTTCCCTTCTTCATAGTGACTGTGGACCAGTTGGTCCTTGAGGTTCTTACCTCTCCTGTAAGTTATCGTGGGAGTTGGGGAGATGACATCTCTTAAGTCTGGGTCCGCTTGGAGGATGGGCCAATATTTGGTGAGGATTTGGCGGACTTCGTACTGTGCCACATCATAGGTGCCGATGCACCTAATGATCTTGTTGGTGTCTTTTGTTATTTGTTGTCCAAGAAGTTGGTTCCTATCTGTGTGTTTAGCTCTATAGAATGCTTGGTGTAGGGTTTTCTTGGGGTATCCCCTGCTTCGAAATTTTTGATACAAGGTGTTGCATTCTTTGATGAAGTTTTCCTCGGTGGAGCAGTTCCTTCTAGCACGTAGGTATTGGCCTACTGGTATACCTCTCTTGAGGGGAACTGGATGGAAACTTTTCCAGTTTAAAAAACTGGTCGTGGCTGTAGGTTTTCTGTAAATGTCCGTGAAAATGTTACCTTCTTTGTCTTTTCCAATTGTCAGATCCAAGAAATTGATTTGGTTGTCATGTATCTCACTTGTTAGATTGACAAAGTCTTGAAAGGTCGTTACATCTCCGTCCCAAAGAATTAGGACATCATCGATGTAACGCCCCCAAAAAATGATGTGGTCGGTGTACTGTTTGAGTTCTTCTATGAAGACCTGGGTTTCCTCCCACCAACCTAAGTATAGGTTGGCGTAAGTGGGTGCACAGCTTGTGCCCATTGCTGTGCCGTTTTTTTGCAAGTAGAATTGTTTATTAAATATGAAGAAATTGTGCGTAAGTATGAACTCCAACAGCTTTTTCACGAAATGGTTGTGGGGGACAAAAGATACGCTTTTTGTTGATAGAAAATGTTGGACAGCTGTTATTCCTGTTTCGTGTCTAATGCTGGTATACAGCGCTTCCACGTCAAGGCTGGCTAGTTTCACATTGTCGGTAACGGTAACATCTTGCAGTTTCGTTACTGTGGATGTTGTGTCCTTAAGGAAGGAAGGTAGAGTTTCTACAAAGGGATATAAGATTTGATCTACGTATTGGCTGATGGATTCAGTGAGATTACCGTTCCCCGATATTATGGGTCGGCCAGGAATTGGTATTTTTTGTTTATGCACTTTCGGAAGGGAGTAGAAAGTTGCTATAGTGGGGGTTGGGTTAAGCATTGCTTTGAACTCAGCTTCAGTAATGAGTCCATCTCCTTTTGCCTCAATTAGAATGTTTCGTAGTTCCAATTGGTATCCTTTAGATGGATCGGTCTTCAGGACTTCATACGTGGATGTATCTCTGAGGAGCCTCAGGCACATGTCTTTGTACTCTGAAGTATCGGGGAACGGTAATCTCACTGAATCCATCAGCCAATACGTAGATCAAATCTTATATCCCTTTGTAGAAACTCTACCTTCCTTCCTTAAGGACACAACATCCACAGTAACGAAACTGCAAGATGTTACCGTTACCGACAATGTGAAACTAGCCAGCCTTGACGTGGAAGCGCTGTATACCAGCATTAGACACGAAACAGGAATAACAGCTGTCCAACATTTTCTATCAACAAAAAGCGTATCTTTTGTCCCCCACAACCATTTCGTGAAAAAGCTGTTGGAGTTCATACTTACGCACAATTTCTTCATATTTAATAAACAATTCTACTTGCAAAAAAAACGGCACAGCAATGGGCACAAGCTGTGCACCCACTTACGCCAACCTATACTTAGGTTGGTGGGAGGAAACCCAGGTCTTCATAGAAGAACTCAAACAGTACACCGACCACATCATTTTTTGGGGGCGTTACATCGATGATGTCCTAATTCTTTGGGACGGAGATGTAACGACCTTTCAAGACTTTGTCAATCTAACAAGTGAGATACATGACAACCAAATCAATTTCTTGGATCTGACAATTGGAAAAGACAAAGAAGGTAACATTTTCACGGACATTTACAGAAAACCTACAGCCACGACCAGTTTTTTAAACTGGAAAAGTTTCCATCCAGTTCCCCTCAAGAGAGGTATACCAGTAGGCCAATACCTACGTGCTAGAAGGAACTGCTCCACCGAGGAAAACTTCATCAAAGAATGCAACACCTTGTATCAAAAATTTCGAAGCAGGGGATACCCCAAGAAAACCCTACACCAAGCATTCTATAGAGCTAAACACACAGATAGGAACCAACTTCTTGGACAACAAATAACAAAAGACACCAACAAGATCATTAGGTGCATCGGCACCTATGATGTGGCACAGTACGAAGTCCGCCAAATCCTCACCAAATATTGGCCCATCCTCCAAGCGGACCCAGACTTAAGAGATGTCATCTCCCCAACTCCCACGATAACTTACAGGAGAGGTAAGAACCTCAAGGACCAACTGGTCCACAGTCACTATGAAGAAGGGAAAAAGGATATCCCAACAACATGGCTAAAATCAAACCTAAAGGGCTCATATCCATGTGGAGGCTGTACATATTGTAAATACGTGCCAAAGATGAAAACTTTCAACAACCCAAACAATAACCAAGAATACACAATAAGAGAATTCATCAATTGCCAGACCAAAGGCATAGTGTATGCCGCACAGTGCCCCTGTGGCCTAATATATGTTGGGAAAACCATCCAACCCTTTAAACACAGAATAGGATCACACCTCAGCAACATACGGACAAAGACTGAAACAAGCATTGCCCGCCATATTAATGCACAACATGATGGAAACTCGAAAGGTCTAATCTTCTGGGGCATACAACAAATCAAGTTGGGACCCAGAAGAGGAAACCTTGACTTAAAATTACTACAAGAAGAAGCGAAATGGATCCATAGACTCAAGACCTTATCCCCAGGCGACCTAAACGAAGGCTTCACTTATACCCCATTTCTGTAAAAAGATGCAGTAAACCCATACAGCACTATTGGTAGGTCATCATTTGGAAAACATAAATATAAACATCATCATAACTTGGTTATCCCCAACAACAAGGTGACACACAAAATACTGCTCATATCCACAACAAATCAGAATTGACTATACAATGTAGAGTTTGGCTCTATCAAATTTACTACAATTTCAAATTTAATACACATCATCTTTTCCTCATATATATAAGCCCCAAAACATGCGCGTTAGATTGACTCCCAATACTACATCCACCAATATACGCTACAAGATGCATAGTATACTATTCTTTAAGACTAAATCTAGTAAAGCATGGCCTTTCCTCTCCCCACTTTTCAAGCTTTAATATATGCGCTGTAAAATAGTTGCCTCCAAAATCCAACAAAGTGCAGAATCATGCGCAATACACGAACCCCTACAATCCTCCCTCTCTTTCTAAGCACTCACTCATGCGCAGAAAGTACAACTGGTCATCGGCATCTCAGCGTCAAAGTATTGAGTCATGCGCAGTACAAGCAAAATAATTTAAAATTCTAAGTCCCTTGACATGCGCAGTGAACCTCGAGACATTCACAACTCGGACATGCGCAGTATGGATTGAAACGTCAAACTACTAAGAGGCGTTCCTACCTGCCTCTTGGCGCCCGTTCCAAACGGCCATCAGTTTAAATTGCTCCAATCAATAACATATACCACTGATACATCCAAGCCTCACTATTAATACCCAATACTATAGGCAAATCCAGCGATGACCGGGGGTGATTACACAACGATAACCTTATAAAAGAGACATATAGCTCCACCCCCTCCCAGATGCCTCCTTGAGAAAGCCAGAGTCTACTGGCGAAACTAATTGGTCTTAAAGGCACAGAATTTTAACAATAGCTCTCGATGATGACAGTTTCTACTAATCTTTAAAATGAAAAAATAATATAAGTAGACAGGTAGAAGGATGATTTGAATAAGTTTGCCAAGGTAGCAACAGGGCACGTAGCCCACAAACCACGGAGCAGATCGCTCTGTTATACCTGAAAGCTAGTGCATTGTCCGGGGAGAACGCGGCACACACGACCGCAACAACTCACCCATACGGACCTCCGACGATATCGCAACCAAACTACAGAGCATCTGACCGTAGTCCACAGAGCAGACTAGCCATACAATAAGAACAAAATACGCCAGTGTAGCAAATATCTGCATAAATATAAATGCACTGACTTATTGATCCATCAACGCGATCCTGAGCGACTTATATATCGCCACTATTGATAGCTCTAAACTTGATATACAATACCTAGAGAGAGACGGATCCAGTTCAGCCGGCAGCTGAATCACAGTCTCCTCATAGCAGGCATAATTTTGCCTAGACGTCTACAAATCAAACTTGGAAACTACGTAACCACAAGTTTATACAATGCATAAATAACAGAGTCTATATACACTCTGATCTCCACAACAAAACTAGACACTGCAATTATTGTAATCACGTTACACCTGTCCATCTAGTCTTCTACTATGAAAACCCTGCAGTCATCGAGAAACTATTTTATACAATAGCACTGTACATAATAATTTGCACTTTATCGTTTGTATCAAGTAACTAATAAAAGTTAAGTTTTAATCCCTATGGGGAAAAAAGGTTTTTTTCTGCCACGGCAGATTTAGATTCACAGTTAACCATTACCTCCCATCAGGTGACGGATCATATACCCGCACATCACACCTATGGCTGACACTAATGCCTCTCGGCTACATTTAAAAACCAGAGCAGATACCAGGGGACGTGAAGAGGACCATAGTGTCTGCAGCATGGAGCAGATACCAGGGGACATGAAGAGGACCGTAGTGTCCGTAGGATGAAGCAGATACCAGTGGACGTGAAGAGGACCATAGTGTCCGCAGCATGGATCAGATACCAGGGGACGTGAAGAGGACCATAGTGTCCGTAGGATGAAGCAGATACCAGTGGACGTGAAGAGGACCATAGTGTCCGCAGCATGGATCAGATACCAGGGGACGTGAAGAGGACCATAGTGTCCGCAGCATGAAGCAGATACCAGGGGACGTGAAGAGGACCATAGTGTCCACAGCATGGAGCAGATACCAGGGGACGTGAAGAGGACCATAGTGTCCGCAACATGGAGCAGATACCAGGGGACGTGAAGAGGACCATAGTGTCCGCAGCATGGAGCAGATACCAGGGGACGTGAAGAGGACCATAGTGTCCGCAGCATGGAGCAGATACCAGGGGACATGAAGAGGACCATAGTGTCTGCAACATGGAGCAGATACCAGGGGACGTGAAGAGGACCATAGTGTCCGCAGCATGGAGCAGATACCAGGGGACGTGAAGAGGACCATAGTGTCTGCAACATGGAGCAGATACCAGGGGACGTGAAGAGGACCATAGTGTCTGCAACATGGAGCAGATACCAGGGGACGTGAAGAGGACCATAGTGTCCGTAGGATGAAGCAGATACCAGTGGACGTGAAGATGACCGTAGTGTCTGCAACATAGAGCAGATACCAGGGGACATGAAGAGGACCATAGTGTCTGCAACATGGAGCAGATACCAGGGGACGTGAAGAGGACCATAGTGTCCGCAGCATGGAGCAGATACCAGGGGACGTGAAGAGGACCATAGTGTCCGCAGCATGGAGCAGATACCAGGGGACGTGAAGAGGACCATAGTGTCCGCAGCATGAAGCGGATACCAGGGGACGTGAAGAGGACCATAGTGTCCGCAGCATGGAGCAGATACCAGGGGACGTGAAGAGGACCATAGTGTCCGCAGCATGGAGCAGATACCAGGGGACATGAAGAGGACCATAGTGTCTGCAACATGGAGCAGATACCAGGGGACGTGAAGAGGACCATAGTGTCCGCAGCATGGAGCAGATACCAGGGGACGTGAAGAGGACCATAGTGTCTGCAACATGGAGCAGATACCAGGGGACGTGAAGAGGACCATAGTGTCTGCAACATGGAGCAGATACCAGGGGACGTGAAGAGGACCATAGTGTCCGTAGGATGAAGCAGATACCAGTGGACGTGAAGATGACCGTAGTGTCCGCAGCATGGAGCAGATACCAGGGGACGTGAAGAGGACCATAGTGTCCGCAGCATGGAGCAGATACCAGGGGACGTGAAGAGGAACATAGAGTCCGCAACATGGAGCAGATACCAGGGGACGTGAAGAGGACCATAGTGTCCGCAGCATGGAGCAGATACCAGGGGACGTGAAGAGGACCATAGTGTCCGCAGCATGGAGCAGATACCAGGGGAAGTGAAGAGGACCATAGTGTCCGCAGCATGGAGCAGATACCAGGGGACGTGAAGAGGACCATAGTGTCCGCAGCATGGAGCAGATACCAGGGGATGTGAAGAGGACCATAGTGTCCGTAGGATGAAGCAGATACCAGGGGACGTGAAGAGGACCATAGTGTCCGTAGGATGAAGCAGATACCAGTGGACGTGAAGATGACCGTAGTGTCCGCAGCATGGAGCAGATACCAGGAGACGTGAAGAGGACCATAGTGTCCGCAACATGGAGCAGATACCAGGGGACGTGAAGATGACCATAGTGTCCGCAGCATGGAGCAGATACCAGGGGACGTGAAGAGGACCATAGTGTCCGCAACATGGAGCAGATACCAGGGGACGTGAAGAGGACCATAGTGTCTGCAACATGGAGCAGATACCAGGGGACGTGAAGAGGACCATAGTGTCTGCAACATGGAGCAGATACCAGGAGACGTAAAGAGGACCATAGTGTCTGCAGCATGGAGCAGATACCAGGGGACGTGAAGAGGACCATAGTGTCCGCAGCATGGAGCAGATACCAGGGGACGTGAAGAGGACCATAGTGTCCGCAGCATGGAGCAGATACCAGGAGACGTAAAGAGGACTGTAGATACCAGTTGACAAGTACACCAGGAGACATGGAGGAGAACATAGTATACACAGCATGGAGCAGATACCAGGAGACAGGCCAGTACATCAGGGGACATGGAGGAGGACATAGAATACACAGCATGGAGCAGGTACCAGGATACAGGCCAGTACACCGGGAGGGGGGGGGGGGCTGTACTGTCCAGAGCATGGAGCATATACCAGGAGACAGGCCAGTACACCAGGGGACATGGAGGAGGACGTAGTATACACAGCATGGAGCAGATACCATGAGACAGGCCAGTACACCGGGAGGAAGGGGCCCTAGTGTCACCAGCATGGAGCAGATACCATGAGACAGGCCAGTACATCAGGGGACATGGAGGAGGACATACTATGTACAGCATGGAGCAGATACCAGGAGACAGGCCAGTACACCAGGAGACATGGAGGAGAACATACTATGTACAGCATGGAGCATATACCAGGAGACAGGCCAGTACACCAGGGGACATGGAGGAGGACGTAGTATACACAGCATGGAGCAGATACCAGGAGACAGGCCAGTACACCGGGAGGAAGGGGCCCTAGTGTCACCAGCATGGAGCAGATACCAGGAGACAGGCCAGTACACCAGGAGACATGGAGGGGCCACCTCATCAGGAGCATGCCCGGGCCTTGTAGGGAGGTCATACAGACACCTCATCAGGAGCATGCCCGGGCCTTGTAGGGAGGTCATACACCTCATCAGGAGCATACCCGGGCCTTGTAGGGAGGTCATACACCTCATCAGGAGCATGCCCGGGCCTTGTAGGGAGGTCATACAGACACCTCATCAGGAGCATGCCCGGGCCTTGTAGGGAGGTCATACAGACACCTCATCAGGAGCATGCCCGGGCCTTGTAGGGAGGTCATACACCTCATCAGGAGCATACCCGGGCCTTGTAGGGAGGTCATACACCTCATCAGGAGCATGCCCGGGCCTTGTAGGGAGGTCATACACCTCATCAGGAGCATGCCCGGGCCTTGTAGGGAGGTCATACAGACACCTCATCAGGAGCATGCCCGGGCCTTGTAGGGAGGTCAAACAGACACCTCATCAGGAGCAGGCCCAGGCACTGTAGGGAGGTCATAGGTCATACAGACCCCTCATCAGGAGCATGCCCGGGCCTTGTAGGGAGGTCATACAGACACCTCATCAGGAGCATGCCCGGGCCTTGTAGGGAGGTCATACACCTCATCAGGAGCATGCTCGGGCCTTGTAGGGAGGTCATACAGCCACCTCATCAGGAGCATGCCCGGGCCATGTAGGGAGGTCATACAGACACCTCATCAGGAGCATGCCCGGGCCTTGTAGGGAGGTCATACACCTCATCAGGAGCATACCCGGGCCTTGTAGGGAGGTCATACAGACACCTCAGCAGGAGCATGCCCGGGCCTTGTAGGGAGGTCATACACCTCATCAGGAGCATGCCCGTGCCTTGTAGGGAGGTTATACACCTCATCAGGAGCATGCCCGGGCCTTGTAGGGAGGTCATACAGACATCTCATCAGGAGCATGCCCGGGCCTTGTAGGGAGGTCACACACCTCATCAGGAGCATGCCCGGGCCTTGTAAGGAGGTCATACAGACACCTCATCAGGAGCATGCCCGGGCCTTGTAGGGAGGTCATACACCTCATCAGGAGCATGCCTGGGCCTTGTAGGGAGGTCATACACCTCATCAGGAGCATGCCTGGGCCTTGTAGGGAGGTCATACACCTCATCAGGAGCATGCCCGGGTCTTGTAGGGAGGTCATACAGACACCTCATCAGGAGCATGCCGGGCCTTGTAGGGAGGTCATTTACCTCATCAGGAGCATGCCCGTGCCTTGTAGGGAGGTCATACAGACACCTCATCAGGAGCATGCCCGGGCCTTGTAGGGAGGTCATTTACCTCATCAGGAGCATGCCCGGGCCTTGTAGGGAGGTCATACACCTCATCAGGAGCATGTCCGGGCCTTGTAGGGAGGTCATACACCTCATCAGGAGCATGCCCGGGCCTTGTAGGGAGGTCACACACCTCATCAGGAGCATCCCCGGGCCTTGAAGGGAGGTCATACAGACACCTCACCAGGAGCATGCCCGGGCCTTGTAGGGAGGTCACACACCTCATCAGGAGCATGCCCGAGCCTTGTAGGGAGGTCATACAGACACCTCATCAGGAGCATGCCCGGGCCTTGTAGGGAGGTCATACACCTCATCAGGAGCATGCTCGGGCCTTGTAGGGAGGTCATACAGCCACCTCATCAGGAGCATGCCCGGGCCATGTAGGGAGGTCATACACCTCATCAGGAGCATACCCGGGCCTTGTAGGGAGGTCATACAGACACCTCAGCAGGAGCATGCCCAGGCCTTGTAGGGAGGTCATACACCTCATCAGGAGCATGCCCGGGCCTTGTAGGGAGGTCATACACCTCATCAGGAGCATGCCCGGGCCTTGTAGGGAGGTTATACACCTCATCAGGAGCATGCCCGGGCCTTGTAGGGAGGTCATACAGACATCTCATCAGGAGCATGCCCGGGCCTTGTAGGGAGGTCACACACCTCATCAGGAGCATGCCCGGGCCTTGTAAGGAGGTCATACAGACACCTCATCAGGAGCATGCCCGGGCCTTGTAGGGAGGTCATACACCTCATCAGGAGCATGCCCGGGCCTTGTAGGGAGTTCATACACCTCATCAGGAGCATGCCCGGGCCTTGTAGGGAGGTCATACACCTCATCAGGAGCATGCCTGGGCCTTGTAGGGAGGTCATACACCTCATCAGGAGCATGCCCGGGTCTTGTAGGGAGGTCATACAGCCACCTCATCAGGAGCATGCCCGGGCCTTGTAGGGAGGTCATACAGACACCTCATCAGGAGCATGCCCGGGCCTTGTAGGGAGGTCATTTACCTCATCAGGAGCATGCCCGGGCCTTGTAGGGAGGTCATACACCTCATCAGGAGCATGTCCGGGCCTTGTAGGGAGGTCATACACCTCATCAGGAGCATGCCCGGGCCTTGTAGGGAGGTCACACACCTCATCAGGAGCATCCCCGGGCCTTGAAGGGAGGTCATACAGACACCTCACCAGGAGCATGCCCGGGCCTTGTAGGGAGGTCACACACCTCATCAGGAGCATGCCCGAGCCTTGTAGGGAGGTCATACAGACACCTCAGCAGGAGCATACCCGGGCCTTGTAGGGAGGCCATACACCTCATCAGGAGCACGCCCGGGCCTTGTAGGGAGGTCATACACCTCATCAGGAGCATGCCCGGGCCTTGTAGGGAGGTCATACACCTCATCAGGAGCTTGCCCGGGCCTTGTAGGGAGGTCATACACCTCATCAGGAGCATGCCCGAGCCTTGTAGGGAGGTCAGCCACCTCATCAGGAGCATGCCCGGGCCTTGTAGGGAGGTCATACACCTCATCAGGAGCATGCCCGTGCCTTGTAGGGAGGTTATACACCTCATCAGGAGCATGCCCGGGCCTTGTAGGGAGGTCATACAGACATCTCATCAGGAGCATGCCCGGGCCTTGTAGGGAGGTCATACAGACACCTCATCAGGAGCATGCCCGGGTCTTGTAGGGAGGTCATACACCTCATCAGGAGTATGCCCGTGCCTTGTAGGGAGGTTATACACCTCATCAGGAGCATGCCCGGGCCTTGTAGGGAGGTCATACAGACATCTCATCAGGAGCATGCCCGGGCCTTGTAGGGAGGTCACACACCTCATCAGGAGCATGCCCGGGCCTTGTAAGGAGGTCATACAGACACCTCATCAGGAGCATGCCCGGGCCTTGTAGGGAGGTCATACACCTCATCAGGAGCATGCCTGGGCCTTGTAGGGAGGTCATACACCTCATCAGGAGCATGCCTGGGCCTTGTAGGGAGGTCATACACCTCATCAGGAGCATGCCCGGGTCTTGTAGGGAGGTCATACAGCCACCTCATCAGGAGCATGCCCGGGCCTTGTAGGGAGGTCATACAGACACCTCATCAGGAGCATGCCGGGCCTTGTAGGGAGGTCATTTACCTCATCAGGAGCATGCCCGTGCCTTGTAGGGAGGTCATACAGACACCTCATCAGGAGCATGCCCGGGCCTTGTAGGGAGGTCATTTACCTCATCAGGAGCATGCCCGGGCCTTGTAGGGAGGTCATTTACCTCATCAGGAGCATGCCCGTGCCTTGTAGGGAGGTCATACAGACACCTCATCAGGAGCATGCCCGGGCCTTGTAGGGAGGTCATTTACCTCATCAGGAGCATGCCCGGGCCTTGTAGGGAGGTCACACACCTCATCAGGAGCATCCCCGGGCCTTGAAGGGAGGTCATACAGACACCTCACCAGGAGCATGCCCGGGCCTTGTAGGGAGGTCACACACCTCATCAGGAGCATGCCCGAGCCTTGTAGGGAGGTCATACAGACACCTCATCAGGAGCATGCCCGGGCCTTGTAGGGAGGTCATACACCTCATCAGGAGCATGCTCGGGCCTTGTAGGGAGGTCATACAGACACCTCATCAGGAGCATGCCCGGGCCTTGTAGGGAGGTCATACAGACACCTCATCAGGAGCATGCCCGGGCCTTGTAGGGAGGTCATACACCTCATCAGGAGCATACCCGGGCCTTGTAGGGAGGTCATACAGACACCTCATCAGGAGCATGCCCAGGCCTTGTAGGGAGGTCATACACCTCATCAGGAGCATGCCCGGGCCTTGTAGGGAGGTCATACACCTCATCAGGAGCATGCCCGGGCCTTGTAGGGAGGTTATACACCTCATCAGGAGCATGCCCGGGCCTTGTAGGGAGGTCATACAGACATCTCATCAGGAGCATGCCCGGGCCTTGTAGGGAGGTCACACACCTCATCAGGAGCATGCCCGGGCCTTGTAAGGAGGTCATACAGACACCTCATCAGGAGCATGCCCGGGCCTTGTAGGGAGGTCATACACCTCATCAGGAGCATGCCCGGGCCTTGTAGGGAGGTCATACACCTCATCAGGAGCATGCCTGGGCCTTGTAGGGAGGTCATACACCTCATCAGGAGCATGCCCGGGTCTTGTAGGGAGGTCATACAGCCACCTCATCAGGAGCATGCCCGGGCCTTGTAGGGAGGTCATACAGACTCCTCATCAGGAGCATGCCCGGGCCTTGTAGGGAGGTCATTTACCTCATCAGGAGCATGCCCGGGCCTTGTAGGGAGGTCATACAGACACCTCATCAGGAGCATGCCCGGGCCTTGTAGGGAGGTCATTTACCTCATCAGGAGCATGCCCGGGCCTTGTAGGGAGGTCATACACCTCATCAGGAGCATGTCCGGGCCTTGTAGGGAGGTCATACACCTCATCAGGAGCATGCCCGGGCCTTGTAGGGAGGTCACACACCTCATCAGGAGCATCCCCGGGCCTTGAAGGGAGGTCATACAGACACCTCACCAGGAGCATGCCCGGGCCTTGTAGGGAGGTCACACACCTCATCAGGAGCATGCCCGAGCCTTGTAGGGAGGTCATACAGACACCTCAGCAGGAGCACGCCCGGGCCTTGTAGGGAGGTCATACAGCCGCCTCATAAGGAGCATACCCGGGCCTTGTAGGGAGGCCATACACCTCATCAGGAGCACGCCCGGGCCTTGTAGGGAGGTCATACACCTCATCAGGAGCATGCCCGGGCCTTGTAGGGAGGTCATACACCTCATCAGGAGCTTGCCCGGGCCTTGTAGGGAGGTCATACACCTCATCAGGAGCATGCCCGAGCCTTGTAGGGAGGTCAGCCACCTCATCAGGAGCATGCCCGGGCCTTGTAGGGAGGTCATACACCTCATCAGGAGCATGCCCGGGCCTTGTAGGGAGGTCATACACCTCATCAGGAGCATGCCCGAGCCTTGTAGGGAGGTCAGCCACCTCATCAGGAGCATGCCCGGGCCTTGTAGGGAGGTCATACAGACACCTCATCAGGAGCATGCCTGGGCCTTGTAGGGAGGTCATACACCTCATCAGGAGCATGCCAGTGCCTTGTAGGAAGGTCATACACCTCATCAGGAGCATGCCCGGGCCTTGTAGGGAGGTCATACAGACACCTCATCAGGAGCATGCCTGGGCCTTGTAGGGAGGTCATACACCTCATCAGGAGCATGCCCGGGTCTTGTAGGGAGGTCATACACCTCATCAGGAGCATGCCTGGGTCTTGTAGGGAGGTCATACACCTCATCAGGAGCATGCCCGGGCCTTGTAGGGAGGTCATACACCTGATCAGGAGCATGCCCGGGCCTTGTAGGGAGGTCATACAGACACCTCATCAGGAGCAGCCCGGGCCTTGTAGGGAGGTCATACACCTCATCAGGAGCATGCCCGGGCCTTGTAGGGAGGTCATAAAGGCACATGGAGGCCACACACACCACTGAGCCTTATTTTCCTGTCTTGATACATTTCCATCCATTCAGGATCCGTCTATAATGTGATTTAGAGTATGAATATTGTATTAATATTGATTTATATTTTTATGTTTTATTGTTCTCAGCACATTCCACTATGTAAAGATTTTCACCTGGAATATGTCAGTCATCGGGATGAGGTCTTTCAGTGTCCCCTTTTGTTTTTTTGAGCAGTGTATGAGACAGAAGACATGGCTACAGATAAAACATAGCATAGAATAGAGCAAAGACCCTGACCTCCTGTCTCTGACTTGTAGCCATACCATACTATCTCTTTTCCAAGATGGACAACAAGAAATGGTGAACAGCTGAGGCACCTTATACCCCACGGCCCGCTGCGCCCCTGCAGTTTCTTCTGCTTTTTTTGCAGGTCGCGGCACTTTAGATGCAACTGAGGCAGAGCTGCAAATAGGGGCCACATTACAATGGTGATTGCACCAGTAAGGGGACATTGTAGTCTGTGTCCCTGAAACCACTAGGTAGGGGCACCATCTCCTACCCCTATGTCACCTCTGCATTCTGTCCACTCTCCTACTTAGGTAAGGCCTGTGGGAGCCAGTTGTTTTGCTTCCCTGATTTGAGGACCAATTAGACCTGACAACACGGTAGGGTCAGTGTTTCTCTCCATTGATGCCCCACATTACCTTCCTCTGCTTCTCCCATACACCAGTAGCAGCGGCCACCTGATGACCCCCATGTGGAACCTTTACATGAGCCTATTGGACACACATCAGGCAGTCCTCCCCCGATAGAGGATATGGAAAGTGATATTTCCCACTTAGAGAACATATACAGGACTGAGATGGGATCAGAGGTACAATGCCGTAGCTGACTCTTCCATGAACTGACCTCATTCTACTAATATCCTACCGGGACATAATATGTCGGGTACAACTTTACCAAGCAAAAGATTCTATTCTGTGTAAGACAGGTCCAAGGTAATAACATTCAGTGTCTTCTAGAGCTCCCTGCAACCATTGCTGGATGATATGCTACAAAGGAAGATGTCCTGTAACCGGGAATTCCCTGGTAAGCTGTAATGGCCAAATAGACCTACACCAGCGCCTGTGGGATCCCTCCACCTTCCTACCTGCACTTGAGCTCCTCAGGCCCGCTTCTGCCATGAGGGGGAATGAGCCTTCCGCCTCAGGCGGCAGATTTTGCGGTCCGGCAGGGGGCGGCATTATGTCCCCCCTGCTGTCATTTTTGTTCAGTATCACTTAACAAAAATGACAGCGGCCGCTCACCTGTCCCGTCGCCCGCGCTCTCCACATCCCATCAGCTCCCGTGATGTCACCCTACAGCTGTCACGGACCTCCAGGCTGTGGTGAGTGCCCGGGGTCGGTGGGGGACGCGCTGGGGTGATCACCCCACTCATTCACCACAGCCTGGAGGTCCGTGACAGCTGCAGGGTGACGTTGCGGGACCTTACGGGATGTGGAGACAGCGAAGAGCGTGGGCCGGCTGCGGCGTGGGACAGGTGAGCGGCTGGCTGCGGGGGGGGCTGCCGGCCATCACTCGGGGCGGCCGCCTGAGGTTTGCCTCAGGTGGCAGAAACCCCAGAATCGGCCCTGGAGCTCCTGGATGTCTCACTTCCAGGTTGGTCTCTGTTCCTGGGTAGTCCACCAGATAGGCGTCATCCTCATCCACCCCAGGAGCCAAGACGTTAGCAGAGAGATGTGACGGCAACAGACGAGATCTGCTAAGCCTGCTATTCCTGAGGTCTTATACTACATCCTTCATCTATCAGGACTCTAATCTCATCTACGGACATTAGGTCGGATTGTCTTGTTATCTGAGAAACAGATCACTGATCTCATTAAGTCATTACATTGACTTATAGGGCCACTTAATATGGTGGATTTGGTGGTTTCCCTACAGGAGCCGCCCCTTGGCTGGGTCCTTCCCAGAGGGAGATCTGGCTAGTCCTGTGTATCGAGACTCTTAGATGAGGCTCCACAGGCTCCTCTTTTGTCTTCTTATACGTTAGAGTTTCCTATTTTGTATTGCCAGCCTGTATGATGCAAACTCTGGAGGACTGGTAGGGTCCTTTAGGTAGATCCTCTTTAAGCAATTTTTCGTTTCCACCGTTTAACGATTGCAGACAAGCGATTTTGGGAACGAGCTGAAATCATTCACCACACTACATGGAACGATAGTCGTTAGTTGTGATTATTTGTATACTCCTGTCTACGAACGTTTGTGATTACGAACAACTGATGTGCACATACACCGAAAGATTTTCGAGCGATTAGCGAACCAAAAACAATGATTTTATGGTCAGATCTGAAGATGCCATCAATGACATAAGAACCTATTTTTGTTAGTTGATCTTTGCCTGCATAAACACAGATGATGCAAACGATTTCCCCCACGATAATCTTTCTGTGTAATACGACCCGTAGAGTCTCCTCCCCAATACTGGGTTCTCCTGATTAGACTCCATAGACGTTATTTCTTTCCTTGTTTTACTATTACACGATGGTGGTTGTGTCCCCAGTAGTGGTTTGGCTTCACCCCTCTGTATGTCAGTTATTATAATTTGCCATTCCTTATAACACACCAGCACTCCTGCAGTCTCTGCCCGTCCTATTGCTTTATCATTTAAAGGGATTGTATCACCTAGACTTTTGTTAGTTCTGGATGATTAGTGAAACCAAGGAGGTAGTTGTCTTTATTACACAATCATAATATATAAAACCAGTGGGCACCACTATAGTCAATGGAGTGCTAAACCAATGCATATAAATAACCCATAACCAAAGAAAACAAAAGCATATGCACAAGGAGGTAGCACATCACAAAAAATCTTTATTATAATATTATCACAAAGACAAAAATAGAACGCTAAATCAATCATGCAGGAGTATAGCAATAAGGGATATCCCTGAGGAAGCCGCTGGGCGGCGGAACGCGTGAGGTAACTCCTTCCCACCTGACCCATCTTTTCATACCTTTTAGGACTGATATTGTTATCATCTTTATCTTTTCATTTTATCTATATACCATTGTGGTGTTATAGGTTACAGATATTCTGCCTAGGCAGCTTGGTTATATTCTTATATTGTGTATACAGTCCAGGGTCGGTGTGGTTGAATAGTCCTTGCTGGTACGCCGCCAGGACTTCTGTAGACATTGTAATTGTTTTTCATGTAGAGTGGTATTTGGGGTTTGTCTCCCTTATTGCTACACTCCTGCATGATTGATTTAGCGTTCTATTTTTGTATTTGTGATAATAATATAATAAAGATTTTTTGTGATGTGCTACCTCCTTGTGCATATGCTTTTGTTTGCTTTGGTTATGGGTTATTTATATGCATTGGTTTAGCACTCCATTGACTATAGTGGTGCCCACTGGTTTTATTTATTATGATTGTGTAATAAAGACAACGATCAGCGCATGTTTGTGTAATAAAGACAACGATCAGTGCATGATTGTGTAATAAAGACAACGATCAGCGCATGTTTGTGTAATAAAGACAACGATCAGCGCATGTTTGTGTAATAAAGACAACGATCAGCTGATGAAACAGAGTGATAATCTGCGGGATCTGCGTGCTCAGCGTACCCCGGCTGCTTATCTCCTCCATTGTTTTGTTCTTGTGTCTTTGACTACTTGGATGGGGTTTGGATCAGACATCATGCATGTCGGCTGATCATTGTCTTCTATGACATGAGGCCTGAATACGTCCGATAATCACTTTGTGTAATAGGGCCATTAGCCACAGGTAAGGGACCACGGTTGTCCAGTCGCCCAGGGCTGTGTGAGGCAAGCAGGCAGGGTCAGCTGGGTGGGACCAGGCTGGGGCTCGCTGACTGTGTCCTTCCACCAGCCGTACTCCACCTTCGGACACCAAGCCTCAATCACTGAGAAGAATCATAATACTGCTTCGGTTTATATAGTGCCAACATTTCACAGCGTTGTACAGAGCTTATCACCACTCAGTCCCTGTCCACACTGGGGCTCACAATCTCAGCCATGTTTCCTTCTCCTGACAACCCCAAGTGTTGTCCCCCCCAACCTCAAGCGCTGATCATGTGTGGTCGGACCAGGAACCCATCGATACCACCTCAGCCATTATGGGCTTGGAAACTTAGCGATAACCTCCTGCTGTGTTGTAGTGCGGATATTACACAATCACCTGCTTCATATACTGATGTACTCGCACAGCTCTACAGTGTAGTTACCATAGTGGTATCAATGGTGAAGGAGCCGTGACGTCACGTGGCCTGCAGCGACAGCGCCTCCCAAGGGATGAAACATCCTCAGCAGCTCTTTATTATCCCCGATATAACCAGGGGACACTAGGGGTTGTAGTCTCCATCAACTCATTCACATAATGAGCCAAGGCCCTAAACAATGTGTCGGTGTGAGAAAACGGATATAAAGGGGCACATATAGGACCACAGGCGTCCTGTCCATAGAGATTTACTGGGTGTTCACGTCTAACCCCTAAATGCACACGGTCTGTGACTGATGTACTGATGTGGGGGGTCCCCGGGTAATCCCCTATGTGTATTAGTACAGTTACGTATCCATTCATTGTATGTACAGATAATCCGCACCTGTCTGTCTACTGCACAAAATACTACTATCCAATAGGGGTGCAGAGAGGGTTACAATGTTATATGGAGACACAACTAACTGAGGACCATCACCATCCAAAATCCCATCAGGATCCAGTAAAGGGGTTGTGGTGGATAACTCCTCATGCAGGGGGGACATGATGGCTTTGTATACTTACCTGTCTCTCCACCGCAGCTGTCCTGGGCCCACTGCTCCGCACCGCTATCAGCGTTTCAACAACATCCACTGACGCACCAGTCCCACAGTAACATAGACTCTATGCTGAGCAGCCATTTCTGGTAGGAGCAGCACGTCAGCAGAAGCTGTCAAAACGCTGACAGCGCCGCCAAGTGGATGGCCCCGGAAATAGCAGCTGCAGTAAAGTGGGACAGGTAAGTATACAGAACTGTCATGTCCCCCCCTGCATGGCTGATTAAGAAATTATCCACCACAACCCCTTTAACTCTTAGCTTCTTGTTGCTACAAAAGACCAGACTGAATGTTTCCTTTGTTTTCTTTCTGGTCATTATTTCTGTTTTGGGTTAGTGAGGGTTGTATAGGCCGAAAATGCATCATAATCTGCGCTCGTTCTCAGTTACCCCAGTACTATAGACATCAGTGAGTCTGCGCTTGCTCTCAGTTACCCCAGTACTAAAGACATCAGTGAGTCTGCACTTGCTCTCAGTTACCCCAGTACTATAGACATCAGTGAGTCTGCGCTCGCTCTCAGTTACCCCAGGACTATAGACATCAGTGAGTCTGCGCTCGTTCTCAGTTACCCCAGTACTATAGAAATCAGTGAGTCTGCGCTCGCTCTGTTACCCCAGGACTATAGACATCAGTGAGTCTGCGCTCGCTCTGTTACCCCAGTACTATAGCCATCAGTGAGTCTGCGCTCCCTCTCAGTTACCCCAGTACTATAGACATCAGTGAGTCTGCGCTCGCTCTCAGTTACCCCAGTACTATAGCCATCAGTGAGTCTGCGCTCACTCTCGGACAGGCATTGAGTCTTTCTTCCATTGATTCCTGTTGATCCTTATTGAAGCTTCAGAGTGAAATGTTCCTCCAGTGTCTGTAAATTATAAGTCACCTCACATGTGACTTTGCAGTCTCTGTCCGTCTCCTGTGCTGTGAAGGTGACTGTGGAGAAGCTTCCGGATCCGTCACACTTGTTCTGTACGTCACCATCTATAGGAAACATTCCTCTCCTCCAGAAGAACTCGGAACTATCTGCGTCACATCCCTCCACGTAACATGTGAGTGTGACCTCACCCCCCACCCGTGGACTCTCCGTCAGGCACTGGATGCCTCTGGTCTTCAGTGGAGTCCTCAGATGTCCTGCAGAGAGAGAAGAAAATGGAGGGTAAATTCTGCTGCTTCCTCAGCTGGGAGGGTGTGAGAGTCGCTGTTACGTATCATTAAAGTGTACCTGACCATTCAAAAACTTGTCATGGAGACGTCAAAAGTTTTGATCAGTCAGATGTTAGTGTAAGGAACTGGGAGAGGACCGCGCAGCAGCACATCCTCTCCCTGCTCTGTGTTAGAAAAAAAGAGTCAGGCTTATAATGGAGTCCGGCTTAAAATGGAGTCAGGCTTCTAATGGAGTCAGGCTTCTAATGGAGTCAGGCTTCTAATGGAGTCCGGCTTCTAATGGAGTCCGGCTAATAATGGAGTCCGGCTTCTAATGGAGTCAGGCTAATAATGGATCCGGCTTATAATGGAGTCTGGCTAATAATGGAGTCCGGCTTCTAATGGAGTCAGGCTTCTAATGGAGTCCGGCTAATAATGGAGTCAGGCTTATAATGGAGTCCGGCTAATAATGGAGTCCGGCTTATAATGGAGTCCGGCTAATAATGGAGTCCGGCTTATAATGGAGTCCGGCTAATAATGGAGTCCGGCTAATAATGGAGTCCGGCTTCTAATGGAGTCAGGCTTATAATGGAGTCCGGCTAATAATGGAGTCCGGCTTATAATGGAGTCCGGCTAATAATGGAGTCCGGCTTCTAATGGAGTCAGGCTTCTAATGGAGTCAGGCTAATAATGGAATCCGGCTTCTAATGGAGTCCGGCTTCTAATGGAGTCAGGCTAATAATGGATCCGGCTTATAATGGAGTCTGGCTTATAATGGAGTCCGGCTAATAATGGAGTCCGGCTTCTAATGGAGTCCGGCTTCTAATGGAGTCCGGCTTCTAATGGAGTCCGGCTAATAATGGAGTCCGGCTTCTAATGGAGTCAGGCTTCTAATGGAGTCGGGCTAATAATGGAGTCCGGCTAACAATGGAGCTCTATAAAGCCCGACTCTTTTCTTTCTTACACAGAGCAGGCAGCGGATGTGCTGCAGCGCGGTCCTCTCCCCGCACATTCTCCCAATCAGTACAGACCTGAACACTCGGACAAATCAAAACTTTTTACATGTCTCTATTACAGGTCAAAAGTTTTTGGAAACAACAGGTACACTCTAAGGAGCCCGGCTGAACAGATGCTCAGTACTACAATTCCCAGAATGCTTTGCTTCTCCTCTGCTGTTTGTCACAGCCCTCCCATCCTGCCTGTTCCCCTCCTACAGCACTCCTCCATTGTGTAGCACAGCTGACTCTCTCCATACAACCAGTCAGCAGCAGCTGCTCTATTCACCTCCTGTCTGCTCCTCCTTCTGCGGCATTATTCATGCTGTAAGCAGTCTGTCCTCAGTGCCCTAATAAGTATATGAGAGGGACATTGTGACGTTGGCTGTGTGGGCTGGACAGACATGGTGACATAAAGCGGGGCAGGCTTCATCTCAGAGACGAGATCCAGCCAAGCTTCCTGAGACAGCGGAGGAGGGAGGAGCTGGGAAGCTGCTGAGACAACACTGATAGTGAGAGGACTACACAACTTCCTGTAAGGGGTGAGGCAAGTATAAGTACGCTGAAGCCAGTGCTATTAGTGATATCACTATAAGTTACACGTCCTGGGGTGATCACACAGAGGCGGAGGTGTAACGCCTGGAGTAGTGGATCCACTGGACCGTCACCAGCGATAGCAGTAACCTCACCAGGGAGCGGAGTCTAAGGGGCCGCTGGTATTCACCAGAGCCCGCCGCAAGGCGTGATGGACTTGCTGCGGCAGGCGACCCCCAGGTCGCTACCCCTGGCTTGGTTGCTAGTGACGGCAGGCAGGAGTGCAGGCAGAGGATAGTAGACGTGCTCGCAGGTGGCGGACAGGACTCAGGAACAATGGGAAGGCAGCGGACAAGGACTAGGGACAAGGACTGAAGACAGGAACAAGGGACAAGGACTAAGGTCAGGAACAACAGGGAGCTGGGCCAAACGCTATGGGAAGCATATAGAGGCTCCAACACCTGTAGTGGGGCAGGGCTGGAATATATAGGGAGTGATTGGTGCAACTAACCAATTAGGGGCGGACTGGCCCTTTAAATCTGAGACAGCCGGCGCGCGCGCGCCCTAGGAGGCGGGGACGCGCGCGCCGGGCGGCACAGACGGAGACAGGAGCGGGACCAGGTAAGACGCCCCCCGGGGCCGAACATGTAGCAGCGCCGGGTCCCTGCACAAGGGCCCCGGCAGCAGCATGAGACAGAGGGAGGTCGTGGCGGCGGCCCGGAGCACAGGACGCCGACGCGGCCGTGACAGTACCCCCCCCCTTTGGCCTCCCCCTCTTTCTAGCCTGCAGGAACCTCTTGATGAGATCTTGGTCCAGGATGTTAGCCTCGGGTTCCCAGGATCTCTCCTCAGGACCAAAACCTCTCCAGTCCACCAGGAAGAATCGTCTCCCTCTGACAGTTTTCATGGCCAGAATGTCTTTAACAGCGTAGACGTCGTCAGAGATTGCTTGTGGAGCAGAGAACGAAGACTTATCGGAGAACCGGTTCAGGACCACTGGTTTTAAGAGGGAAACATGGAAGGCCTTCGGAATCCACATAGTGGGGGGTAGGCGGAGTTTGTAGGTGACAGGGTTGATGCGTCTTAGCACCGAGAAAGGACCGAGGAATCGAGGGCCCAACTTGTAGCTGGGAATCTTGAGTCGGACATATTTGGCCGAGAGCCAGACTTTGTCACCTGGGAGAAAATTCGTGGCAGGTCTCCTCTTCTTATCAGCCTGGTCCTTCATGCGTTCAAAAGCTTTCAGTAAGGACTGTCGAGTTTGTTCCCAGATCGATTTTCAAATTTTCAAAGGACTGTACCTCCCACCAAGATGTAATATATTGTTTATGGCAGATGGTCAGTTCCTTGAAGGCAATCCTAAGTGAGGGAGTATATTTTGGTTGAGTAAATGTTTTGTCGGAAAAAACTTCTCTTGCTTCTGATAGCCAGCTGTCTGCATCTAAAACATCTGCCACAAAACCAGCCATGCCGATAAATAAGTCAACAACATGTATGGATAAGTGTGTTAAGTAACACCATGTACCAAATAATTCAATTAATCCTAGCAATATAAACAACAGTAACACGAGTAGGATATGCTTAATTAGAGAGCATTTATTCAGGTGACACCTTCACCAATATATACAAATATTTACAGATAAGATCATTAATCAAAGATTACGCACACTGCCGTGCCGTTCTTTCCCTATGTCGGGATATGTCTAGTACAGTCTGGTGCTTGTAATAGTCCATTAATTATAACCAATATTAACAAGCAAACGGTTTAAAACAAACAAATCTACACCGTGATGGTCACGCCAAGACAATAACTCTATCCCGTTACGATATGAGTATGGCAGTCAATCACACCAATCACTGTCATGTAGTGTTAATCAAAATAGTCAATTATTTATGCCTCGCCCAACACGTTTCAGTCACCGGTAAACGTGACCTCATCAGGGGCGCAGAGGCTATTACTAGATTGTGACAATGTAGTACAGTTAGGTATAATACATAGTACACATATAGTTAGAGGACTGTAGGTAATATCAAGCACAGCGATGTGGCTACTCACTATACCGTAGTTAGAAGCAGTGGGAGGGATGGTCCTCGGTAGCAGTGGCTACAATAGACCCTGTGGAGAAATCCATATTGATAGCCACATATGTAATGTCGATACCACCATGTTATAGAAGAAGGGTGATTATACTCACGATTATCCCTCTATGCTTTATGTTTCTGAGTGAGTGCCCCGTGTTCCTTGGAATTTCTGCCCACAGAGGAAAAGTGTTGTATAGTGGTAAATACCCTCATACAGTTAATAGTATTGCATACTGTAGTGCAGAACAAGTAGGGAACTTACGTAGCTGTCCTGTGTCAGTAGAGACTAGTCCTCCTGCGGTCCTGCAGTGGCGGATAGACGGAAGCGCTCGCGGCCGTATAATGTGGTTAAGAGGCCGCGCGGTCACGGCGCGTCTGACGTCATCGGGCCGTTTGGGAGCGCGCCAAGCTGCCGACACTCCCCGTGCACGCCCTTCGGGGAGTGTTCACTCTCTGTTGGTAAACAGAGTAGTGATGCGCCTGGTCAACTGCGCTCTCGCGTCCCCGAGATGAAAGCAGAACACAGGAATAGTGTAATCCTGTGCTGCTAGTGAATCGGCTTATGATCTGGTGGATATGGGCAAGTGTCAGCGCAAAGACCAATGTTATGTACGGTCATGAGACTATAAATAGTAGCAAGAGATTTGGTCTGATGACATTCCGATAATTCCAGGAGTGAGTATTTAACTAAAGTCTGCTTAGATGAGTAGGCTTCATATTGTTTGTTATATATGCCTAAGTAAGTGCAATTATCCATGAAGTATGGTGATGATGTTAGGGTCCCTAACCCCCCCTAACTAGATTAAGGATAAAGGGAGTGAGTTAGCATGTGGGGAATGATAAATAAGGCATTGGGGTCTACAATTCCCTGATATGCCCTATTCTATGATCCCTATAGCCTAGGTGGGGTGGCCGCCCTAAAAAGGGCGGTCCCACTCTGGAACCTAAGTTAGTGCCCCCTGAGATACCCTAATAGACTAATAAGGAAACCAGCTCCACTGTCTTGTAGAGGGTCCACTGGCCCCTTTCCTGACTGCCTACGTTCAGCTGGTAGTACCTGGATGGGGGGGGGGCTGTATGTCTAGGGTATGCACGAGAAAGGGGACAGTCGGGGGGAGGGGTGAAAAGGACGGTAGGTATTGTGGAGTAGGAGGAGGAAGACGGGGAGAACACAAGGGGGGGGGGATGATTGTTATATAAAGCAAGCAAAGTTTAACAGCTCGTTGAGCCCTTTCGGTTCTAGGGTCTGGAGTGTATATGTCCATCTTGTTTCACGTTGTAACAGTAGTCTGTCCATATCCCCCCCTCTAGGAGATGGTTTAAGGCTGTCAATTGCTATAAAGCTAATGCACGTAGGATCCCCTCCGTGACATTTAACTACATGTGTGGCTATTGGAGATGCAAAACCTAGAGCATCTCAGTATCGAACCGGAGGTTATGCTGACCAGTATTGATGTAGAGTCACTTTATTCTTCGATTCCACACGAATGGGGACTAAAAGACGTAGAGTACTACCTCTCCACAAGGGGCACACATTGCCAGGCACACAATCATTTTGTACTGGATCTACTCAAATTCATTTTAACCAGGAATTTTTTTCTTTTTGATGGCAGATACTTCCACCAGCTCAGGGGGACCGCGATGGGGAGCCCTTGTGCCCCCACGTACGCTAATCTCCTTCTGGGCTGGTGGGAGGCCACCATAGCCCTAAGTGACGAACGCGAACATTTTGGTAGCTGGGTACTCACCTGGTCTAGATTTATAGACGATATTTTCATTTTATGGTCAGGTTCTAAAACAGACTTTGACAACTTCATGACCTCTTTAAACAAAAACCATATTGGCCTAGCCTTTACATATGAAACCCAAAATGACTCGATCACATTCTTAGATGTCAGGATCTCAAAAACACAACGGGGGTACCTTGAAACAACTATACACAGAAAAGACACAGCCACAAACAGTCTCCTCAGGTGGGAGAGCTATCACCCGACCCCTTTAAAACGAGGCATACCTAAGGGCCTATATCTCCGCCTGAGGAGAAACTGTTCAAATGAAACCGATTTTTTTGCTCAAGCCAGAGACGTTAGACACAGATTCAGAGCGAGAGGCTATCCAGACTACACACTGAGAACAGCCTTCCAGATAGCTAAAAATAAAGAAAGGGGGGATCTCCTTATTCCTAAACAGAAACTGGACAATAAGGAACCTATCCGTATTATAGGTACATTTGATGCTGAAGCCCAACAAGTGAGGGACATTATACATAAACATTGGGGAGTGCTCACTCTTGACCCGGAAATCAAGGAGGTCATAGGTGACCACCCTAAAATTACATACAGGAAAGGACGGAGTATAGGGGACACGGTCATGATGAGTCACCTGACAGCCCCTATGACACCACACACATGGTTGGACACCATACCACTACCCATTGGTTGTCATAGATGTGGACACTGTAAGGCCTGCTCCTTTGTGATGAAAACAAGGACCTTCTCTAGTTCCATGACAGGGGAGACCTATCAAATTAAAAGCTTCATGAATTGTAGCACAATGATGGTTATTTACCTGGCCATTTGCACCTGCTCTATGCAATATGTAGGAAAGACATTAAGACCATGGCGTAGAAGAATTTTAGAGCACATTGGTGACATAAGGAACAAAAGGGACACTCCATTAGCCACACATGTAGTTAAATGTCACGGAGGGGATCCTACGTGCATTAGCTTTATAGCAATTGACAGCCTTAAACCATCTCCTAGAGGGGAGGATATGGACAGACTACTGTTACAACGTGAAACAAGATGGACATATACACTCCAGACCCTAGAACCGAAAGGGCTCAACGAGCTGTTAAACTTTGCTTGCTTTATATAACAATCATCCCCCCCCTTGTGTTCTCCCCGTCTTCTTCCTCCTACTCCACAATACCTACCGTCCTTTCCACCCCTCCCCCCTTCCCCCCCCCCCCGACTGTCCCCTTTCTCGTGCATACCCTAGACATACAGCCCCCCCCCCCCATCCAGGTACTACCAGCTGAACGTAGGCAGTCAGGGAAGGGCCCAGTGGACCCTCTACAAGACAGTGGAGCTGGTTTCCTTATTAGTCTATTAGGGTATCTCAGGGGGCACTAACTTAGGTTCCAGAGTGGGACCGCCCTTAACATTGGTCTTTGCGCTGACACTTGCCCATATCCACCAGATCATAAGCCGATTCACTAGCAGCACAGGATTACACTATTCCTGTGTTCTGCTTTCATCTCGGGGACGCGAGAGCGCAGTTGACCAGGCGCATCACTACTCTGTTTACCAACAGAGAGTGAACACTCCCCGAAGGGCGTGCACGGGGAGTGTCGGCAGCTTGGCGCGCTCCCAAACGGCCCGATGACGTCAGACGCGCCGTGACCGCGCGGCCTCTTAACCACATTATACGGCCGCGAGCGCTTCCGTCTATCTGCCACTGCAGGACCGCGGGAGGACTAGTCTCTACTGACACAGGACAGCTACGTAAGTTCCCTACTTGTTCTGCACTACAGTATGCAATACTATTAACTGTATGAGGGTATTTACCACTATACAACACTTTTCCTCTGTGGGCAGAAATTCCAAGGAACACGGGGCACTCACTCAGAAACATAAAGCATAGAGGGATAATCGTGAGTATAATCACCCTTCTTCTATAACATGGTGGTATCGACATATCCATATTGATAGCCACATATGTATTCTCCACAGGGTCTATTGTAGCCACTGCTACCGAGGACCATCCCTCCCACTGCTTCTAACTACGGTATAGTGAGTAGCCACATCGCTGTGCTTGATATTACCTACAGTCCTCTAACTATATGTGTACTATGTATTATACCTAACTGTACTACATTGTCAAAATCTAGTAATAGCCTCTGCGCCCCTGATGAGGTCACGTTTACCGGTGACTGAAACGCGTTGGGCGAGGCATAAATAATTGACTATTTGGATTAACACTACATGACAGTGATTGGTGTGATTGACTGCCATACTCATATCGTAACGGGATAGAGTTATTGTCTTGGCGTGACCATCACGGTGTAGATTTGTTTGTTTTAAACCGTTTGCTTGTTAATATTGGTTATAATTAATGGACTATTACAAGCACCGGACTGTACTAGACATATCCCGACATAGGGAAAGAACGGCACGGCAGTGTGCGTAATCTTTGATTAATGATCTTATCTGTAAATATTTGTATATATTGGTGAAGGTGTCACCTGAATAAATACTCTCTAATTAAGCATATCCTACTCGTGTTACTGTCCTTCTTCTGAACAAAGAAAAATCCAGCGCCAGCGGGAGACGTGGATTTACGAATGAAGCCCTTCTGTAAGTTCTCCCGGATGTAGGAGGACATGGCTTCAGTCTCGGGCACAGAGAGAGGGTATACTCGACCCCGTGGAGGAGAAGCCCCTGGAAGAAGGTCTATAGGGCAATCATAGGCACGATGAGGTGGTAGAGAGTCCGCCTCCTTGGCCGAGAAAACATCAACAAAGTCTTGGTAGTCCTCCGGTAGTCCGGATAGAGGCTTGGCATAAGCAGGTGACCTCGTAGAGCACTTGGGTTGAAGAGACCTTAGACACAGATTATGACAGTCCTGGCCCCAGCTGAGAACCTCCCCAGTTCTCCAGTCCAGCTTAGGGGTATGTAATTGTAGCCAAGGAAGACCCAGCAGGATGTTGGAAGAGGAATGGCGCAAGACATAGAAGGAGATCCTCTCCTGATGTAAGGCGCCCACCTGGAGGACTAGGGGTGCCGTCTGGCAGTGCACAGCTTCGGTAAGAATCTCCCCCGTAACCGAAGAGATAGACCGGGGTTGGGCTAGCTGGATCACGGGTAGCCGCCATCTTTGGACCAACGAAGCAGAAATGAAACTGCCAGCAGCGCCAGAGTCGATGAGGGCAGTAGTCTGGAGAACTTGCCCTGAGGGTGTCTGGATGGAGACGGGCATAGTCAACCTTGGAGAGGTGGCATTCACACCTAGGGAGGCCTCTCCCACCGGACCTAGGTGCGAGCGTTTCCCGGACGCTGAGGACGTTGGGGACATCTCTGCCGATAGTGATCAGCGCCACCGCAATAGAGGCAGAGATTCAGGTCCAGTCGACGGGCTCTCTCATCAGTCGTCAGGCGAGCTCGTTCTACCTGCAAAGGAACCTCTGGAGACGACTGGGACATAGGAGCAACGGGACTCTGGAACACCGGTGCCAGCCGAGGATGGCGACGGGGCAGGCTCAGTCGTCGTTCCTGCCGGACCTCCTCCTCTCTCTCGGAAAACCTGGTGTAGACTCTGGTAGCCAGTAGGATGAGTTCGTTCAAAGAGGTAGGCAGGTCTCGGGCAGCGAGCACATCTTTCACTCGGCTGGACAGGCCCTTTTTAAAGGTGGCAATTAGAGCGGACTCATTCCAGTCTAGTTCTGCCGCCAGGGTGCGGAACTGGATGGCATAATCACCAACGGAGGAAGTTCCTTGGGATAGGTTGAGGAGAGCAGTCTCAGCCGAAGACGCACGGGCAGGTTCCTCAAAGACAGAGCGGAACTCAGCCAGGAAGGTTCGGAGATTAGCAGCAACAGGGTCTTCACGGTCCCACAGTGGTGTGGCCCAGGCCAGAGCTCTACCCTCCAATAGGCTGATGATGAAAGCCACTTTAGAGCGCTCGGTGGCAAACTGACTGCTTAGAAGTTCGATATGCATGGTGCATTGGGTCAGGAATCCTCTGCACAACTTAGGGTCACCTCCATATTTACTTGGGAGAGCCAGTCGGAGCTTAGCAGAGGCTGCAGGAGGTGATGACTGCTGAGCGGTGGTATGCTGCTGTACGGCTGCAGTCAGTTGTTGGATCAGCTGTGACTGTTGCTGGATTTGTTGAGCCTGTAGGGCGACCACTCGGGCGACCTCGCGGATATCAGGCACCTTGCCGGGATCCATGGTTGGAGCCTACTGTAACGCCTGGAGTAGTGGATCCACTGGACCGTCACCAGCGATGGCACTAACCTCACCAGGGAGCGGAGTCTAAGGGGCCGCTGGTATTCACCAGAGCCCGCCGCAAGGCGGGATGGACTTGCTGCGGCAGGCGACCCCCAGGTCGCTACCCCTGGCTTGGTTGCTAGTGACGGCAGGCAGGAGTGCAGGCAGAGGATAGTAGACGTGCTCGCAGGTGGCGGACAGGACTCAGGAACAATGGGAAGGCAGTGGGCAAGGACTAGGGACAAGGACTGAAGACAGGAACAAGGGACAAGGACTAAGGTCAGGAACAACAGGGAGCTGGGCCAAACGCTATGGGAAGCATATAGAGGCTCCAACACCTGTAGTGGGGCAGGGCTGGAATATATAGGGAGTGATTGGTGCAACTAACCAATTAGGGGCGGACTGGCCCTTTAAATCTGAGACAGCCGGCGCGCGTTCCCTAGGAGGCGGGGACGCGCGCGCCGGCCGGCACAGACGGAGACAGGAGCGGGACCAGGTAAGGCGCCCCCCGGGGCCGAACATGTAGCAGCATGTCCCTGCACAAGGGCCCCGGCAGCAGCATGAGACAGAGGGAGGTCGCGGCGGCGGCCGTGACAGGAGGCCAGTATTACTATAATCCCCCCCCCCTTTCAGCTCATGATTCCTCCTCTCTACTATCCATACACTGATATTGGTGAATCATTGTCTCCACACGACTGTCTCTTACCTGCGTCTGGTCTGGAGACAGACGGACGTCCTTCAGGACTCTTTCCTATAACAGAGAAATCAGTGTGTGAGAAGAGCTGATGTACCTGAGTGGATGGAGTCATCACACGATCTGTGCCACGACCCCTCAGCGATCCGCCATGCGAGAAAATAGGTCATGCCCAGCGGAGGATGGCAGCACGGATCCCCCATCAGAAGTGCAGCCCCCCCCCCCCCCCTCCGGCAGCAGAGATGACAGGAGAGCATAATCTGACAACTACTCGACTACTTCCCTCGTGCCAGCTGGCTTACACACGTTCACCTGAAGTCACAGGGGTTATGCTGGTTCGTGTAGCTCTTGTCACCTCTTCTGGTGGGAAGGGGGGGGGTCATGGATCCGCGACCACAGACAATTTTACGGAACGTGTGAACACAACCTTACACCATATGTCACTTCTAGGTTGTACAGGGATCCTACCTGCGAGGTTCAGGGTGCATGAATGCACATACACTTTCTTAGTGACAGAATGTGTCACCTCACAGCGGATGGCCGCCATATTGTCCTTGTCCCCCGGGGTGAACCTCAGGCTGCTGGTACAAGTACACAGAGAGTCCTTCCCGATCTCCGGATCTGATGTGGTGACGGCATGGCTGGGAAATGGGTTGAAGTCTTTGTACCATTTCACTTTAATGTCTGGTGTGAATCCTGATATGGTTACTGTACAGGTGGCGTCCTTCCCTGCGACAGGTCTGTCCGGCCGCACAGTTATGTCTGAGAATATCGGGACTTTATCTGTAAGAAGAGAGTAAGATTACTGCAGTCACCAGGGCACCATGGGGCCAGGACACATCACAAGCTAGCCGCCTCTGTACCCCTCCACCTGCTGTATACATGAAGAGTCAGTCACCAGGGCACCATGGGGCCAGGACACATCACAAGCTAGCCGCCCCTGTACCCCTCCACCTGCTGTATACATGAAGAGTCAGTCACCAGGGCACCATGGGGCCAGGACACATCACAAGCTAGCCGCCCCTGTCACCCTCCACCTGCTGTATACATGAAGAGTCAGTCACCAGGACACCATGGGGCCAGGACACATCACAAGCTAGCCGCCTCTGTACCCCTCCACCTGCTGTATACATGAAGAGTCAGTCACCAGGGCACCATGGGGCCAGGACACATCACAAGCTAGCCGCCCCTGTCACCCTCCACCTGCTGTATACATGAAGAGTCAGTCACCAGGACACCATGGGGCCAGGACACATCACAAGCTAGCCGCCTCTGTACCCCTCCACCTGCTGTATACATGAAGAGTCAGTCACCAGGTCACCATGGGGCCAGGATACATCACAAGCTAGCCGTCCTGAGTGAACCTGCCATTCCCTGCTCACAAGCGGCTACAACCATAGTAACAATGGAGGCCACCCCCATGACGTATCACCTCATCAGGGCACATGTTGGTATCCAGCCCATATGTGCTGTTACATTTGCTCTCTCTCTCTTTCGTACATGTGCACAGGTTGTCCATGCTCTACAAACATATCTATTGAGGAAGGTTTTAAGAAATCCTGGCTAAGGGCTCCGCATATAGACTGGTACCATGAGCAGATACCTTCCACAATCCTGAATGTGATAACATTGCCATATTATGTCCCATCAGGTTATCCCCCTTACAGGGCTTCTCTAATTTATATAAAAACAAACTGGGGTCAGCAAGGGGCGTAAGACCAGAGCCGGTGCCCCAATCTGCCCGGGTGCTTCGGTAACTTTCCTCTACGGCACGCTCTCCCAGCAGATGACGTTCCCGGCACATGGCTCTTCACCTGTACAACACGTCCTGATGTTTCTCAGATTGGAAAGTCCCTTTACGATTACTAACACTAGAGGATACTACAGCTGCTGATCGGCCTCATTCTGCTGGACAGACAATGGCTCAGATGTCACCTTCCCTATATGTTCAGACGTCTACTCACCACGTATACTATATGCAGGTGGAGCGGCCTTTATACTCCCCCTTCCCTAACAGAAGAATATTATAAGACACAGGTTTATATCGGTCATTGACCTCAGAGCGGTTTCTTACCCGGTAGCTGTACATAATGGCTTTTCCTGAGCGGCTCTCTCATGTCCTTGTGGATCACAGAGCAGGTGTAGGCCTTGCCGCAGTCCAGGGCGGTAGCAGTAAACCGCAGTGAGCAGGATACGGAGCCGTCCTTCTCTTCTCCTTGTCCCTTCTCCAGAGGTTTCTCCCCTCGTAACCACTGAACCTTTATGTCTTGTGGATGAGCGTTGGTCACCTTACAGCGCAGAGTCACAAGCTGCCCATAGCTGGGGTCCTGGGGGTCACTGGTGATGTCACCAAGAGCCGGGAATCCTGGGAAGGATGAGAAGACATTTTATGTATATTAAATGAATAGGAAAAATATCCATAGATTTTATTTACCATTCCCCTCCATTCCCTTTCGGCTTTTCACAGGTTTGTGGGTTACCATATGTCTCTTTGTATCCAGTAGACGTAATCCATACCCCCCTAATACCTGAAGGAGCGTAATGTCTGCAGAACTATCACCAGGCACAGGGTAACTGGGCTCCAGTGAGAGGCGCTGGACATTGGCCCCATGAGGTATGACCAGAGCGGGGGAGGTCACTGATCTATCAGGATTAGAGATAAGCTAACCGCCCGTCTAAATGAAGCGCTTTGTTGGATCGACAAGCGGCTTATCGGCCAGCTGCCCTTCAACTCTGCTCCACTCCCTGCTGCTCCTCCCCGGGGTGTCAGGGAGAAAAGCTGGATCCAGTCCTGGGAAATGTAATCAGGATATGCTGGAGGAATCCAAGAAGAGAAGACAACACAGGAACAAACCACATCAGCGATGTTCACTATATATACACTGTAGGTGCAAGGGGGCCAACCAAACCCACCCAGGACCCAGACCCACCATAATGGATGGTTACAGGACTCGGATAGGCTGATCAGATACTTACCTCCCAGGATCAGTCTGTGTCTCTTCACAATCGTCTTTCCACAATGAATCAGCTCCATTCGGAAATTCTCCTCATGACATCCGGCATCTGCAATAAACTCCACGGCCAACGTCCCCGAGAACCTTCCGGACCCCGGATCTTCCTGTATTATTTCTCTGCACATTTCTGGTCGCATCCGAGTTATATCCCTATGCCAGGAGCACTGTATATCCTTAGGGTACAAGTCACTGACATCACAGGACAAGGTCACCATCTTATTATACTCAGGAGACGGAGGATCACAGCGAATCTCCGACACCTTGGGATCACACACTGGAAGAGAGAAGATACAGTCATATACACATTTACAGTGCTTCCTCTGTTCTCAAACCTAATCCGTTCTGGAGGGAGCTGAGCAGTGTTTCCCATAGGAAATAATGTAAATCCGGACCCCTAAGCTAAACTTAGCTCTTTCCTGGCCTCATCCTTAGGGCTCTTTCACACTATCGGGATCCCCTAGCCGCCGCCCGGCACGATGTGCTCTCCTGTCATCTCATCTACAACTCACCTATTCCCCGCGCTGACCGGATACACGTGCTCCCTGGAAGTGGCCGGGACTACGCTGCCAGGAGAAGGTAGCGTAGTCCATGCCACTTCTGGTGAAGATGAAGGCGGTCAGCGTGGGGAGTAGGTGAGTTGGTGAGTTGTAGATGGGATGACATCGTGCTCGCCTGTCATCTCTGCAGCTGGGTGGCGGGGGGGATCCGTGCCGCGATCCGCACTACGACATGTCCTATTTTTTTGTGGTGCGGGTCGCGGCATAGATCACGTGAATGGCCACATTCACTACAATGGGCCCTAAAATTGTCCGTGGTTGCGGATCCGTGACCTCGGACAATTTTTCCGGGACGTGTGAATGTGATTGCTTACATAGGTTATTGCACTCCAGGACTGACCCTTACCTACTCTCTCCTCTCTTCCATGCGTGTTGATGGCCAAGTTCATCAGCAAGACAATGTATTCCAATACAACTAGAGCTTCAACACAATCCCGTGGTCAATCACAACAACAGACCAAGAGCTCCACAAACAAATCCCCCAAAAAACAAAAAACATCAGGGATCTTATTCTCTCAGCTACCGGATGACGCCATACAAGCATCCCCTGAGAACTTGCCCCCAGATGATATAACGTCACCGAACCTGTCTCCAGCCATAACAGTGGCCTCCTCCCCAGAGGTCAACCAGATGGCCTCGCTGGCCCAGGAAGTCTCCAGTTACTTGCTACCTTTACTAGACAAACGATTTGATGTCCTCCACACTTCCATAAATGTCGCACTAGTACAGATCTCCGCTAATGCTCAGATAATTGCCGCTTCTTGGGAATCCCAGAGTCAATCACTGGGGATAACCTCACAAACTATCTCACCAAGGACCTCCCGGAGGCCCTACAGATGGACTTAGACCCTGATCCGCTCATGATTGAAAGAGCTCACAGGATTGGACCACAAAGACAGGAGAGAGGACAGAGACCTCGGACAGTTATTGCTATGTATCTAAACTGGACCAACAAAGAAAAAAGTCCTCAGAGCATATCGCCAGAAAAAATCCCTGCAAATCCGTGACCAAAAAATACTCATCTTCCAAGACTTTTCCGCAGCAGTGTCTGCAAAGCGCAGGACATTCACAGCTGTCTGCAAACACCTATTTGACAACAATGTCAGATTCCAGCTCTTATACCCTGCTCGCCTGAAAACCTTTGAAAATGGCAGGCCAGTCTTCTACGATGACCCAGAAGAAGCTAGAAGACGCCTGCTAAGAGATATACCTGGCTAATTTCTCATCTTTGCAACTTCCTGGAAAGTGTGACTCTTCTCCATCTTCTATTTCATGTTCAGAAGATTAGATGTTGGAGGCCCAATACTAGCCTCCCTTTCGGTTGCACGTTGCAACCACATGTTTTTGTTATTATTATTTGCCTTTATTCTCATGATAAGTAACATGTTGTTTTTGCATCTGCAGAAAAGCACTTCCTCTTCCTCCCCCCCCTCCCCCCTGGGCACCCGGATCCCCTCCCAATTGCATCTCAGGAGCTCTTCGATGGCTGGGACGGAGATCTCCACATCCGACTGAAGGACCTTGACCTTGCTACACACCCGCCCACTGGATTAGGATGAGTACAAACACCCTTACACCCTCCACAAGGGGCACACACCACAATCTATAACTAATCTCATGGGATGTAGCAGGCCTCAACACTGCAGTAAAGCGGAAAAAAATCACAACCCCTCTCCACAGGCTCAAACCACAAACCTCGCGCCATTAGCGCCACTTAGCCCCGCAATCAAAACGCCACAGTTGGCCCCGCCCCCTCACTGCCCATTGGAACAGGCTGGCCGAAAGGTGTAGACCCCACCCCCTTTACGTCGGCCAACCAATGGGTGTCAAGGGGGTGGGGCCAACTGTGCAGTTGTGGGCGAGGCTAAGTGGCGCTAATACTGTGAGGCCGCGCCCACTTTATACAATCTGCAGTTGATAAAAGGACACTTTTAAGGGGGTGACAGTGTCACTTTAACCTTTATGCCCCAAATCCCCCAAATGCTGATTTTTTCTTCTCACTTCTTAATTTCCTGTTGTCAAAGCCACTTCACGAGCTTATAATAGGTGGAGATTTCAATGCTACAACCCGCCTGGCAGTGGATAGATGGAGCCACTCTAATGCAGATGCACCAGCTATCCTGCTAGACCTCATGTCCCATGGTGTCTAAACAACCCCACCTCACGTGACTACACATACTATTCCCATGCCCGTAATTCCCAATCTAGGATAGACTACTTCCTTACTTCCCTTGACCTGTTCCCACTTATAGAAGATGTGGCTATCCTCCCAATGGTTACCTCAGACCACGCACCGGTAGAACTCTCCATCACTGACGGAAACCCCCCACGGCAAAGCTATGACTGGAAACTTCCTTTATACCTGCTTACCTGTGAGGACTTCTGCCAATTTCTGACCACCCACTGGTCCCACTTCATGGATGACAACATAGAACATACTGACGATCACGCTCTATTTTGACCCACTTTAAAAGCGGTCATGCGGGGACACATTATTTCATACATCATACACAAACGGAAAGACTTTAATAAACGCTTCAAGATCCTTAACTCTGACCTTATAGCTGCACACAGGGTATTCCTACAGGAGAACACCGAAACCACCTAATCAGCATACGTAAATGCCAAAACACTCCTGGACACGTACCTACAGGGACAAGCAAAATGGAACGTAGACTCTGTTAAGAACCGATACTTCCGGTGGGGCAACAAGATAGGTCCACTCCTTGCCAAAGCCCATAAACCACGCTGTCAACCATATGATATCCCCAAGGTTAAACACCCTTCCACGCACATTGACCTTACTAACTCGGAAGCCATCCGCAAGGCCTTTGGTAACTACTGCTCCAACTTTTATGGATCCCAGCCCTACGATTCCCAAGCTACTTGGTCATTCCTCTCTAACCTTTCCATAGCTACTCTGCCATCCGACGCAAAGGAAACTTTAGATAAAGCTATAACAGAACTGGAAATTAGAGCCACTATTAAGTGACTGACCGACAATAAGATACCGGGACCAGATGGAGTGTCCGCAGAGTACTATAAGATCCTAAATAAAAATATAGTACCCTCTCTCACCAGACTATTGAACAGTGTCTACCAAGGAGAATCCCACCCACCTGACTCAGGGCCGCTTTAACCAGAGGGCACATGGTGCACGTGCATCGGGCCCACTGGTTAAAGGGGCCCCCCGAGCAGGCCGGCCGTTGCTATGTGCGACCAATGCGGTCGCACAGGGCTCCAGCCACCAGCCTGTCAGGGGGTAATCTACTTACCCCTCCATGGCGCCCCCTGCAGGGCCCCCCCGTCCGCCGCTGCCCCCGTCCGCTGCTGCTGCGGCGCTTCAGCGCTGCAGCAGCAGCGACACTGACAGAGAGAGAGCCATTGGCTCCTTCCCTGTCAGTCCCTCTTGTGGCCGCACTTCCTGCGGTCACAAGAGGCCGCACTCTCCCTCTAGCGCCCGACGTCACTGGAGCGTCGGCGCGAGGGTAAGGGGAGTGCAGCCTCTTGTGACCGCAGGAAGTGCGGCCTCAAGAGGGAAGAGAAGAGGAACGCGAGGACCTAGGTGATTAACAGTGTTTGTTTTTTTCAATGTTATGTAGCAGCTATATACTATTAGGGAGCACAGGGGGGCTATATACTACTGGGGAGAGTGCACAGGGGGGCTATATACTAATGGGGGAGCGCACAGGAGGGCTATATATAACTGGAGGAGCACATGAGGGTCTATATACTACAGGGACACCTTAACTCTATGGAGGCACAGAGGGGTGTAAATATGTAGGGGTACAGAGGGGTGTAACTACTGTATAGGGGTACAAGGGACCTAACTACTGTATGTGTTGGAGCCTAAAATATTTCTCTGGCAGATTCTGGAGAGAAGATTCACAGCCAGGAGAAGACTTCAAGGTGGCCCAGGCTGGATGGAGAGAAAAAGAAAAGGTGATAGACGGAGAAGACGCCCCCGGTGAGTCACTGGATGTAACTGCACTCTGTTATAGGGTTGTAGTGTTAGGGGTCATGGTGTGGCGGTATTATGTAATGGTATCTTTGGTGATCTCTTCCTGTTTTGTTTAGTGCAGTTTTTATGTAATATGTAATCACTGTATGGTGGAAATAGTGTTATAAGGTAACTACTGTATGTATTGGGGCTCCTGATACAGTGTGGGGGCAAATTCAGTACATTATACAATGTGCCGAACGGGAAGGGGGGGGGCACTCTTGAGGGCTGTGCACTGGGCCCACCAATGTATTAAAACGGCCCTGACCTGACTTCTTTGCCTCACGCATAATTCTCATCCCTAAACCCAACAGGGACCCAACACTGGTCACGTCCTACCGAACAATTTCCTTGCTGAATCAGGTTATAAAATCCTCACAAAAATACTTGCAAATAGAATACAAGTCATTGGCCAGTTACTGTTACAATCACAGCTAGGGTTTCTTAAGCATAGACACTCCACCCGAGGTATCCATCAGGCGGTAGCGGCCACTGTAGCAGCCCAACTTCCACACTCCCCCACCAAGATGTTACTAGGACTCGATGCAGACAAGGCCTTCGACTCGGTTGCCTGGCCATTCCTAAACACAGTCCTGAGACATAGATCATTTGGTAATCACTTCCTGTATATATGCTGTAACATATGCTAGCGATTCTGAGATTGTTTTTTCGTCACATATGGCACTTTATGTTAGTGGCAAAATTTGGTCACTACTTTGTGTGTTTTTTGTGAAAAACATCAAAATATCATGAAAAATTGAAAAAAATTTGCATTTTATGAACTTTGAAATTCTCTGCTTCTAAAAAAAGGATAATTTGGCATAATTTGGAAAATATATTTTACCTTTTTAGGGTGTTACGGGGCTTAGAAATTTATCAGCAAATTATTACATTTTCGTGAAAGTTTCCAAAACTAATTTTTTTAGGGATCAGTTCTTTTTTTAGGTTGATTTAGGAGGCTTGTATACTGGAAACCCCCATAAGTGACCCCATTTTGGAAACTACACACCTTAAAGAATGAATATCGGGGTATAATGATCATTTTGACCCTACAGGAACTTGAGGAAAGTATTCACCATTAGGCTATGTTCACACTACGTATATTTGAGGCTGTATAGCACCCAAAACAAGGAGTGGATTGAAAACACAGAAAGGCTCTGTTCACATAATGCTGTAACTGAGTGGATGGCCGCCATTTAATGGCAAATATTTGCTGTTATTTTAGAACAATGGCCGTTATATTAAAATAATGGCAGTTATTTACCTTTATATGACGGCCATCCACTCAGTTTCACCATTGTGTGACCAGAGCCTTTTTGTGTTTTCAATCCACTCCTGGTTTTGGTTGCTATGAGGACCTGACATGAGGACCAAATACAGCCTCAAATATACATAGTGTGAACCCAGCCTTAGGCCGTAAAAAAAATGGAAAATTTAAATTTTCCAATAATATATACGTTTAGATTAAAGTTTCTCATTTTCAAAAGGAACATGAGAGAAAAAGCACTCCAAAAATTGTAACGCAGGTTCTCCTGAGTACAATGGTACCCCATGTGTGGGCGTAAACCACTGTATGGGCACACAGCCGGGCTCAGAAGGAAGGAGCGCCAATTAGCATTTTTTAGGGCAGATTTTGCTGAAGAAGTTTCTGAGCGCCAGGTGCGTTTGCAGCGCCCCTGTAGTGTCAGCGGAGAGAAAAAAACCCCATAAGTCACCCCATTTTGGAAAGTGCACCCCTCAAAGAATATATCTTGGGGTGTGGTGACCATTTTGACCCCACAGGTGTTAGAGGAAAGAATTCAAAATTAGACCGTAAAAATGAAAAAATTGAATTTTTCCAATAATATGTTTGTTTAGTTTGAAATTTCTCAATTTCACGAGGAACAAGAGAAAAAAAGTGCCCCAAAATCTGTAACGCAGGTTCTCCTGAGTAGAACGGTACCCCATATGTGGGCATAAACCACTGTATGGGCACACAGCAGGGCTCAGAAGGGAAGGAGCGCCAATTAGCTGGAGCAAAACTGCAGCTAGTAATGGTTATTATTATTATGGATAAAAAGTGCTGATCAGCACAGGGCACAAGCGATCAGCAGTATATAGTATATACCGCTGATCTCTTGTACCGGGACCACACAGGGTGGTCCCCGATCACTGCCCCATGCTCTCCGCTACCTCCGCTGGCGGAGATCATGGGGCTTTGATTTTTTTTCCCTTTTTATCGCTGTGAACAGACATTGAAATTTGCGCATTTTTGGTCGCATCAAATCCAGAAAAAATGTAATATAAAGCGATCAAAAAGTCGCATATGCGCAATCAAGGTACCGATAGAAAGATCACATCATGGCGCAAAGAATGACACCTGACACAGCCCCATAGACCAAAGGATAAAAGCGCTATAAGCCGGGGAATGGTAATATTTGGTAACAATGGTTAGAATATCTTACAGGCCACCAGATACAATATAAGTTATACATGTTACATATCGTTTTAATCGTAACGACTTGAGGAACATGTATAACAAGTCAGTTTTACCCCAGGGCGAATGGTGTAAAAACGAAAAAACAAAACAAATAAAAGAAATGCGTTTTTTTTTTTTCCCAATTTCACCACACATATAATTTTTCCTGGTTTCGCAGTGACTTTATGCAACAATTCAGCCGCCATTGCAAAGTACAATTAGTGGCGCAAAAAATAAGGATAAGGGCTCATGTGGGTCTCTAGGTGGAAAAGTGAAAGTGCTATGTATGTATGTATGGCCTTATATACACAAGGAGGGAAAAAAAAAAACGCTAACATTTAAATTTTCCTCTAAGGGTTAAATATGGAGGAGCAAGTGACCTTACCATAAAGTGGCCAACCAGTCTTCTACCTTCTTCAGCCGTGCAGTAATTACTAACATAATCACATTTATACATATCTGCACCAATTTAAAGTTCCCCATGTGCATGCTTCTAGACAGATCCAGCGGAGGCAACAGCCTAGAAATTCAGCTGTTTTTGGACTAATCTGAGTGCAAATATTAATTCATTTTGTGCACAGGAAGGACACTCCTCCCCATGCGCAATGCCCTGACCCTCCCCGCCCATATGATGCACAAGCCGCAGCCAGGAAGGACACTCCTCCCCATGCGCAATGCCCTGACCCTCCCCGCCCATATGATGCACAAGCCGCAGCCAGGAAGGACACTCCTCCCCATGCGCAATACCCTGACCCTCCCCGCCCATATGATGCACAAGCCGCAGCCAGGAAGGACACTGCTCCCCATGCGCAATGCCCTGACCCTCCCCGCCCATATGATGCACAAGCCGCAGCCAGGAAGGACACTCCTCCCCATGCGCAATACCCTGACCCTCCCCGCCCATATGATGCACAAGCCGCAGCCAGGAAGGACACTGCTCCCCATGCGCAATGCCCTGACCCTCCCCGCCCATATGATGCACAAGCCGCAGCCAGGAAGGACACTCCTCCCCATGCGCAATACCCTGACCCTCCCCGCCCATATGATGCACAAGCCGCAGCCAGGAAGGACACTCCTCCCCATGCGCAAAGCCCTGACCCCTCCCCGCCCATATGATGCACAAGCCGCAGCCAGGAAGGACACTCCTCCCCATGCGCAATACCCTGACCCTCCCCGCCCATATGATGCACAAGCCGCAGCCAGGAAGGACACTCCTCCCCATGCGCAAAGCCCTGACCCCTCCCCGCCCATATGATGCACAAGCCGCAGCCAGGAAGGACACTCCTCCCCATGCGCAAAGCCCTGACCCTCCCCGCCCATATGATGCACAAGCCGCAGCCAGGAAGGACACTCCTCCCCATGCGCAATGCCCTGACCCTCCCCGCCCATATGATGCACAAGCCGCAGCCAGGAAGGACACTCCTCCCCATGCGCAATCCCCTGACCCTCCCCGCCCATATGATGCACAAGCCGCAGACAGGAAGGACACTCCTCCCCATGCGCAATACCCTGACCCTCCCCGCCCATATGATGCACAAGCCGCAGCCAGGAAGGACACTCCTCCCCATGCGCAATGCCCTGACCCTCCCCGCCCATATGATGCACAAGCCGCAGCCAGGAAGGACACTGCTCCCCAACCGCAATGCCCTGACCCCTCCCCGCCCACATGATGCACAAGCCGCAGACAGGAAGGACACTCCTCCCCATGCGCAATGCCCTGACCCCTCCCCGCCCATATGATGCACAAGCCGCAGCCAGGAAGGACACTGCTCCCCAATGCCCTGACCCCTCCCCACCCATATGATGCACAAGCCGCAGCCAGGAAGGACACTCCTCCCCTATGCCCTGACCCCTCCCGGCCCATATGATGCACAAGCCGCAGCCAGGAAGGACACCGCTCCCCAATGCCCTGACCCCTCCCCGCCCATATGATGCACAAGCCGCAGCCAGGAAGGACACTCCTCCCCAGGCGCAATGCCCTGACCCTCCCCGCCCATATGATGCACAAGCCGCAGCCAGGAAGGACACTCCTCCCCATGCGCAATGCCCTGACCCTCCCCGCCCATATGATGCACAAGCCGCAGCCAGGAAGGACACTGCTCCCCAATGCCCTGACTCCTCCCCGCCCATATGACGCACAAGCCGCAGACAGGAAGGACGATGCTCCCCAACCGCAATGCCCTGACCCTCCCCGCCCATATGACGCACAAGGCCCAGACCTTGGTAAATGTGCCCCTAAAGTTATTAATGTACACAATAATCTTGTATAGGGAACATTGGGGGCGCTATAACCCTGTGGGGGAGCACACAGAAGTCTCTCACTCTATATACCATACCCTATAAGCCCCCAGTACTGCAGCCCAGGGAGTATACGCTGTAGATGGTGTCACCTTCATCAGTTCTTGTTTATATATGATGGGGGAGATTTCCCACTCTGTCTTATAGGAACAATTTCCTATGCTGCCTATAACAGCCAATCACAGCTCAGCTTTCATTGTACCAGAGCTCGAGACTATTGAAAGCTGAGCTGTGATTGGTTGTTATGGGCAACAAAGGAGTAAATTGGGGAGTGGCATACATCGCCCCCTATGGGAGCAGCAAAGGTGCGGTAGGCCGGTTTGTCTGTTTAGTAACATTTAGTAACATTTGTCTGTTTAATTACATTTCATTATATCATTTACTACTATTTATTATTTATCATTATTTTTTTCTTTTTTTCTTCTGTATCATCCCCTTTTGATCATTTATTAGTATTTTTTGCCAATACGGTTAGAGTTGCCCATATTTGTGGTCTTGCTGTGGGCATTATTGATTTTAATTAGATTTGTATTGTGCTCATTTTTCACCCAGGGCGCCCCTCGCTGGTCACATATAGGATTATACACTCTATTCTCTATACCTATTGTATTTGTGGTATGCTTGGAAAAGGCACTTTGTGATGTACCTTTATAGTATTTTATCACACGTTTTCACATCACTCTCTGATATGTGACGCTTATTTATCACTTTATCAGTAGGTGTGTCATATTTTGCACTACACGAGTGTTGCACATTTTTTGCACTTTGCACCTTATCACTCATTGTATTGTGTATTTTGTATATAGAACATTTTTTAGAATATTTTTTACCATATATATTATATATATATATTTCTTCCACATTTGTTCCTTATTCAATGCCAATTTGCACTTATAGGTCGGGGTTTATAATCATGTTCTTTTTGTTTCTTCTTGATTTTTCTTTTCTTTTCTCTCTTGTCTTCGTTTCCTCCTTTCTTATATCTGCTTTTCATCAGCTCTTTCTGTTAATCATGTTGTGTATTTATACATATTTATTGTGGCCAGCGAGGTTCTATGTATATTTATCTATATTTATAATTATATTCGTTGTCATTCATTCATATTTATATTAATATAAGGTGCAGGGGTTGTGATGCACTTATTCATCAATATTTATTTATTTATTCACTTATTTAGTATATTTTTATATACTTTCTTTTTCACTTTTGTCCACTTTTTTATTATTATGTATATTCAGATCATCTGTTTTTTGATCCACTATGGTATATTTTTTTAGTGATTATCATTATTGATTATTATTGTGTTTATTAATTATCACCATTATCTATATGTTCTTTTACTTACTTTTTTTATATGCAATCGTCCATTAGCACATCCCCATAAAGATTTTAATTATTTATAGATGGCCCATAGATATATTTCACTGGTTGTATTGTATATTATATTATATTACTCTATACCGGCTATGTGTCTGTTTCGCCAGTAGATGGCAGCAGACTCTTCTCCTTCTTTCATGTTATTTTTACCTGGGTGATGCGCATGCGCGCGGCTACGTTGTTTGCTGGCATCACGTGACCGGCGCGCGTCCGCGTCATACAGGTATCACATGTGACTTGTGTGTACCATGTGACCAGCTATTTGGACGTCATTACGTTGCGCCGATAGCGCTGACGTCAGCCGTACCCGGAAGTAATGTTCCGACTTAGCAGGTAATTAGATTTTACGTGACACGCTACATGTGCGGAGTGGGTGGGTGATTGGTCTATCTAGTGGCACCTTAGGTATTTATAGTGTGACCCTCCAGCAGATAGGTACCCCTTGAAAAAGGCTACGCCGAAACGTGCGTTGGGGTGGGGGCCGCCGGTGGACACTTTGACTTCTATCATTTACGGTAGGACACTCTAGTAGTTTTACATCTGTTGAGATCTATGAATTCTTTATAGCACTTTTTTAGCTTGTTTACTATAAAAACATTTCCTCATAGCTCTTTTTGTACTATATCCAGCACTTTAGTCTACCATCCATTTATTTATTTACTTGTGTCCATCTGCAGCAGCCCCCTCACTGTATGTTTGTCGTTTTTAACATTTTGTCAGCCATGGTTCATTGTGTATTTATCTATTATTTTGTCATTGTATTGTCATTTTAACAATAAAATCTATATGTTGTAATATATTAGAGGTTCAGTTGTTCTTTTATTGGTATCCTGTTTAGTAAGAAGTCTGTGAGGAGAGGATCCCAACTACACGGCCACAAAACCGGGAGCGCTCAGATGACGCACAACACGTCCTCAATGTGTCTTACACTACCTACACTCTTCTGCTCCTCGCCTGACCTGGGGTTTGGCCCCCTGAAAAGTGAGACGGTCTTAAATGCACTTTTTAGAGCCCAACATGGTGTAAAACTGAGGCCACTAATACAGGTCCTTCTCCAAAAATTAGCATAAAGTGCTAAAGTTCATTATTTTCCATAATGTAATGATAAAAATTAAACTTTCCTATATGTTAGAATCATTGCACACCAACTGAAATATTTCAGGTCTTTTATTGTTTTAATCCTGATGATTTTGGCATACAGCTCATGAAAACTCAAAAATCCTATCTCAAAAAATTAGCATATTTCATCCGACCAATAAAAGAAAAGTGTTTTTAATAAAAAAAACCTTCCAATAATTATGTTGAGTTCTGCCCTCAATACTTGGTGGGGAATTCTTTTGCAGAAATGACTGCGTGGGATGCGGCAATGTGGCATGGAGGCCATCAGCCTGTGGCACTGCTCAGGTGTTATGGAGGCCATCAGCCTGTGGCACTGCTCAGGTGATATGGAGGCCATCAGCCTGTGGCACTGCTCAGGTGTTATGGAGGCCATCAGCCTGTGGCACTGCTCAGGTGTTATGGAGGCCATCAGCCTGTGGCACTGCTCAGGTGTTATGGAGGCCATCAGCCTGTGGCACTGCTCAGGTGTTATGGAGGCCATCAGCCTGTGGCACTGCTCAGGTGTTATGGAGGCCATCAGCCTGTGGCACTGCTCAGGTGTTATGGAGGCCATCAGCCTGTGGCACTGCTCAGGTGTTATGGAGGCCATCAGCCTGTGGCACTGCTCAGGTGTTATGGAGGCCATCAGCCTGTGGCACTGCTCAGGTGTTATGGAGGCCATCAGCCTGTGGCACTGCTCAGGTGTTATGGAGGCCATCAGCCTGTGGCACTGCTCAGGTGTTATGGAGGACCAGGATGCTTTGATAGCCGCCTTAAGCTCATCCAGAGTGTTGGGTCTTTTGCGTCTCTCAACTTTCTCTTTACAATATCCCACAGATTCTCTATGGGGTTCAGGACAGGAGAGTTGGCAGGCCAATTGAGCACACTAACACTATGGTCAGTAAACCATTTAGCAGTGGTTTCGGCACTGTGAGCAGGTGCCAGGTCATGCTGAAAAATGACATCTTCATCTCCATAAAGTTTTTCAGCCTATGGAAGCATGAAGTGCTCCAACATCTGACAGCTAGCTGCATTGACCCTGCCCCTGGTAAAACACAGTGGACCAACACCTGCAGCTGACATGGCACCCCAGACCATCACTGACTGTGGGTACTTGACACTGGACTTCAGGCATTTTGGCATTTCCTTCTCCCCAGTCTTCCTACAGACTCTGGCACCTTGATTTCCGAATGACATCATGCAAAATTTGCTTCCATCAGAAAAAAGTACTTGGGACCACTGAGCACCAGTCCTGTGCTGCTTCTCTGTAGCCCGGGTCAGGCTCTTCTGCCGCTGGTTCTGTAGCCCATTTCCTGCACACGCCTGTGCACTGTGGCTCTGGAGGTTTCTACTCCAGACTCAGTCCATTGCTTCCGCAGGTCCATCAAGGTCTGGAATGGGTCCTTCTCCACAATCTTCCTCAGGGTCCGCTCACCTCTTCTCGTTGTGCAGCGTTTTTCCTTCCCATAGACTTCCCATTGAGGTGCCCTGATACAGCACTCTGGGAACAGCCTATTTGTGCAGACATTTCCTTCTGGGTCTTCCCCTCTTGCTTGAGGGTGTCAGTGATGGCTTGTGGGCAGCAGTCAGGTCGGCAGTCTTACCCATGATGGCTGTTTGGAGTCATGAACCAGGCTGGTAGTTTGTAGAAGCCTCAGGCATCTCTTGCAGGAGTTTAGAGTTATTAGTTGATTCAGATGATTAGGTTAATAGCTGGTTAGGGAACCTTTTCATGATAGGCTAATTTTTTGAGATAGGATTTTTGAGTTTTCATGAGCTGTATGTCAAAATCATCAGGATTAAAACAATAAGACCTGAAATATTTCAGTTGGTGTGCAATGATTCTAAAATATATGAAAGTTTAATTTTTATCATTACATTATGGAAAATAATGAACTTTAGCACTTTATGCTAATTCTTTGAGAAGGACCTGTATGTCTTTCTCCTGTTTCTTACATGATAAGGTATGGGCCATTCCCAGGGCCTCTGTAGGGCCTATGCCCCCCCCCCAATAAACATCTTATTACAGGAAAGATTATGCCCCCTCCATCTTAGTCTCTCTACTCTGTCTGGCTTGAGGGGGGCTTCTGGGCCTAGTCATACACAGACACAGTTACGGCATCCCACCAGTATATAGGTGACAGTATATAGGAGATCATTACTCACCTATATCTTCTAGCGTCCATGTGGCCGTTCTCGGAGCTCCGGTACTTTCATGTCCCACCTCACATTTGAACATCTTTCCCCTATCCGCCATAGTTGTGGTGTAGGACATGGAGCTGGTGATTTGGTATAGACTGGAATCGTCTGCACGGAGGTCAGTGACGGTAGACTCCATGCTCTCTCCATCTTTGTACCATGTGATGTCTATAGGTTCCGGGTAAAATGAATGGATCTTACAGGACAGGGTGATCTTGTCCCCCTCTCGGATCTTGTCCCCCTCGTGTCTCTTCTCCACTGTCATCTTTATGGGATCCAGCGCAGGAACAGCTGAGGGAAGACGACAGAGAGGATCAGACAGGATGGTACTCCATCTTATCTACTGGCTGTCATCATTGCTGAGCCTGGTGGAGCATGTACTGGTGGCCCTGACTGAACATCTTTATCTTTCTGATTAACCATGACCTGCAATGGGGGACTGGTTCCTGTATCCCTGATCTCCTGTATCTCCCCATTCTGGAGGTAATATCACTACACAGACACTCATTCAGCATGCTCCATAATAGGTGCAGGAGCTCCTGGTGGGATGACCTCTGACTGCCGCACCCAGGTGGGGAATGAATGGAGAGCTGACGGAAGTCTATGGTTTCCTCCATTCATTTCTCCACCTTGATGGGGGGGACCAGAGGCTGGATAACAAGGGTATTTGGGGGACCCCGGCTGGTCTCAGCTACATCTATCACACATGGCATATGTATGAGATGGATTTACCACCAGTGCATTATATGGGACTACGCAGAGCTGTATTGTGCCCTGAGCAAGGAAGGTCCATGGCTTAGGGTGACACTTAGTGGGGGGCCGCACCGCGTTCCTCCCATCTCCTGCTTGGATCTGGTGGGGAGGCTGGAGCTCCGCTCTCTAATGACAGCTATAAGGGGGCATCTGCCCTACTACTCACATTATGCTCCTTGTATTGAGGAGCCCACGAAGCCCCCTGCATTATGACACGTCGGCCAGTGTGATGTGAGGTCCACCAATGCAAGCCTGGAGACGGCCCTGGCCACAGAAGAGATGTGGTGCTGGGTATAGATTCTATTTTTTTTGTTAGACACCTCAATAATACACATGAGCTTGTGAAATACAAAATCGTACAGTCGTCATTGACGGCAATGCGTTACACGCACAGATCTTCCAACCACAAAACTGGTCAAAAATACAAACATTACACACAAAGACGCCATGTAGGCCGATCCACTGCACAAAATGAATATGGTTCATGTCGCACATAATCTCAACCGAGGGATTCCTCATTTATAAAGAGAGAGAAACAAGAAGGAGAAGAGATATCGACAGGGGGACAACTATGAAGGGAAAAAAGGGGGGAGAAGGGGTGAGGGGAAGGGTAGTGCCTCAACCACGGAAATCCCGAGAGATGATAACTAATACACAATAGGCTCCAGAGAAGAGAGACCCCGTCCAACAGATCACAAATCACTGGAAACGTCCTAGCAGTACCATGGCTTGGTAATATTACTCAAAACCAAACGGTGCCAAAAAATGACCTGGAGATTGCGCTCACCACCAAAGAACGAAGTAGAAACCGATGTTCACATAAAACACGATTTATTCAGTCCAACAATTGGTACCAGGGGATCAGCAGTATGGGTAAGACATGATACACTTCATGATGTATGATTTTGAGAGTTTGGGCTGACGGCAATATTGGGTACTATGTTTACAAGTCTCGGTTGTGTTTTGTTATGCGCTATTACTGCGGTTATATACTTATAATATAGACCACTCTAACAATGTATTAGCCTGGGCTCACTTGGTGTCATTCTGTAATGATGAAGGTATTATTCTCTTCAGTAGTCCCAAGTCCCATGCCCGCTTTGTCCCCTGGACCATTGTACTGTTACCATCCTTCCCTCATTTTTTATTACTCTTCGTCTAATCATGGTTTTATCAATAAAGATTCATTTTTTGAGTAAAGAAAAGCATGCTCAAGTTTGTTTTCGGTAGATTAGGATCTTAATCAGGTAGTAGTGTGAAAAAATGAGAGGCTTCCTACCCAGTATAATATCCGGATGGGGACACAGGCAGGGCCGTCTTAACAGCATTATGGGCCCCTGGGCAGAGGTGCGAATTACCCCCCCCCCCCCTCCCTAGCTGCGGCCGCCGCCCCTCTTATCTGGTAAGGTACAGTGGTACCTTGGTTTAAGAGTAACTTGGTTTAAGAGATCACAGTTTTTCAAAACTGTGACTTGGTTTAAGAGCATTGTTTTGGTGTAAGAGCTCCCTGTATTGGGTGGGAGGGCGGGTGGAGGAGGGACATGGTCTGCATAGCGGGGTCTACAGCTCTGTACTCTGACCCAGGAAGTCTCCCTCACCTGCCAAATCATAGCAGATCCACTTTAGGCTGGGGCTTACATCAGGGGACAGGACTGTGGAGGTAATCTCTCCATAGCTGTAACCCCTCTCTCCCCGGACAGAGAGAGCTGCATGTATGTGCCCCCATCTGTCCTGCTCATTCCTTCATGCTCCCTGCAGTCTCTGTCAGCCCTTGTGTTTCCCATCCGCTCCATTACTGTACAGTAACTTATAATATCACAATATGTTTGTTTCATCTGTTTTACATGTTATTCAGAATAATAAATCATTATTTTTTGGGTGTGGAACCAATTGTCTGCATTTCTATAATTTCTTATGGGAAAATTTGCTTTGGTTTAAGAGTGATTTGGATTACAAGCACGGTCCTGGAATGAATTATGCTCGTAATCCAAGGCACCACTGTATATTGCCTATAATAGTGATTGTCATATATGTTGCACACATACAGTATATCACTATTACAGGCAATATACCTTACCACCTATTTATCTACCATATAGATACAGGTATAAGGGTGGAGCAGTAGGTAGGTGGTTATATAGCCTATAATAGTGATATATGTGTACAAATATATATATGGGGGGTACAGGTATATGTGGGGTATACAGGTGGTGGGTAAAAGCCTAATTAATATATATTGGTGCCCCTCTCTATATATGAGACATGTTGCTGTCCCTCTGCATATACGCCATGTTGTCTCCCTGTATACTGTATAATACAGGGAGTATGTGTATACTGTATAATACAGTATACAGGGAAACAACACGGCTTGTATATAGAGAAGGGCAACAACATGTCTTATATATACAGAGGGGCAACAACATGACTATTATATATGAGAACCATGTTGTCTCCCTGTATGTATACTGTATAATACAGTATACAGGGAAACAACATGACTTATATATACAGAGGGGCAACAACATGACTATTATATTATATATACAGAGGGGCAACAACATGACTATTATATTATATATGAGAACCATGTTGTTTCCCTGTATGTATACTGTATAATACAATATACAGGGAAACAACATGGTTCATATATACAGAGGGGCAACAACATGACTCATATATACAGAGGGGCAACAACATGAGTATTATATATGAGAACCATGTTGTCTCCCTGTATGTATACTGTATAATACAATATACAGGGAAACAACATGTCTCATATATACAGAGGGGCAACAACATGTCTCATATATACAGAGGGGCAACAACATGACTATTATATATGAGAACCATGTTGTCTCCCTGTATGTATACTGTATAATACAGTATACAGGGAAACAACATGTCTCATATATACAGAGGGGCAACAACATGTCTCATATATACAGAGGGGCAACAACATGTCTCATATATACACAGGGGCAACAACATGACTCATATATACAGAGGGGCAACAACATGAGTATTATATATGAGAACCATGTTGTCTCCCTGTATGTATACTGTATAATACAGTATACAGGGAAACAACATGTCTCATATATACAGAGGGGCAACAACATGGTTCTCATATATACAGAGGGGCAACAACATGTCTCATATATACACAGGGGCAACAACATGACTATTATATATGAGAACCATGTTGTCTCCCTGTATGTATACTGTATAATACAATATACAGGGAAACAACATGTCTTATATATACAGAGGGGCAACAACATGTCTCATATATACAGAGGGGCAACAACATGACTATTATATACAGAACCATGTTGTCTCCCTGTATGTATATATACTGTATAATACAATATACAGGGAAACAACATGTCTTATATATAGAGAAGGGCAAAACAACATGGTTCTCATATATACAGAGGGGCAACAACATGTCTCATATATACAGAGGGGCAACAACATGTCTCATATATACAGAGGGGCAACAACATGTCTCATATATACAGAGGGGCAACAACATGACTATTATATATGAGAACCATGTTGTCTCCCTGTATGTATACTGTATAACACAGTATACAGGGAAACAACACGGCTTATATATACAGAGGGGCAACAACATGTCTCATATATACAGAGGGGCAACAACATGTCTCATATATACAGAGGGGCAACAACATGACTATTATATATGAGAACCATGTTGTCTCCCTGTATGTATACTGTATAATACAATATACAGGGAAACAACACGGCTTATATATAGAGAAGGGCAACAACATGACTATTATATATGAGAACCATGTTGTCTCCCTGTATGTATGTATACTGTATAATACAATATACAGGGAAACAACATGGCTTATATATACAGAGGGGCAACAACATGACTATTATATATGAGAACCATGTTGTCTCCCTGTATGTATACTGTATAATACAATATACAGGGAAACAACATGGCTTATATATAGAGAAGGGCAAAACAACATGCCTTATATATACAGAGGGGCAACAACATGACTATTATATATGAGAACCATGTTGTCTCCCTGTATGTATACTGTATAACACAGTATACAGGGAAACAACACGGCTTATATATACAGAGGGCCAACAACATGTCTCATATATACAGAGGGGCAACAACATGTCTCATATATACAGAGGGGCAACAACATGACTATTATATATGAGAACCATGTTGTCTCCCTGTATGTATACTGTATAATACAATATACAGGGAAACAACATGGCTTATATATAGAGAAGGGCAAAACAACATGCCTTATATATACAGAGGGGCAACAACATGACTATTATATATGAGAACCATGTTGTCTCCCTGTATGTATACTGTATAACACAGTATACAGGGAAACAACACGGCTTATATATACAGAGGGCCAACAACATGTCTCATATATACAGAGGGGCAACAACATGTCTCATATATACAGAGGGGCAACAACATGACTATTATATATGAGAACCATGTTGTCTCCCTGTATGTATACTGTATAATACAATATACAGGGAAACAACATGGCTTATATATAGAGAAGGGCAAAACAACATGCCTTATATATACAGAGGGGCAACAACATGACTATTATATATGAGAACCATGTTGTCTCCCTGTATGTATACTGTATAACACAGTATACAGGGAAACAACACGGCTTATATATACAGAGGGGCAACAACATGTCTCATATATACAGAGGGGCAACAACATGTCTCATATATACAGAGGGGCAACAACATGACTATTATATATGAGAACCATGTTGTCTCCCTGTATATATACTGTATAATACAATATACAGGGAAACAACATGTCTCATATATACAGAGGGGCAACAACATGAGTATTATATATGAGAACCATGTTGTCTCCCTGTATGTATACTGTATAATACAATATACAGGGCAACAACATGTCTCATATATACATAGGGGCAACAACATGAGTATTATATATGAGAACCATGTTGTCTCCCTGTATGTATACTGTATAATACAATATACAGGGAAACAACATGTCTCATATATACAGAGGGGCAACAACATGTCTCATATATACAGAGGGGCAACAACATGAGTATTATATATGAGAACCATGTTGTCTGCCTGTATGTATACTGTATAATACAGTATACAGGGAAACAACATGGCTTATATATAGAGAAGGGCAACAACATGAGTATTATATATGAGAACCATGTTGTCTCCCTGTATGTATACTGTATAATACAATATACAGGGAAACAACATGTCTCATATATACAGAGGGGCAACAACATGTCTCATATATACAGAGGGGCAACAACATGACTATTATATATGAGAACCATGTTGTCTCCCTGTATGTATACTGTATAATACAGTATACAGGGAAACAACATGTCTCATATATACAGAGGGGCAACAACATGTCTCATATATACAGAGGGGCAACAACATGTCTCATATATACAGAGGGGCAACAACATGACTCATATATACAGAGGGGCAACAACATGACTATTATATATGAGAACCATGTTGTCTCCCTGTATGTATACTGTATAATACAGTATACAGGGAAACAACATGTCTCATATATACAGAGGGGCAACAACATGACTATTATATATGAGAACCATGTTGTCTCCCTGTATGTATACTGTATAATACAGTATACAGGGAAACAACATGTCTCATATATACAGAGGGGCAACAACATGTCTCATATATACAGAGGGGCAACAACATGTCTCATATATACAGAGGGGCAACAACATGACTCATATATACAGAGGGGCAACAACATGACTATTATATATGAGAACCATGTTGTCTCCCTGTATGTATACTGTATAATACAGTATACAGGGAAACAACATGTCTTATATATACAGAGGGGCAACAACATGTCTCATATATACAGAGGGGCAACAACATGACTATTATATATGAGAACCATGTTGTTTCCCTGTATGTATACTGTATAATACAATATACAGGGAAACAACATGACTATTATATATGAGAACCATGTTGTTTCCCTGTATGTATACTGTATAATACAATATACAGGGAAACAACATGACTATTATATATGAGAACCATGTTGTTTCCCTGTATGTATACTGTATAATACAATATACAGGGAAACAAACAACAAGGGCAAAACAACCTGGTTCATATATAATAGTCATGTTGTTGCCCCTCTGTATATATAAGGCATGTTGTTTTGCCCTTCTCTATATATAAGCCATGTTGTTTCCCTGTATATTGTATTATACAGTATACATACAGGGAGACAACATGGTTCTCATATATAATAGTCATGTTGTTGCCCCTCTGTATATATGAGACATGTTGTTGCCCCTCTCTATATATGAGCCATGTTGTTTCCCTGTATATTGTATTATACAGTATACATACAGGGAGACAACATGGTTCTCATATATAATAGTCATGTTGTTGCCCCTCTGTATATATAAGACATGTTGTTTTGCCCTTCTCTATATATAAGCCATGTTGTTTCCCTGTATATTGTATTATACAGTATACATACAGGGAGACAACAATGGAGCGATAGGTGAAGGATAAGTATATAATACATTGCTGTATACACTGAATGGAGATATATATACACACTCAGGAGGAGGATAAGTATATAATACACTGCTGTATACACTGAATGGAGATATATACACACTCAGGAGGAGGATAAGTATATAATACACTGCTGTATACACTGAATGGAGATATATATACACACTCAGGAGGAGGATAAGTATATAATACACTGCTGTATACACTGAATGGAGATATATATACACACTCAGGAGGAGGATAAGTATATAATACACTGCTGTATACACTGAATGGAGATATATACACACTCAGGAGGAGGATAAGTATATAATACACTGCTGTATACACTGAATGGAGATATATATACACACTCAGGAGGAGGATAAGTATATAATACACTGCTGTATACACTGAATGGAGATATATATACACTCAGAGGAGTTACACCCCCGATCCCTCCCCCTCCCTGTTTACCAGTTCACCCACGGCCCTGTCTGCATCCCTGCAGAGAGCACTCCCTCCCATGATTAACCCCTTCCCTGCCAGCTAGCCTCCCCCCTGGTATCAGCACATACTCACTCAGGCTTTGTGCTTCAGGCCTCCAGCTTCTCCTTCCTCTCAGGGCTCTGCTGGTGACGTCACTCTCCTGCTCCGCACGGGAATGTAGGGGGTGAGAGAGACCTCTAGTGACCGGAAGCAGAATGCAGCTTCCGGCCACAAGAGCGAGCTGTGCACAGCCCCTATCTACCAGCGCTGATCAGGAGCACTCCCAGTTAAAGGGCCAGGGAACATGTCACAGGGCAGGGGCCCCCTAGAACGCATGGGCCCCCGGGCAGCCGCCTACCATGCCCAATGGTTAAGACGGCCCTGGACACAGGGGTATCCGCTCGTATTAACAAATCTTACTTGTTTGCAGAGTTACAATTTTTTAAAAACTGTCAGCTTGTCTTGCAAAACCCTCCCCGACCAAGTTACTTGTAGTCCAAGGTTTCACTGTATTATAAACTGAAAACAATTGGGACGTTTCCCACTATACGACAATCCGTTCAGACTCAGGCAGGGCTGGATATGTAAGTGGCAGACCTGTGGGACTACATAAGGCTCCCAGCTGGTACTGAAATGCATCAGCACTCCGTCACCGCACTGGCAGACCAGAGACACAATCACAGTGTCATGATCGAGCCTGAAAAGACATCAGTGCCACCCTCTGCGGTAAAGATCCGACCGCTGCGCCAAAGACGGCGCTTTTGACCTCAAGTCCGTTCCTGGTTTTATCATGTTCTTTGCTCATGTCTTCTGTGATCCGGTCCATGTTTGCTCAGTTCTCCCTGCCCTTTCTTGCTGTAATTGTCTCTGCTGTGTTCTGACTGACAGCTCACCTAGCCAGTTAGCTGTCAGCACCTAGGCTCCTGTCCACTATAAATCCCAGCCCCTGGTCTCAGTCCATTGCCTGTAAAAGAGACCTTGTGCCTGGATCTAGCGTTTCTCTGATAGTTTGCTGCCTATATTCTGACCTTGGGTTTTGTACCCTGACTTTGCTTACTGATTCTGATTCTGAACCTTAGCTGCCCGGTTGTTGCTGACATTGCTTCTCAGACCATTCTATATTGTGTTTGTTTGTCTTGTCCTGTGTTGCGCCTTATTCAGTATAGGGAACGTCAACAAATTGTCCACAGTTACCGTCTCGCTAGTCGGGTTGATGCTATACCTACCACTGCTTCCCCGTCTGCTGCAATGCCCCAATCCTCAGCTGAAGCTCCAGTCCAGGTGGTGAAGCATAGAACCAAGATGCTGTTACCCGACAGGTTTCAGGGTGACACTGGCAGATTTCGGACATTCAGGGAATCCTGTATTCTATATTTTAGGCATAATCCCTTCCTGTCTGATGCTGAAAGAGTGGCCCTTATTGTTTCGCTACTACAGGGGCCCTCGCCGGATTGGGCTCTATCTCTCCCTGCAGGGGCTCCAGAGTGGAACTCAGTGGAATTATTTTTTCTATCGCTGGGTCAAATCTGTGACGATCCCAACTGGGCTTTAGAATCTCTTCTTCTGTCCATCCAGCAGGGGCGCCGCACTGCAGAGAAATACTTCACCAATGGTGCACCCTGACTGGATTGCTAGATTCCCCACTTAGAAACCTTTTTCGACAGGGACTATCTGACGCCATTAAAGACGTTATGGTTAGCCAACCTACCCCCAATTCCCTCAGTGACTTTATGACACTTGCTGTAACCATTGACCGTAGACTGAGGGAGAGGAAGCGGGAAAAGTCAGGGGTACCGTCAGCACAGCCAGGTTCTACCCAGTCTCCCAAACGGACTGCTATACTCCCTGCACCTGCTGCACCCCACTTGCAGGAAAAAGAAGAACCCATGGTTTTAGGTAACATGACTGCCAGAAGAAAATACCGATTGGAGAACTCCCTATGCCTGTATTTCGGTAAATCTGGCCACTTCCTGAAATCCTGTCGAGTGAAACCACCTCGGAGGTCGGAAAACTCCAATGCCTGAGTGATGGTCCAGAGGGTCACTCAGGCACCCAGGTACCTCCTAAAAATGTTGAAAATTTGTTGATACCCATTACCTTGTGTTACAATGGTTTTTCTGTTGAGGGTACTGCCATGGTGGACTCGGGGACAGCTCTAAGTTTTATTCAGGCCTCGGTGGCCCATTCTTTGGGCATACAAATGGTGCCATTGTGTTATCCATTTTCAGTAGCGGGCGCTGACTCCAATCTCCTTAAGACAGGATCCGTGAATTTTCTCACCCCCGAAGTCTCCATGCAGGTGGGTTGTTTCCACCGAGAACAAATTTCGTTTTTTGCTTTGGAACATCTGGCAGCAGATATTATTTTAGGGCTGCCATGGCTGTGTCAACACAATCCTGTGTTTGACTGGAGAACCACAGAATTAGTCAAGTCAGGAGGTTCTTGTGGTCCTCACCTCTCTTCGGTGGTGCCGATTGTATGCTCTGTTCCAGAGTCATATCAAATTCCTGATTTTATTTTAGATTATGTCGGTGTATTTAATAAAGCTGTTGCTGATGCTCTGCCCCCTCACCGCCCATATGACTGTGCCATTGATCTCGTGTCTGGGGCCAGGTACCCCAAGGGTCCATTTACAAGGAAAGATTATCTGCCAAAGATTATCTGCCAAAGCCAGTAATGGATTCGAAAAGGGGAGAAATCTCAGGCTTTCCTTTACGACCTGATCTCTGTTCAAAGTCCATTCCTGGCTTTGGCTTCAAATCATTTGCAGATAATCTTTCTGTGTAAATGGACCCTAAGGGTCGCATCTTTAACCTGTTCCCCCCCAAAGCAACAGTCAATGCGCACATACATTCAGGACAGCCTGAAAAAAGGACACATTAGACCCTCTGCGTCCCCTATGGGTGCGGGATTCTTTTTCGTAAAAAAAAAAATGGTGGGCTATGCCCCTGTATCGATTACAGAGAGCTCAACAAGATTACAATCAAGGATATGCACCCCCAACCTTTGATCCCAGATTTGCTCAATCAGGTGGTGGGCGCTCACTGGTTCTCCAAAGTTGATTTACGGGGTGCCTACAACCTGATCCGGATCAGGGAGGGGGATGAATACTCCCAAGGGACATTTTGAATACCTGGTCATGCCCTTCGGGGTGACTAATGCTCCTGCCGTCTTCCAGAGATTTGTCAATGACATTTTTTGAGCCTTATTTGTTCAGTATGTGGTAGTATACCTCGATTATATTTCGAATTACTCGTCCAATTGGGAATCCCATGTAAAACATGTATGTGAAGTCTTGTCCAGGTTACAGAAAAATTCTCTTTGTGCTAAGATGTACAAATGTCTGTTTGGGGTACAGGAAATAGGGTTCTTGGGGTACATCATCACCCCTGAATCAGTTTAAATGGACCCCAAAAAAGTTATAGCGGTCCAAGAGTGGGCTAGACCCACCACTCTGAAAGAACTACAGAAATTTCTTGGGTTTTCTAACTTTTATAGAATGCTTATCAAGAATTTCTCACTCGTTGCCAAGCCTCTTAGCGATCTCACTAAAAAAGGTTCGAACCCTATTTCCTGGTCCCCAGAGGCAGAAGTTGCTTTTAATCAACTTAAGAGCAGCTTCTCCTCTGCTCCTGTGTTGGTACACCCGAATCCAGAACTTCCATTCGTCATTGAAGTTGATGCCTCCGAATCCGGTGTGGGAGCAGTCTTGTCCCAAGGTAGAGAACCATACACCAACATGCGTCGGGTAGCCTTTTTCTCCAGGAAATTCTCCAGTTCCGAACGTAACTATGATGTCGGTAATAGGGAACTATTAGCCATTAAATGGGCCCTGGAAGAATGGAGACATTTCCTGGAGGGGGCCCGGCACCAGATTACTGTCCTCACTGACCACAAAAATTTGCTATATCAAGACAAGGCCAAGAGGTTAAATCCCCGGCAGGAACGCTGGGCACTTTTTTTTACCCGCTTTGATTTTGTGGTTACATATCGCCCGGGTAATAAGAATGTTAAAGCCGACGCCTTGTCCAGAAGTTTTGGTGGTGGTAAAATTGCTGAGGAAAAACCTGAAACTATCTTGCCCCCTGGTACAGTCCTTGCGGGCATGACTGTGAATATTACCAATGCCATCCTGAACTCTCAGTGGAGTGCGCCTCCTGGTGGTCCTCCCGGTAAATTGTTTGTGCCTTTGAACTTGAGATTAGAGGTTCTTAGAGAGCTTCATGCGTCTAATCTGGCAGGTCACCCTGGGATTGCCAGAACGGGGTACCTGCTGTCTCTCTCCTACTGGTGGCCCAAGTGGCAAAAAGACGTATCTGAGTGTGTTAAAGCTTGTGAGAGATCTACTCTGGCAAAAACCCTGAGATGTCTACCAGAAGGGTTGCTGCAACCTATGCCTTTGCCTTCTTGTCCATGGTCCCATCTGTCGATGGATTTTGTTACTGATCTCCCTTTGTCGCAGGAAAAACTGTGCTGTGGGCGGTGGTCAACCGTTTCAGTAAAATGTGTCACTTAGTAACTCTGAAAAAACGACCTAATGCCAGGACATTAGCCAAATTGTTTGTGCGTCATATCCTCCGCCTGCATGGGGTTCCTGCCAATATTGTCTCTGATCGCGGAGTACAGTTTGTTTCTAGGTTTTGGAAGACATCCTGTGAGATTCTGGGTTCGTCTTTATCATATTCGTCGGCATTTCACCCTGAAACCAATGGTCAGGCAGAGCGCACAAACCAGTCATTCAGTATTTAAGATGTTATGTGTCTGACAATCAGACCAAATGGTCGGAATATTTACCAATGGCGGAATTTGCTCTCAATACCCATGTAAATGCTTCTATCCAACAAACACCGTTCTTTTGTAATTATGCATTTCATCCTAGAGTTCCGCCTTACCCGATCCTGGAACACAATTTATGTCCATCAAACAACTAAGAAACTGTGCACAGTGTGGCCAGAGAGTGTGGCGACTCTGTCTCACAGGAACAATACACTAAGTTAGCCCATCGTAAACGTCGCCCTGGACCTGACTATGTGGTAGGAGACAACGTGTGGTTATCCACTAAGAATCTACACCTCCGCGTATCTTCTGCCAAACTGGCTCCCAGGTTCATTGGTTCTATAATTGAAATCCATAGTCCTGTCTCTTACAAACTGCAATTACCACGCTCACTTAGGGGCCCGATAATACCAGTGATCTGCTCGATCGTTGCTCGTTTACTGGTCCTATTACACAGCCCGATAATCATTAAACAAGGGCTGCAGGGACATCGTTAAAGATGTCCTTGCAGCCATTGCTTAACTATATACATTACCTATCCACGTTCCAGGGCTGCTGCTGCGGCCTTCTTCTCCACGGGTCCCGCACGCTCTAACTTCAGAGTGGCCTGTCAGCTGAAAGGCCGCTCAGCCAATCACAGGCTGCCGTGCCGATTCGGCCAATTATCGTTCCGTGTAATAGTACCCTAATGGTGCATTTACACAGACAGATTTATCTGACAGATCTATGAAGCCAAAACCAGGAAGAGACTATAAACAGGGATCAGGTCATAAAGGAAAGACTGGGATCTATCCTCTTTTCAAATCCATTCCTGGCTTTGGCTTCCAAGATCTGTCAGATAAATCTTTCTGTGTAAACGCACCCTAAGAGTCCATCTAGTGTTCCGTACAATATTTCTGTGAGCGGTCATTCTCCTACCTCTCCAGTGGTGGTCCGAGGGGAGATTGAGATTGAACGTATCTTGGACTCCCGTAAGAAGCGTGACCAATATCTGGTCCATTGGAAAGGTTACGGTCCAGAGGATCGCACTTGGGTGTCAGCACCAGATCTCCATGCCCCTGATTTGCTTAGGAAATTTCATTAGTTTCCCCCCAAGCCTTGTGAGGGTCCGGAGGCCGCTCCTCAGAGGGGGGTACTGTCATGATCGTGCCTGAACAGACATCAGTGCCATCCTCTGCGGTCTCAGTCCATTGCCTGCGAAAGAGCCCTTGTGCCTGGATCTAGCGTTTCTCTGCCTATATTCTTACCGCTTACTGATTCTGAACCTTAGCTGCCCGGTTGTTGCTGACATTGCTTCTCTGACCATTCTATATTGTGTTTGTTTGTCTTGTCCTGCGTTGCACCTTATTCAGTATAGGGAACGTCGCCAAGTTGTCCACAGTTACCTAGGACGGCTGAGGAGAGTAGGTGGGGTGAGCTGGGGCGGCTGTCAGTTGCAGGGCTGCACTTGTCTGCTGTATTCCCAGAACCCCACCTGACACACAGAGTCCCAGAGAGTCCTCATATACCACGCTCATGACTGCAGCATATAAGGGGTTAAACTGCCAGGAGCTGAGATCTCTCAGGTGCAGCATCAGAGCCCAGGCAGAGCAGAGCATATACAGAGCCCAGGCAGAGCAGAGCATACACAGAGCCCAGGCAGAGCAGAGCATATACAGAGCCCAGGCAGAGCAGAGCGTATACAGAGCCCAGGCAGAGCATATACAGAGCCCAGGCAGGGCAGAGCATATACAGAGCCCAGGCAGGGCAGAGCATACACAGAGCCCAGGCAGGGCAGAGCATACACAGAGCCCAGGCCGGGCAGAGCATATACAGAGCCCAGGCAGAGCAGAGCATATACAGAGCCCAGGCAGAGCAGAGCATACACAGAGCCCAGGCAGAACAGAGCATATACAGAGCACAGGCAGAGCAGAGCATATACAGAGCCCAGGCACAGCAGAGCGTATACAGAGCACAGGCATAGCAGAGCATATACAGAGCCCAGGCAGAGCAGAGCGTATACAGAGCCCAGGCCGGGCAGAGCATATACAGAGCCCAGGCAGAGCAGAGCATATACAGAGCCCAGGCAGGGCAGAGCATATACAGAGCCCAGGCAGAGCAGAGCATATACAGAGCCCAGGCAGAGCAGAGCATATACAGAGCCCAGGCAGAGCAGAGCATATACAGAGCCCAGGCACAGCAGAGCGTATACAGAGCCCAGGCAGAGCAGAGCATATACAGAGCCCAGGCAGAGCATATACAGAGCCCAGGCACAGCAGAGCGTATACAGAGCCCAGGCAGAGCAGAGCGTATACAGAGCCCAGGCAGAGCAGAGCGTATACAGAGCCCAGGCAGAGCAGAGCGTATACAGAGCCCAGGCACAGCAGAGCGTATACACAGCCCAGGCAGAGCAGAGCGTATACAGAGCCCAGGCAGGGCAGAGCGTATACAGAGCCCAGGCAGGGCAGAGCATATACAGAGCCCAGGCAGGGCAGAGCATATACAGAGCCCAGGCACAGCAGAGCGTATACAGAGCCCAGGCAAAGCAGAGCATACACAGAGCCCAGGCAGAGCAGAGCGTATACAGAGCCCAGGCAGAGCAGAGCATACACAGAGCCCAGGCAGAGCAGAGCATATACAGAGCCCAGGCAGAGCAGAGCGTATACAGAGCCCAGGCAGAGCAGAGCATATACAGCGTCCAGGCAGAGCAGAGCGTATACAGAGCCCAGGCAGAGCAGAGCATATACAGCGTCCAGGCAGAGCAGAGCATATACAGAGCCCAGGCAGAGCATATACAGAGCCCAGGCAGAGCAGAGCGTATACAGAGCCCAGGCACAGCAGAGCATATACAGAGCCCAGGCAGAGCATATACAGAGCCCAGGCAGAGCAGAGCATATACAGGGCCCAGGCAGAGCAGAGCATATACAGAGCCCAGGCACAGCAGAGCATATACAGAGCCCAGGCAGAGCAGAGCATATACAGAGCCCAGGCAGAGCAGAGCATATACAGAGCCCAGGCAGAGCAGAGCATATACAGAGCCCAGGCAGAGCAGAGCATACACAGAGCCCAGGCAGAGCAGAGCATATACAGAGCCCAGGCAGAGCAGAGCATATACAGAGCCCAGGCACAGCAGAGCATATACAGAGCCCAGGCAGAGCAGAGCATACACAGAGCCCAGGCAGAGCAGAGTGTATACAGAGCCCAGGCAAAGCAGAGCGTATACAGAGCCCAGGCAGAGCAGAGCGTATACAGAGCCCAGGCAGAGCAGAGCATATACAGAGCCCAGGCAGAGCAGAGCATATACAGAGCCCAGGCAGAGCAGAGCATATACAGAGCCCAGGCAGAGCAGAGCATACACAGAGCCCAGGCAGAGCAGAGTGTATACAGAGCCCAGGCAGAGCAGAGCGTATACAGAGCCCAGGCAGAGCAGAGCGTATACAGAGCCCAGGCAGAGCAGAGCGTATACAGAGCCCAGGCAGAGCAGAGCGTATACAGAGCCCAGGCAGAGCAGAGTGTATACAGAGCCCAGGCAGAGCAGAGCATATACAGGGCCCAGGCAGAGCAGAGCATATACAGAGCCCAGGCAGAGCAGAGCATATACAGAGCCCAGGCAGAGCAGAGCATATACAGAGCCCAGGCAGAGCAGAGCATACACAGAGCCCAGGCAGAGCAGAGCATACACAGAGCCCAGGCACAGCAGAGCATACACAGAGCCCAGGCAGAGCATACACAGAGCCCAGGCAGAGCAGAGTGTATACAGAGCCCAGGCAGAGCAGAGCGTATACAGAGCCCAGGCAGAGCAGAGCATACACAGAGCCCAGGCAGAGCAGAGCATATACAGAGCCCAGGCAGAGCAGAGCGTATACAGAGCCCAGGCAGAGCAGAGCATATACAGCGTCCAGGCAGAGCAGAGCGTATACAGAGCCCAGGCAGAGCAGAGCGTATACAGAGCCCAGGCACAGCAGAGCATATACAGAGCCCAGGCCGGGCAGAGCATATACACAGCGCAGGCACAGCGGAGCGTATACAGAGCCCAGGCAGAGCAGAGCATATACAGAGCCCAGGCAGAGCAGAGCATATACAGAGCCCAGGCAGGGCAGAGCATATACAGCGTCCAGGCAGAGCAGAGCGTATACAGAGCCCAGGCAGAGCAGAGCGTATACAGAGCCCAGGCAGAGCAGAGCATATACAGAGCCCAGGCAGAGCAGAGCATATACAGCGTCCAGGCAGAGCAGAGCGTATACAGAGCCCAGGCAGAGCAGAGCGTATACAGAGCCCAGGCACAGCAGAGCATATACAGAGCCCAGGCCGGGCAGAGCATATACACAGCGCAGGCACAGCGGAGCGTATACAAAGCCCAGGCAGAGCAGAGCATATACAGAGCTCAGGCAGAGCAGAGCATATACAGAGCCCAGGCAGAGCAGAGCATATACAGAGCCCAGGCAGAGCAGAGCGTATACAGAGCCCAGGCAGAGCAGAACATATACAGAGCCCAGGCAGAGCAGAGCATACACAGAGCCCAGGCAGAGCAGAGCATATACAGAGCCCAGGCAGAGCAGAGCGTATACAGAGCCCAGGCAGAGCAGAGCATATACAGCGTCCAGGCAAAGCAGAGCATATACAGAGCCCAGGCAGAGCATATACAGAGCCCAGGCAGAGCAGAGCGTATACAGAGCCCAGGCAGAGCAGAGCATATACAGAGCCCAGGCAGAGCAGAGCATACACAGAGCCCAGGCAGAGCAGAGTGTATACAGAGCCCAGGCAGAGCAGAGCGTATACAGAGCCCAGGCAGAGCAGAGCATATACAGAGCCCAGGCAGAGCAGAGCATATACAGAGCCCAGGCACAGCAGAGCATACACAGAGCCCAGGCAGAGCAGAGTGTATACAGAGCCCAGGCAGAGCAGAGCGTATACAGAGCCCAGGCACAGCAGAGCATATACAGAGCCCAGGCCGGGCAGAGCATATACAGAGCGCAGGCACAGCGGAGCGTATACAGAGCCCAGGCAGAGCAGAGCATATACAGAGCCCAGGCAGGGCAGAGCATACACAGAGCCCAGGCAGGGCAGAGCATATACAGAGCCCAGGCAGAGCAGAGCATATACAGAGCCCAGGCAGAGCAGAGCATACACAGAGCCCAGGCAGAGCAGAGTGTATACAGAGCCCAGGCAGAGCAGAGCATATACAGAGCCCAGGCAGAGCAGAGCATATACAGAGCCCAGGCACAGCAGAGCATATACAGAGCCCAGGCAGAGCAGAGCATATACAGAGCCCAGGCAGAGCAGAGCATATACAGAGCTCAGGCAGAGCAGAGCGTATACAGAGCCCAGGCACAGCAGAGCATATACAGAGCCCAGGCACAGCAGAGCATATACAGAGCCCAGGCAGGGCAGAGCATACACAGAGCCCAGGCCGAGCAGAGCATATACAGAGCCCAGGCAGAGCAGAGCATATACAGAGCCCAGGCAGAGCAGAGCATATACAGAGCCCAGGCAGAGCAGAGCATACACAGAGCCCAGGCACAGCAGAGCATATACAGAGCACAGGCAGAGCAGAGCATACACAGAGCCCAGGCAGAGCAGAGCATATACAGAGCCCAGGCAGAGCAGAGCATATACAGAGCCCAGGCAGAGCAGAGCGTATACAGAGCCCAGGCAGAGCAGAGCATATACAGAGCCCAGGCACAGCAGAGCATATACAGAGCCCAGGCACAGCAGAGCATATACAGAGCCCAGGCAGAGCAGAGCATACACAGAGCCCAGGCAGAGCAGAGCATATACAGAGCCCAGGCAGAGCAGAGCATATACAGAGCTCAGGCAGAGCAGAGCATATACAGAGCCCAGGCAGAGCAGAGCATATACAGAGCCCAGGCAGAGCAGAGCATATACAGAGCCCAGGCACAGCAGAGCATATACAGAGCCCAGGCAGAGCAGAGCATATACAGAGCTCAGGCAGAGCAGAGCATATACAGAGCCCAGGCAGAGCAGAGCATACACAGAGCCCAGGCAGAGCAGAGCATATACAGAGCCCAGGCAGAGCAGAGTGTATACAGAGCCCAGGCAGAGCAGAGCGTATACAGAGCTCAGGCAGAGCAGAGCGTATACAGAGCCCAGGCACAGCAGAGCATATACAGAGCCCAGGCAGAGCAGAGCATATACAGAGCCCAGGCAGAGCAGAGCATATACAGAGCCCAGGCAGAGCAGAGCATATACAGAGCCCAGGCAGAGCAGAGCATACACAGAGCCAAGGCAGAGCAGAGCATATACAGAGCCCAGGCAGAGCAGAGCATATACAGAGCCCAGGCAGAGCAGAGCATATACAGAGCCAAGGCAGAGCAGAGCATATACAGAGCCCAGGCAGAGCAGAGCGTATACAGAGCCCAGGCAGAACAGAGCATATACAGAGCCCAGGCAGAGCATATACAGAGCCCAGGCAGAGCAGAGCATATACAGAGCCCAGGCAGAGCAGAGCATATACAGAGCCCAGGCAGAGCAGAGCATATACAGAGCCAAGGCAGAGCAGAGCATATACAGAGCCCAGGCACAGCGGAGCATATACAGAGCCCAGGCAGAGCAGAGCGTATACAGAGCCCAGGCAGAGCAGAGCATATACAGAGCCCAGGCAGAGCATATACAGAGCCCAGGCAGAGCAGAGCATATACAGAGCCCAGGCAGAGCAGAGCATATACAGAGCCCAGGCAGAGCAGAGCATATACAGAGCCAAGGCAGAGCAGAGCATATACAGAGCCCAGGCACAGCGGAGCATATACAGAGCCCAGGCAGAGCAGAGCGTATACAGAGCCCAGGCAGAACAGAGCATATACAGAGCCCAGGCAGAGCATATACAGAGCCCAGGCAGAGCAGAGCATATACAGAGCCCAGGCAGAGCAGAGCATATACAGAGCCCAGGCAAAGCAGAGCATATACAGAGCCCAGGCAGAGCAGAGCATATACAGAGCCCAGGCAGAGCAGAGCATATACAGAGCCCAGGCAGAGCAGAGCATACACAGAGCCCAGGCAGAGCAGAGCATATACAATCACCGTCACCATAGTCTAAGATACCCTTAGTGACCAATGTAAGAAGACGTATAGCCGGTCACTAACACGTTATTAAAAAGTCATCAATGTGCTCGAAATCCACAGTTGCAAATTTTGTTTTTCCACAGCAAAACCCCCAACAGCAGCAGATGCCGTGTGGGTTTGGATTTCCCCTATAACCCCTACAGTTTGCCCTTTGTAATCTGCTGCATGTTGTGTATTTGTTTATGGTACTTTGTGCACGGGGGGCACTATGGGCATGATACTTACTACTCTTTTCCTGTGGGACAATATTCGGTACTATGGGGGGCTGATAATGCAGTTATTGTGCTAGAAATGGTTACTGAAGAAAACGACAACAAAAAGGCTTCTAGCGACCACTGAAAAAGACCCCCCCCCCCCCCGGAGACTGGCCACAAATCAGAGAAGAGTGAGTATCTACACACCATCCCTCCATAGTACCGGGCTGTATCCATGTTTTCAGGACTCCCTAGGGCGGCACCCAACTTCCTTGGCTATCTGTAATCAAATGCCGAAAGGTCGGACTCAAGGATCACCAGTTGTGCTGAGGATGTTACACTACGTGTAATATCCTCATACCCCCCTGTACATCTCACCTGTAATGTCCTCATACCCCCCTGTACATCTCACCTGTAATGTCCTCATACCCCTGTACATCTCACCTGTAATGTCCTCATACCCCCTGTACATCTCACCTGTAATGTCCTCATACCCCTCCTGTACATCTCACCTGTAATGTCCTCATAGCCCTGTACATCTCACCTGTAGTGTCCTCATACCCCTGTACATCTCACCTGTAATGTCCTCATACCCCAGTACATCTCACCTGTAATGTCCTCATACCCCTCCTGTACATCTCACCTGTAATATCCTCATACCCCCCCAGTACATCTCAGCTGTAATGTCCTCATATCCCCCTGTACATCTCACCTGTAATGTCCTCATACCCCCCCAGTATATCTCACCTGTAATGTCCTCATACCCCCCCTGTACATCTCACCTGTAATGTCCTCATACCCCCCCCAGTACATCTCACCTGTAATGTCCTCATACCCCCGTACATCTCACCTGTAATGTCCTCATACCCCCATACATCTCACCTGTAATGTCCTCATACCCCCTGTACATCTCACCTGTAATGTCCTCATACCCCTGTACATCTCACCTGTAATGTCCTTATACCCCTGTACATCTCACCTGTAATGTCCTCATACCACCTGTACATCTCACCTGTAATGTCCTCATACCCCTGTACATCTCACCTGTAATGTCCTCATACCCCCTGTACATCTCACCTGTAATGTCCTCATACCCCCCTGTACATCTCACCTGTAATGTCCTCATACCCCCCTGTACATCTCACCTGTAATGTCCTCATACCCCCCTGTACATCTCACCTGTAATATCCTCATACCCCTGTACATCTCACCTGTAATGTCCTCATACCCCTGTACATCTCACCTGTAATGTCCTCATACCTCTCCTGTACATCTCACCTGTAATGTCCTCATACCCCCTGTACATCTCACCTGTAATGTCCTCATACCCCTGTACATCTCACCTGTAATGTCCTCATACCCCCCAGTACATCTCACCTGTAATGTCCTCATACCCCTGTACATCTCACCTGTAATGTCCTCATACCCCTGTACATCTCACCTGTAATGTCCTCATACCCCCCTGTACATCTCACCTGTAATGTCCTCATACCCCCCTGTACATCTCACCTGTAATGTCCGCATACCCCTCCTGTACATCTCACCTGTAATGTCCTCATACCCCTGTACATCTCACCTGTAATGTCCTCATACCCCTCCTGTACATCTCACCTGTAATGTCCTCATACCCCTGTACATCTCATCTGTAATATCCTCATACCCCTGTACATCTCACCTGTAGTGTCCTTATACCCCCCTGTACATCTCACCTGTAATGTCCTCATACCCTCCTGTACATCTCACCTGTAATGTCCTCATACCCTCCTGTACATCTCACCTGTAATGTCCTCATACCCCCCTGTACATCTCACCTGTAATGTCCTCATACCCCCCTGTACATCTCACCTGTAATGTCCTCATACCCCTCCTGTACATCTCACCTGTAATGTCCTCATACCCCTGTACATCTCACCTGTAATGTCCTCATACCCCTCCTGTACATCTCACCTGTAATGTCCTCATACCCCTGTACATCTCATCTGTAATATCCTCATACCCCCGTACATCTCACCTGTAATGTCCTCACACCCCCCTGTACATCTCACCTGTAATGTCCTCATACCCCTGTACATCTCACCTGTAATGTCCTCATACCCCTGTACATCTCACCTGTAATGTCCTCATACCCCTGTACATCTCACCTGTAGTGTCCTTATACCCCCCTGTACATCTCACCTGTAATGTCCTCATACCCTCCTGTACATCTCACCTGTAATGTCCTCATACCCCTGTACATCTCACCTGTAATGTCCTCATACCCCTCCTGTACATCTCACCTGTAATGTCCTCATACCCCCCTGTACATCTCACCTGTAATGTCCTCATACCCTCCTGTACATCTCACCTGTAATGTCCTCATACCCTCCTGTACATCTCACCTGTAATGTCCTCATACCCTCCTGTACATCTCACCTGTAATGTCCTCATACCCTCCTGTACATCTCACCTGTAATGTCCTCATACCCTCCTGTACATCTCACCTGTAATGTCCTCATACCCTCCTGTACATCTCACCTGTAATGTCCTCATACCCTCCTGTACATCTCACCTGTAATGTCCTCATACCCCCCTGTACATCTCACCTGTAATGTCCTCATACCCCCCTGTACATCTCACCTGTAATGTCCTCATACCCCTGTACATCTCACCTGTAGTGTCCTTATACCCCCCTGTACATCTCACCTGTAATGTCCTCATACCCTCCTGTACATCTCACCTGTAATGTCCTCATACCCTCCTGTACATCTCACCTGTAATGTCCTCATACCCCTGTACATCTCACCTGTAATATCCTCATACCCCTCCTGTACATCTCACCTGTAATGTCCTCATACCCCTGTACATCTCATCTGTAATATCCTCATACCCCTGTACATCTCACCTGTAGTGTCCTTATACCCCCCTGTACATCTCACCTGTAATGTCCTCATACCCTCCTGTACATCTCACCTGTAATGTCCTCATACCCTCCTGTACATCTCACCTGTAATGTCCTCATACCCCTGTACATCTCACCTGTAATATCCTCATACCCCCCTGTACATCTCACCTGTAATGTCCTCACACCCCTGTACATCTCACCTGTAATATCCTCATACCCCTCCTGTACATCTCACCTGTAATGTCCTCATACCCCTCCTGTACATCTCACCTGTAATGTCCTCATACCCCCCTGTACATCTCACCTGTAATGTCCTCATACCCCTGTACATCTCACCTGTAATGTCCTCATACCCCCTGTACATCTCACCTGTAATGTCCTCATACCCCCTGTACATCTCACCTGTAATGTCCTCATACCCCCCTATACATCTCACCTGTAATGTCCTCATACCCCTGTACATCTCACCTGTAATGTCCTCATACCTCTCCTGTACATCTCACCTGTAATGTCCTCATACCCCTGTACATCTCACCTGTAATGTCCTCATACCCCCTGTACATCTCACCTGTAATGTCCTCATACCCCCTGTACATCTCACCTGTAATGTCCTCATACCCCTGTACATCTCACCTGTAATGTCCTCATACCCCCCCCTGTACATCTCACCTGTAATGTCCTCATACCCCTGTACATCTCACCTGTAATGTCCTCATACCCCTGTACATCTCACCTGTAATGTCCTCATACCCCTGTACATCTCACCTGTAATGTCCTCATACCCCTGTACATCTCACCTGTAATGTCCTCATACCCCTCCTGTACATCTCACCTGTAATGTCCTCATACCCCCCTGTACATCTCACCTGTAATGTCCTCATACCTCTCCTGTACATCTCACCTGTAATGTCCTCATACCCCTGTACATCTCACCTGTAATGTCCTCATACCCCCCTGTACATCTCACCTGTAATGTCCTCATACCCCTGTACATCTCACCTGTAATGTCCTCATACCCCTGTACATCTCACCTGTAATGTCCTCATACCCCCCTGTACATCTCACCTGTAATGTCCTCATACCCTCCTGTACATCTCACCTGTAATGTCCTCATACCCCCCTGTACATCTCACCTGTAATGTCCTCATACCCCCCTGTACATCTCACCTGTAATGTCCTCATACCCCTCCTGTACATCTCACCTGTAATGTCCTCATACCCCTGTACATCTCACCTGTAATGTCCTCATACCCCTGTACATCTCACCTGTAATGTCCTCATACCCCTGTACATCTCACCTGTAATGTCCTCATACCCCTGTACATCTCACCTGTAATGTCCTCATACCCCTCCTGTACATCTCACCTGTAATGTCCTCATACCCCCCTGTACATCTCACCTGTAATGTCCTCATACCCCCCTGTACATCTCACCTGTAATGTCCTCATACCCCCCTGTACATCTCACCTGTAATGTCCTCATACCCCCTGTACATCTCACCTGTAATGTCCTCATACCCCCTGTACATCTCACCTGTAATGTCCTCACACCCCCTGTACATCTCACCTGTAATGTCCTCATACCCCCTGTACATCTCACCTGTAATGTCCTCATACCCCCCTGTACATCTCACCTGTAATGTCCTCATACCCCCCTGTACATCTCACCTGTAATGTCCTCATACCCCCCTGTACATCTCACCTGTAATGTCCTCATACCCCCTGTACATCTCACCTGTAATGTCCTCATACCCCTGTACATCTCACCTGTAATGTCCTCATACCCCTGTACATCTCACCTGTAATGTCCTCATACCCCTGTACATCTCACCTGTAATGTCCTCATACCTCTCCTGTACATCTCACCTGTAACCTTCAGTTGCAGCTCTTGTTCTGCCTGTGTATGTGTCGGAGGGTGATAGGTTCTACAGACGTATCTGACCGTATCTTCCGTCACATGTGGTCTTATAATTAGGGCACTCTGGAAGCTGTAGTACTTGTCATCGAGCTCGTCCTCTGTCACATTGTGGACACCATCTTTTTTCTTGGCCTCCTCATTAGACTTCCAGGTTACGATCTCCGTCTCCTGGTCACTCTGGTCCTTCTTCAGCCACGTTATATGTAGAGGCTTGGGTTTAAATCCAATAATTGGACAAGTCAGCGTCATGGGCTCCTGGTGGGTCATATACACTGGACTGACGATCTTCAGTAACCTTGGAGGAACTAGAAGAAAGTGGGAGAATCTGGTGATGGAACCATGAGAGGTGGCCTGTCCAGGTCCCTGTATGCCTTATACTTTAGTAAACCGTACCTGCCGCTCACGGGGGGTTTTGCCATCAGTATAAGGTGTATGGGACCTTCCCCACCATCCGCCGACAGATAATATCACTAGAGATAAGGATTGGGTGTACACAGGAATGATCAGCCTTTTAACTGTACAATTGCACCCTAAAGTTTGTTCCTGAAAGGTGAATCATGGGTTTACGGCCTTACTTTTATCCCATGACCCATAGACCTACCACTAAATTGTTTCTGAGGCTACACCATCATCTACTGCTTAGAGTTAGTATTAACCACAGACAATGTATCGGCCCATAGGCTACAATGTAGAAGCTTCCGGAATAGGGGTGCAGCTATGTCTTACACTTCCCTATGAATAGTCCCCTATACGATCAGTAAGTTGAGATCCAGAGTTTGCACCTTCAGTCTACATTGAGCAGATGAGGAGGCTCCGGCCATAGGTGTTCCTGCTGTCCTGACTACAGAAGACGACACAGGATCTAGGTGTATTCTGGAGACCAGTTGGGGCCTAGTCAGTCTGAGGAGCCTTTGATTATTCCCTATATCCCTGGATAACCCTGGTCAGACATATTATGGTGGTACCCCGGGCCGGAGATCCACTCCATCCACTGAGATTGGCAGCGGGGTATGGAGGTCAGACATATTATGGTGGTACCCCGGGCCAGAGATCCACTCCAACCACTGAGATTGGCGGAGATTGGAGAAGAGTGACATCACCAAAAGCAATAAAGATGGATCAGGAAGAAAGTGAAGAACAAGAACGTCCACAGTGTACATTACCTCCGATGATGCGCAGAGTTCTCTTCTTGGAGACGGCCGCCGCCAGGGCCGGGTGTGACACATGTACAGATAATTCTGCCTCATTGTCTTCCCAATAGCTGGGAGTGATGTGAAGAGAACACTGACCGCTGTAAGTGTGAAGTCTACGCCATGGGACACAGCGGAGGAGACCGGATCTATTGGGTGTTATATCCGGCCTCATGTTCAGCTGTAGGGGCCCCTGTGTGTGACTGATATCCCCATTCATCAGTCTCTGCTGTTCTATATCCACATCCACACTACCATCCCCATCATTGTCCTCCATCCTCGCTGAGGCTGAGGGATCCGCGTCTCTGGATCTCCAGGTGTGGATCATCATCATCTCCGCTCCACGTCTCTTCAGACCCACAGAGATCTCCAGGTCGTTGGGCCTGAAGCTCGTAATGTGACAAGTCAGAGTCGTCCTGCTCATGTCGATCAGCTGATCATTCCCGAAGATCTCAGAAAGGTTGGGGGGATCTGTAGGGAGTAAGGAGATACAACATTACACTGGGAACCAGCACAACCAGTGAGCACATACTGGCAGAATGGGAAATCTGGGAGGGTGCAGAGTCCCAGAACAATATTCGATATGTGTCTTATGGCTGATTGTGGAGTTGTATGTTTCTCTATGGGACACGCGATTCAGCATCCTGTAGACAAAACAGCGGTAAGATGCAGCTGGCCAGAGACATCTCCTCCTGAGGATCTCACCCCTGCTGGGTATAATCTCCTCAACCTGCTTCCCCACACTGGACTGTTCTGTGCCTCCTGCTGTTACTACCAGGTAGCGGCCCACTGCACCAGCCTCCCCTCTGACTGTAGCACTGGGGTTATGTGACCCACCTGACCTATTTGGGGACCACTTTAGGGTTCGTAACCTGGTGTCCTCTAGCAGCACAAGCTTCTCCATCTTGGAGAGGGATAAAGGGTGAAGACCAAGAGGACACTTAGACTCTGCTCCCCGGTGTGCCCAATGCCCACGTAACAGCGGGTCCACACTGGTTGGGATGTTACAGTGACAACCGCTGTGGAAGCTGTAATGTCACCAATAGATATAATAGATAACCAGAGGAGGAGGAAATCTCATGCCGTCACTGCGCACCCAACAGCGGTAGACAAGATGTCGCTGATCGATACTGATCCGCGGATCCCTCCACACCACTCACCTTTCTTAATCACATTGTTGTATAGGAACACGGTAAATAATAGAAGCGTCACAGAGAGAAGCGTCAGGACCACAGCAGTGACAACCATCCCGGAGTTATCTTCTTGCTCTGTAATCACAAGAAATAAGTGAAAATCCAGACATGTGACCAATGGATGTGATCCTGCAATGAGCGTGGTGTAAAGACGCATGCATTAGACGGCTCAACATGCGGGGTAAGCGGGCTCCATAGTCATGCGGGGTAAGTGGGCTCCATGGTCATGCGGGGTAAGCGGGCTCCATAGTCATGCGGGGTAAGCGGGCTCCATAGTCATGCGGGGTAAGCGGGCTCCATAGTCATGCGGGGTAAGCGGGCTCCATAGTCATGCGGGGTAAGCGGGCTCCATAGTCATGCGGGGTAAGGGGGCTCCATAGTCATGCTGGGTAAGCGGGCTCCATAGTCATGCGGGGTAAGGGGGCTCCATAGTCATGCGGGGTAAGCGGGCTCCATAGTCATGCGGGGTAAGCGGGCTCTATAGTAATGCAGGGTAAGTGGGCTCCATAGTTATGCGGGGTAAGCGGGCTCCATAGTCATGCGGGGTAAGGAGGCTCCATAGTCATGCGGGGTAAGCGGGCTCCATAATCATGCTGGGTAAGCGGGCTCCATAGTCATGCGGGGTAAGCGGGCTCCATAGTCATGCGGGGTAAGCGGGCTCCATAGTCATGCGGGGTAAGCGGGCTCCATAGTCATGCGGGGTAAGCGGGCTCCATAGTCATGCGGGGTAAGCGGGCTCCATAGTCATGCGGGGTAAGCGGGCTCCATAGTCATGCGGGGTAAGCGGGCTCCATAGTCATGCGGGGTAAGCGGGCTCCATAGTCATGCGGGGTAAGCGGGCTCTATAGTAATGCGGGGTAAGCGGGCTCCATAGTTATGCGGGGTAAGCGGGCTCCATAGTCATGCGGGGTAAGCGGGCTCCATAATCATGCGGGGTAAGCGGGCTCCATAGTCATGCGGGGTAAGCGGGCTCCATAGTCATGCGGGGTAAGCGGGCTCCATAGTCATGCGGGGTAAGCGGGCTCCATAGTCATGCGGGGTAAGCGGGCTCCATAGTCATGCGGGGTAAGCGGGCTCCATAGTCATGCGGGGTAAGCGGGCTCTATAGTAATGCGGGGTAAGCGGGCTCCATAGTTATGCGGGGTAAGCGGGCTCCATAGTCATGCGGGGTAAGCGGGCTCCATAATCATGCGGGGTAAGCAGGCTCCATAGTCGGGGTAAGCGGGCTCCATAGTCATGCGGGGTAAGCGGGCTCTATGGTAATGCAGGGTAAGCGGGCTCCATAGTCATGCGGGGTAAGCGGGCTCCATAGTCATGCGGGGTAAGCAGGCTCCATAGTCATGCGGGGTAAGCGGGCTCCATAGTCATGCGGGGTAAGCGGGCTCCATAGTCATGCGGGGTAAGCGGGCTCCATAGTCATGCGGGGTAAGCAGGCTCCATAGTCATGCGGGGTAAGCGGGCTCCATAGTCATGCGGGGTAAGCAGGCTCCATAGTCATGCGGGGTAAGCGGGCTCCATAGTCATGCGGGGTAAGCAGGCTCCATAGTCGGGGTAAGCGGGGCTGCTCGCTGCTATAACCAGCTGTCTTATGATAAGTGATGATGCCGGGAGTCCTGTAAGAGTCCAGCCTGTGGTATACTGTCAGCTTACGGACCATATATCACCGAGGTGTGAATGCAGCCATAGTCCGCTAGTTCTATATGATATCACAGCTTATTGGTGGAGGAATAAAGTAACTCACCTGTGACGGTCAGGGTGAAGTCCTTCTTCAGGTCCTGCTCCAGAGATCGATGCTTCACCACACAGGAATATCTATGGCCGTCATCCTCCATTGTAGGATATAAGGTCAGGTGACTGGTAACATTGAACGTCCCATCTGTATTATTGATGGGGTCTCCGGTGCAGATTCTTCTCTGCAGGGCCGCACTTACTGAAGAATCCTTCTGGTATCGCACCCATTGTATAGTAATATCTTTAGGGTAGAAGGTACTGACTTCACATGCCACTGATCTCTCACTTCCCACCTCCACATGGATGGCGTCTCCAGGTACCAGGACAGCGGAGGGCACAGCTACAGAAGAGAAGACACAACACTGAGATACAGAGACAGAGTCGTATGTACATATATTACTGATCCTGAGATACATGCTGTATTATACTCCAGAGCTGCACTCACTATTCTGCTGGTGGGGTCACTGTGTACATACATTACTGATCCTGAGTTACATCCTGTATTATACTCCAGAGCTGCACTCACTATTCTGCTGGTGGGGTCACTATGTACATACATTACTGATCCTGAGTTCCATCCTGTATTATACTCCAGAGCTGCACTCACTATTCTGCTGCTGGTGGGGTCACTGTGTACATACATTACATTACTGATCCTGAGTTACATCCTGTATTATACCCCAGAGCTGCACTCACTATTCTGCTGGTGGGGTCACTGTGTACATACATTACATTACTGATCCTGTATTATACTCCAGAGCTGCACTCACTATTCTGCTGGTGGGGTCACTGTGTACATACATTACATTACTGATCCTGAGTTACATCCTGTATTATACTCCATAGCTGCAGTCACTATTCTGCTGGTGGGGTCACTGTGTACATACATTACTGATCCTGAGTTACATCCTATATTATACTCCAGAGCTGCACTCACTATTCTGCTGGTGGGGTCACTGTGTACATACATTACTGATCCTGAGTTACATCCTGTAGATCTATTATTCAAAAATGTAACACATTAAACTAAACGTCCATAAACCTATTGGCTGGTCCAAACACACCGCTGACCTCCTCATTGACCTCGGCAAAGTGCCCGAGGAGAGACACTCATTAAACACCTTATAGAACTTATATGTTAAAGGGAACCTGTCACCCCCAGTGCCGGGGTGACAGGCTCCCGACCCCCCACTAGAGCACCTTATACGTACCTGATCCCGCTTCTTGAGACGGTCGGGTGACTGAGATATCAGTGCCCGAAGCCCGGCGCGGGCGATCCTGAGATGAGTCCGACGCTCATAGAGAATGACTGGTGAGTCCGACGCTCATAGAGAATGACTGGTGAGTCCGACGCTCATAGAGAATGACTGGTGAGTCCGACGCTCCGTCATTCTTTATGAGTGTTGGACTCCTCTCAGGAGCGTGCGCAGGGCTTCGGTCACTGATATCTCCGTCACCCGACCGAATCAAGAAGCGGGACCAGGTACGTATAGGGGGCTCTAGCGGGGGGTCCGGAGCCTGTCACCCCAGCACAGGGGGTGACAGGTCCTCTTTAAGCTATCTTGAGCAGGTGAGAGGGGTCTACACCTGGTTCAGAGAAAGTTTCAGTCAAGAAAGTTGAGACCTTATCCCGATCTGGATCCTTGGAGATGTAGACATGTGAACATCCACCAGGCGAGCCTCACTAGCTATACTATTCAGGGCGACGCCATCATAAGTCAGCTTGTCTCTGGAACCTCCCCTATCCTGGGGCCTCGTCACAGCATTGAAGTCCCCTCCAAAGACCTCCTGCCGACTTGTAAAAAATAAGGCTGGATCCTTATAAAGGGAAACTTCCGATCCCACTTCTGTGGACCATAGATGTTAATAAGGTGAAGTTCCTGTCCCTTCATGAGGACATCTACATCTAACATGAGTTTCTTTATCCCCACCACGATCCTCATCTGAAGATGTCCCCCTTTGATTACATTTTCCTCGTCCTGTGACTCTGGGCCAATCGCCTCTCCTCCAGGGCAGACCAATCAGAGGGAGGATGGTTGTATCTTCCTTTGGCATCTGGGGGTTGGGAGAAGATCTCCCCTTTTCTTATTCTTTCAGTGCCCAGCTTGTGCTCTACCCATCACCCACAATCCTCATCCGCGCTCTCACCATGGGAGGACAGTGAGGAGATGGCACCTTCTTCTTTCTGAATCCTCCAAATCTCATTCAGAGATCACTATTCCTCAAAGCCTCAGCAGTAAGACTGGCCTCAGGGACAAGATCAGAGGCTCCAAAGAAACAGCACCCCCCCCCCCCCCCACACACACACACACACTTTAATAAAATATGATTTCCAAAAAAGAAACCGCAGCACCAGTGCCAAGAGCCACCGGAGCTCTCTCAGCTGACTGTCACTCAGCCGCCCACCGTCCTCTCGTTAGGAAGTGAGCTAACGCACCAGTCTTGGAGCTGGGCCACTATCACTGTCCGACCTCACAGCCAGTACCTTACCAGAGAAACAGAGACAAAGCTTACCACCATACTCTCCCCATTCTCCACAACAGAACTCAGGCCGGGCTGAGATATGGGGTTCACACAGTGAGCTGACCCTGAGGCCAGTCCGGGGGGCACAGGGAGGGGGGAATATACAAATGTTACCTGCTCCTGAAGCTTGGCGTTCAAGGGTTCATTCCCGAAACGTGTAGGCCTCCGTTTTTATTGTGTATTTTTTTCTTCTTTTTCTATTTTATGTCAACGTAAATAAAGTTTTTCTATTTTAGAAGCTGTGGATTCCTTTTTCTATTTTTGCATATGGATCACCAGGTTGGCGGCCCGCTCTTTACCTACTTGCTTCTATCACCTGGGGATCACCTCCAGTGACTACACTCTCGCAGGGTGAGCTGATTTTTTCTTTTTTCTTTTATAAATAATGTTTATTTACCTTAGTCTTTTTCCCAGGCGCCTCCTGTGGTAACACCTCTCCTCTGTGAAGCCCTGGTGACTCCAGGAGCTGGATCTGGGCCATCAGCGCCCCTCCCTGGTAACTGGTGTCGCTTTCATCCCCCGAACCGCGGCTAGATGACAATGCCGCTTGCCCTGCAGGGAGCCCACTGTATGGGGTCTGTTGTTGGGGACCCCCGGGTGGATTTGTCTCAACATCACGTACCTCCGCAGCGTCTCCTTCCTCCTCCACCCGGCTCTCTGGCTGGAGCCCTCTCAGCCCTCTCCGCTTTTCTCTCTCCATTTCTGCAAACCTGTCATCATTCTGTAGTTTCTCTTTAAGCGGCCCACTGTTCTCCAGAATAAAAGTTCTCTTTTTCACTATGTTTTTTATGTCAGCTTTCAGACGCTTCATTTTCGCTGATAGCTCAGCCTTTTGCTGCTTAGCAGCAGTGTCCATCAATGCTTTTACAGCACATACCTCCTCCTGAAGCTTGTACAGCTGGTTCCTGGTGTCTTCATACCCATGAAGGCTCTCAGCGATCTGGAGGCCATATCTCTGCCCAGTCTCCTGAAGCTTGTACAGGTGGTTCCTGGCGTCCTCATACCTACGGAGGCTCTCAGTGATCTGGAGGCCATATCTCTGCCCAGTCTCCTGAAGCTTGTACAGGTGGTTCCTGGCGTCCTCATACCCATGAAGGCTCTCAGCGATCTGGAGGCCATATCTCTGCCCAGTCTCCTGAAGCTTGTACAGGTGGTTCCTGGCGTCCTCATACCTACGGAGGCTCTCAGTGATCTGGAGGCCATATCTCTGCCCAGTCTCCTGAAGCTTGTACAGGTGGTTCCTGGCGCCCTCATACCTATGGAGGCTCTCAGTGATCTGGAGGCCATATCTCTGCCCAGTCTCCAGAGCCCGCCACACTCCCCAATCTTCCTCCATGGGCAGACAGCCCATGTCACTGTGTCCCTGCTCACACTGTCCCGACTTGGTCCTACAGTACCTGCAGCATATTCAGAACTTCTTGTACTTGTAGTTCTGTTACTTTCTGCAGCAGCCGTGCGGCTACCCTTTATTGCTATGGGTTCAGGGGTGGCTGGAGAAACATCACTGCATCTCCTAGTAGAACACCTCTGATACACCTCCTGATGGTGTTCCCTCTGCTGCTGGTCACTGGGTTCCTCTACCCCAGATGGACCTGGTTGGGGGGGGGGGGCAGGAGTTGGGGTTCTCCTCTTTTCACTCAAACTTGGGCCTGCACCCCCCACCCCCTTCCTCCTGGGGAGAAGAGGGTGCAACCCATAAACAAAGACAGGACTTCCCCAAGATGCACAGTGCACAAAACGATCCTGACAGCAAACACAGGAACAGGAAGAAGCACCCTCTAGTGGCCAGACTCCAGAGCTGCACTCATTATTCTGCTGGTGGTGGTCACTGTGTACAAACATTACGTTACTGATCCTGTACTGATCCTGAGTTCTATCCTGTATCAGGTGACAGCGGAACTGTGCACTGAAAGGGACTGTTCATATTTTACATTAACCCTACAAGGCTGTGAATGAGGCTGGCGCCTCCTACTGGTATAGAGCAGTATTACACACGTGTGACTCACCTGACACCTGCAGAGAGCTCTTTCCTTCCCTGGACTCCGGGGTCACTAGAACAGTGCAGGTGTACTCTCCCTCATCAGAGAACTGCACCCGCGGGAGGTGAAGTGTGGCGTTTCCTCTCTGTATATCACTTTCTGCCTCCATGTATGCTCCTTCTCTGAAGGCCTCTGGTCGTCCTGGTATATATCTGTATACTTCAGCTTTGCTTCCATTCACTGGTCTGGTCCAGTGCACATTAATAGTTTTCCCCGGAGTAAATTCTGAAAATTCACAGAGAATGGCGGCCTCCTCGCCTCTCAGCACTGAGATCTGCGGGGTCCTCATGGTGACTCTCAGACCATCTACAGAGGAGAAGAGGACAGGTTAGAGGCCGAAACATCAGGTGTCCATTAGGTATAATGATATATTCACTCCCTGCTCTGTGTAAGTCTGATCCTGCTATCTGCAGCTCACAGCTCTGCTGTATAGACTGTGACAGCCTGAACAGAGTCATCTCATTATCCTTAGAGGGCGGGGTCAGCAAAATAATCGCATTATCATTAGAGGGTGGGGTGAGCTAAGTCATCTCATCATTAGAGGGAGGGGTCAGTACAATCATATATCATTAGAGGGAGGGGTCAGTACAATCAAATCATTAGAGGGAGGGGTCAGCAGAGTCATCTCATCATTAGAGGGCGGGGTCAGCACAGTCATCTCATCATTAGAGGGCGGGGTCAGCACAGTCATCTCATCATTAGAGGGAAGGGTCAGTACAATCATATATCATTAGAGGGCGGGGTCAGCAGAGTCATCTTATCATTAGAGGGCGGGGTCAGTACAATCATATCATTAGAGGGCGGGGTCAGTACAATTATATATCATTAGAGGGGGGGGTCAGTACAATTATATATCATTAGAGGGGGGGGTCAGCAGTCATCTTATTAAAGGGCGGGGTCAGCAGAGTCATCTTATCATTAGAGGGCGGGCTCAGCAGTCATCTTATTATCATTAGAGGGCGGGCTCAGCAGTCATCTTATTATCATTAGAGGGCGGCTCAGCAGTCATCTTATTATCATTAGAGGGCGGCTCAGCAGTCATCTTATTATCATTAGAGGGCGGGCTCAGCAGTCATCTTATTATCATTAGAGGGCGGGCTCAGCAGTCATCTTATTATCATTAGAGGGCGGGCTCAGCAGTCATCTTATTATCATTAGAGGGCGGGCTCAGCAGTCATCTTATTATCATTAGAGGGCGGGCTCAGCAGTCATCTTATTATCATTAGAGGGCGGGCTCAGCAGTCATCTCAGTATCATCATGTCGCAACAATGGTCCCTGTACTAAACCCAGCCCACTGTCTCTGCCAATCTGCCCTAGGTAGAATGTTTCACAGTCTGGGTCATACCTATACAGTAGCTGTGTACAAGATGAGGATCTGGGGCCATATCAGAAAAACAGCCAAAATGGTCAGAAACACAGAAGAACATTCAGGGTGATGGAGACCAAACAATCCCGAGCAGCATGTGGCTCTGGCTGGGGGTTATGCAGGCAGGTAAGTCCCTGACAGTACTCAGGTCCTGGCCCCTTACCTGAGCTTGGCTTGTCCAGGTAAGAATCATGGAATCAGGGTTATGCAGACAGCACTTCCTCCTGTTGACCATCTCAGGTGGTGGGTGCACAATCCTTTCAATATACCCACGTGCAATGTCCAATAACTGACCGATGTCACTGACATCGGTAACATCAGACAGCTATTACTTCCAGCCATCTCATCTTGAAGTTATTATCTGAAGCAGCCAGTGGGAGGAAGTGCGGGTAGGACCTTCTCTGCTCTCCGCATAACCCCTAGAATATACTAGATACTACGAAGACCCCTGCACCAGAATCTGTGAAACCTCCTATACTAAAGCCCCTATTTCACGGGTCGTCTAGAGGAGCAAACGAGCGCTCTCAGCGCTTGTTTGCTCCTTATTCCCTGCTCGCTGCTACCACTGCTATTCAGTGCGGCTGCAGCGAGCGGGTGAGTGCGGGAGGGGGCGGCGGGGAGCTGCGGGGGGGCTGCCCGGGGGATCGCTGATCATCTGGGCAGCCCATAGGGTACAGCAGCGTCTTCTGGCGATGCTCTTATTCAACGGAGCGACGCCAGCAGATCGCTGCTATATCAGTCGCTTTTTCACGACATGAACGATGTCGGCTGATCGTTGCACTCTATTCCACAGGACGATTATCGTTCGTAGCGGCCGATATCGGCCAAATACAAACGATATTTGTTCCGTGGAATAGGGCCTTAAGTGTCCCCGAACATCCACAGGAGGACGAGGTCTCACAGACAATGTAACAGCATGCAGATATCTCTTCAGGGATTAGCCACCAGATTTATGAGCTCTAGAATCATGGAAGGAGCAAGAAGGTTCTCCATGGATAACAAGGCTATCCTCTATAAGAAATCCCCTTGTACAGAGACCTCTGCTTTTATTATTTATTTATTATTTATTATTATTATTATTTATTATATTATATTTTTATACTTTTATTATATTATTATTATTATTTATTTATTATTTATTATTATTATTATATTATATTTTTATACTTTTATTATATTATTATTATTTATTTATTATTTAGGTACTTATGACCCCGGCCCCAGACTGTACAGAGATCTTTCACTATAACGTCCACATCCGTTCCATCAGATGATCAGTGAGAACCGTGGCACGATGCTGGACACCCTTGAAGAGGTGACGCCATTCCCTGAAGGCCGACTAGATTCAACTAGAGCCAAAGCTTCATGGTTCCCTACCTTATAACTTCTCTCAGCACTAGAAATAGGTGAAGGTTAGGCAAGACAGCGGAATCTTACGACATAACAGACGGCCAAATCTACCTCCACAGTAACTGCTTGGGAATGATCCCGTTGATCCTTTCTTGGCCCAATCATTCAACAGCCGCACTATGGCTGAAAAGTTCCAGATAATTTGTCGATAGTAAAGCAAATCCCAGGAATTGCTGCAGGGCTTTAACTTATGTGGGCAAACCCAATCAACAATAGCCTGGAACGTAGACGAGAACCTGGAACAATGTAGAATGTATTCAGCTAGTGGGGCCCCAGCGCACGTCCATCATATTTGGGAGCCATGGTTGTCGGCTAGGTGGAGGGATGAGGCACAGTTCCTGAGCATTGTGTGACTGTAGGCCGAGTGTATTTGTGTCAGCTATAAACCCAACACCCAATGTCTTGTAGACTATCCAGCCCACATCTGAGAACGGACGCTCTGCAGATCATTCCCCTGTAACTAGGAGGTTTTTCCGGTTTGGTTTTTCATTCTCTAGTATACTTTTGTAGTATAATTGAGCAGGACGCTGCTGGAAGCCGATATCATCGCTCCAGATGGAGAGTGATTGTCTTCCAATTTAAAAACATAAATAAAACTTAAAAAAAAAACAAACAACAACAGCAGCCTGCACCGTAGCCGGGTCCAAATGAAATTGGTTTGGCGTCAAGATACCCAAGGAGCGGTTTCTCGCCACAAATATCTTTATCCAATCTGAAAATTGAGGATTCTCTTTTTGAAATCTGCAGAACCTGACAAACATACAAACACACTGACTGGCACAGACCGATATTCGGAATAAATCAAGGTCATCAGGATACACAACCACGACACTACCAATGAAATCCTGGAAGATTCCGGAAAACTGCAGGTGTGTCACACAACCCGAAGGGCAGCACCGCCTATGTGGCCTTCCCATGAACCACCAGGGGCAGGAAGCTTTTTCTGCAGACAATAGAATCGGGTGGTGGCAGAGGGGGTGGCAGGGTCACAGAAGGGGCCGACCTCTCGTGCTATCTCTCTCTCTGATCTTACAGCGCTTTAAATACAGAAGGAAACTCTTTGGCTTAATAAAACCTATTACTGAGTTTCTTAAAATCACTTGTCCTATTGACTCTTGGGCCCTTCCATCCAAACTGGACCTTTTCGTAACACCCGTAACACCTAGTTAAACATTTTTTTTTAACAGCTAATTTAAAAAATGCAATTTAACCACAAAAGTTATAAATATACATTAAGACTCTTAATGTATATTTATAACTTTAGAGGGACATGTATCAACGGGCGTACAGGGGGGTTTCGGCGGAAAGTGCCGATTTGCGCATTATTTTATTCACAAATGGCCGGTTTGCGGATAAAATATTAGCAAATCGGCACTTTCCGCCGGGTACACTAGGGAGCGCGGCGCGGACTCAGAATCTGCACGATTCATCATCCGTTCCGCCAAAAGATACGCCGAAAACCTACTCCAGTCCTCAGCTGGCGTAGGTTTTCGGCCGTGCGCACCGGAGCGCACAGGATAGAATGGAGAGAGCAGAGCCCGTCCTCACTGGCTTCTCTGTAATGAAGACGTGTTTGCCTGATAATGCACAGATAAGAAGTCGGGGGGGAGGCTGGGAGATTGCTTCTTGAGGACAGAAGGAGGCTTTTTTGGCTGATGAAACCTATTACAGAGTTTCTTAAAATCGCTTATACTACTGATTTCTGCAATAAAAATGACAGGTACGCCTTAAGTATAAAACTATAAACTATAGTTCACAATGATACATATATATTATATACATATATTTATGGACCTTGTACTTTATTTACTACTTAACCCCTTTCCGCATTAGGATGCAGCGGCACGCCGTGACCCCACCCTGAACCACGTGGCTCCGGCTATTAGCTGGGCCGGGAGCAAGGGGTCATGTACGGGAACTATATGGGACCCCCCCTCCCCTACACACAGCACAAAGCACTGTGTATATATATATATATAGAGAGAGAGAGTATATACTCGGTGATGTGGCCAAAAACTAAAATCTCTTGTGGCCTGAGGCAGAATCCTGGCTGCAGCTACACAAGTGACTGGCAGAGCGGAGAGCCAATGGCTGCTTGTTCTGTCAGTCCACTGTATTTTAAGGCCTTCTGGTTAAATTCACACTGTAGGTGCGGGAGCGAACTACCTTCTGCTTAACCCCTCATGTACTGCAGTGTGTGAGTGACCCAATGTTCTCTTACATGCTGCAACACAAAAACAGAGTTAAAAATAAAAATTAGGGGCGTTTTTTTTTTTTGTTTTTTTTAATTTTTAAAGGACAAGTGCCATGAAAAACTTTTTCCCAGTAATTGAAGCACATTACAAAGTTATATAACTCTGTAATATACTTCAATCACCTATCTGCCTCCCTTCCCTGTCTTTTCCCCCCTCCACCCCCCACCAGGCAGTGTCCTGACTCACACAGACCTGATTACTGTCGTCACCGTCACCAAGCTCTTCTCTCAGCTCCTTCTCCTGTTACACTAGCCTCCCCCCTCCCCTGTCTTGTCAGGTGACTCAGCTTGCTCAGCTCCCATTGGCTGAACAACTGCAAGCCATCACTTGGACTGGGGAGGGGGGGGGCTGCTGTAACAGGAGCTAGAGTTCCTGGTGGGGGGGTGGAGGGGGGAAAAGACAGGGAAGGGAGGCAGATAGGTGATTGAAGCATATTGCACAGTTATATAACTTTGTAATGTGCTTCAATTACTGGGAAAAGGTTTTTCATGGCACTTGTCCTTTAAGCACTTTTTTAAATGAATTTTTTTTACAATATTTAAGTTCCCTCTAGGGATCTTTTATAATAAATTGATAGACGCCTTATTGGGATATAGTGCTATAGTAGGGCGGGTACAAACCCAGTCACATTACGGGGGTGCTGATCGGACGCTATACAGGTGCGGCACATTTCATTCATCTATTTTAATGCTGCAGTTGTGTTACAGCACAGCACTGGAAGGGTTAAATGACTGGCAGCAGCGGGATCACTAGTGGCAGTCATTAGCAGCGGGGGTCCTCTGCACATAGTGGCGGCTCAGGAGGCGTTACATAGGTAATAGTTCTAGAGACTGGCGGGGGTCTCAGCACTGGACCCCCACCAATACACACCGCTGACATGTCACTGAGACAAATGTATTCCAAACCAGGGAATCCGGTATCGATTCCCACCACTAAGTACCAATACTAGTATCTAGTAGTAGCCATATTTTGGTGCATCGTGAATCCCTATATGTGAGCGAGTCCAACAAGTCACATGATCGTAATACTCGCTATAACGATGAATGGCGGTCAGACCCTCAAGGACCCTGGGATGGGCGTCCCATGCACTGCATTGCTGCCAATGGATTAGTAGCTAATATTGTCTGGTGGTAAGAGGTTCCCTCACATAGGCCTCAGTGCAGAACATACTGCCCCCTTCAGGTTCAGTGGAGTTAGTCTGTGTCAGTCAGAGGACAAGGCCTAGTTAGGGGTCACAGTTCCCTATCCCGCTTCCTGAAGTAATAAGTTGGTAGTGTCCCCCCTCAGTGTGTAGTGGTGTTCCCCTAGGTCAGTGGTCCAAGGAACTGGGGGATACAGGAAACCAGCAGGAGACGGGGGCAGGGACTGTGCTGCACCGGGACGGGTAAGGGGCACTTCTCTATTATGTTGATGCCCAGCATTCTCTTTTATTTTGCCCTGACCACCCCTTTAATCCTGACTAGATGAGCTGGAGCATTGTCAGTCGGCCCTAACCAGACAGATCCCTGCGGTCTGCAGTCAGTGGAATATCTCAGGGCAGGGGCGTAGCTAGGATTCATGGGGCCCCATAGCAAAAAACTGTATGGGGCCCCATAAATCCTGTACGCCCCCCCCGCCAAACACAGACATTGACGCACATATACACACACAGAGGCACCATTAACATATATACAGATACACCACTGACATACACACATATATACGCTGTGATTACACTAGTGCTGATGTATACACCATGAATAGACTGTATACAGGGAAATCATCTCAGTGTAATAAGAAATACTCAACCAGAAATAAAAGAAAATGCAGCAGATATTAGTGGTGGGTTCTTTTATTAGAGCCCAGCATTAATAGAAGCTGCTGCAGAACATCTTTGGGGGCAAACACACACATACACCAGTGCTACAGACATTGCTGACATACACACACATATACACCAGTGCTACAAACATTGCTGACATACACACACATACACCAGTGCTACAGACATTGCTGACATACACACACATATACACCAGTGCTACAAACATTGCTGACATACACACATATATACCAGTGCTACAGACAATGCTGACATACACACATATACACATATACACCAGTGCTACAGACATTGCTGACATACACACACATATACACATATACACCAGTGCTACAGACATTGCTGACATACACAAACACACACACACACACACCAGTGCTACAGACATTGCTGACATACACACACACACATATACACCAGTGCTACAGACATTGCTGACATACACACACACACATATACACATATACACCAGTGCTACAGACATTGCTGACATACACACATATACACCAGTGCTACAGACAATGCTGACATACACACATATACACATATACACCAGTGCTACAGACATTGCTGACATACACACACATATACACATATACACCAGTGCTACAGACATTGCTGACATACACAAACACACACACACACACACCAGTGCTACAGACATTGCTGACATACACACACACACATATACACCAGTGCTACAGACATTGCTGACATACACACACACACATATACACCAGTGCTACAGACATTGCTGACATACACACACACACACACATATACACCAGTGCTACAGACATTGCTGACATACACACACACACATATACACCAGTGCTACAGACATTGCTGACATACACAAACACACACATGTACACCAGTGCTACAGACACTGCTGACATACACACACACACACACATATACACCAGTGCTACAGACATTGCTGACATACACACACACACATATACACCAGTGCTACAGACATTGCTGACATACACAAACACACACATATACACCAGTGCTACAGACATTGCTGACATACACACACATATACACCAGTGCTACAGACATTGCTGACATACACACACATATATACACCAGTGCTACAGACATTGCTGACATACACAAACACACACATGTACACCAGTGCTACAGACATTGCTGACATACACACATATACACATATACACCAGTGCTACAGACATTGCTGACATACACACACACATATACACCAGTGCTACAGACATTGCTGACATACACACACACATATACACCAGTGCTACAGACATTGCTGACATACACACATATACACATATACACCAGTGCTACAGACACTGCTGACATACACACACACACACACACACATATACACCAGTGCTACAGACATTGCTGACATACACACACACACATATACACCAGTGCTACAGACATTGCTGACATACACAAACACACACATATACACCAGTGCTACAGACATTGCTGACATACACACACATATACACCAGTGCTACAGACATTGCTGACATACACACACATATATACACCAGTGCTACAGACATTGCTGACATACACAAACACACACATGTACACCAGTGCTACAGACATTGCTGACATACACACATATACACATATACACCAGTGCTACAGACATTGCTGACATACACACACACACATATACACCAGTGCTACAGACATTGCTGACATACACACACACATATACACCAGTGCTACAGACATTGCTGACATACACACATATACACATATACACCAGTGCTACAGACATTGCTGACATACACACATATACACATATACACCAGTGCTACAGACATTGCTGACATACACACACACACATATACACCAGTGCTACAGACATTGCTGACATACACACACATATATACACCAGTGCTACAAACATTGCTGACATACACAAACACACACATGTACACCAGTGCTACAGACATTGCTGACATACACACATATACACATATACACCAGTGCTACAGACATTGCTGACATACACACACATATATACACCAGTGCTACAAACATTGCTGACATACACAAACACACACATATACACCAGTGCTACAGACATTGCTGACATACACACACATATACACCAGTGCTACAGACATTGCTGACATACACACACACACATATACACCAGTGTTACAGACATTGCTGACATACACACATATACACCAGTGCTACAGACATTGCTGACATACACACATATACACCAGTGCTACAGACATTGCTGACATACACACACACACATATACACCAGTGCTACAGACATTGCTGACATACACACATACACATATACACCAGTGCTACAGACATTGCTGACATACACACACACATATATATAGCCACAGATACATACACATACTGACATATAAATATACCCACAGATACATATATACACACACACTGACATATACCCACAGATACATATATACACTCACTGACATATAAATATATACACAGATACATATATACACTCACTGACATATACATATATACCCACAGATACATATATACACTCACTGACATATACATATACCCACAGATACATATATACACTCACTGACATATACATATATACCCACAGATACATATATACACTCACTGACATATACATATACCCACAGATACATACACATACTGACATATACATATATACCCACAGATACATATATACACTCACTGACATATACATATACCCACAGATACATACACATACTGACATATACATATACCCACAGATACATATATACACACACTGACATATACATATACCCACAGATACATATATACACTCACTGACATATACATATATACCCACAGATACATATATACACTCACTGACACACATACACAGCACTTACAGCTCCCAGGCTTCCCCCTCCTCCTCCTGTAGTCCGGGCTGATCTTCACATAGAAGTATTGAGGATCTTTGGGTCATGTGACCCAAAGGTCCTTCATCCCTCTCCTGTGCCGTCTGGCAGGTCCTGCTCCTCTGTTCAGCCCGCTCACCCGGCACTACAGTGAGGAGGCTGAACAGTGCAGTGGGGGTCCCTCTTCCTCTCTGGACCCCTGGGGGAGCGGGGTACCTACCATGAAGGCAGGGCAGGCTTCCTCGGGCCCCCTTCATGCAGGGGCCCCATAGCAGTCGCCTCCCCTGCCTTCATAGTAGCTACGCCACTGTCTCAGGGACACTAAGGGGGACAAGGAGTCTAATGTGTGCCACTATTCCAATATGGGTGGTGTTCCAATATATTGGGTGTGATTTATGAAAGAGTCATAATAAAAGACCAGACGTAGGGCCGCACCGGTACTGACCAGACGTAGGCCCACACCCATACTGACCAGACGTAGGCCCACACCGGTACTGACCAGACGTAGGCCCACACCCATACTGACCAAACATAGGGCCGCACCCATACTGACCAGACATAGGGCCGCACCGGTACTGACCAGACGTAGGCCCACACCGGTACTGACCAGACGTAGGCCCACACCGGTACTGACCAGATGTAGGCCCACACCCGTACTGACCAGACATAGGGCCGCACCCATACTGACCAGACATAGGGCCGCACCGGTACTGACCAGACATAGGGCCGCACCCATACTGACCAGACGTAGGCCCACACCGGTACTGACCAGACATAGGGCCGCACCCATACTGACCAGACATAGGGCCGCACCGGTACTGACCAGACATAGGGCCGCACCCATACTGACCAGACGTAGGCCCACACCGGTACTGACCAGACATAGGGCTGCACCGGTACTGACCAGACGTAGGCCCACACTGGTACTGACCAGACGTAGGCCCACACCCATACTGACCAGACGTAGGCCCACACCGGTACTGACCAGACGTAGGCCCACACCCATACTGACCAAACATAGGGCCGCACCCATACTGACCAGACATAGGGCCGCACCGGTACTGACCAGACGTAGGCCCACACCGGTACTGACCAGACATAGGCCCACACCGGTACTGACCAGATGTAGGCCCACACCCGTACTGACCAGACATAGGGCCGCACCCATACTGACCAGACATAGGGCCGCACCGGTACTGACCAGACATAGGGCCGCACCCATACTGACCAGACGTAGGCCCACACCGGTACTGACCAGACATAGGGCCGCACCCATACTGACCAGACATAGGGCCGCACCGGTACTGACCAGACATAGGGCCGCACCCATACTGACCAGACGTAGGCCCACACCGGTACTGACCAGACATAGGGCTGCACCGGTACTGACCAGACGTAGGCCCACACTGGTACTGACCAGACGTAGGCCCACACCGGTACTGACCAGACGTAGGCCCACACCGGTACTGACCAGACGTAGGCCCACACCCATACTGACCAGACGTAGGCCCACACCGGTACTGACCAGACATAGGGCCGCACCCATACTGACCAGACATAGGGCCGCACCGGTACTGACCAGACGTAGGCCCACACCGGTACTGACCAGACATAGGGCCTGCACCGGTACTGACCAGACATAGGGCCGCACCGGTACTGACCAGACATAGGGCCGCACCGGTACTGACCAGACGTAGGCCCGCACCAGTACTGACCAGTTATAGGGCCGCACCGGTACTGAGCAGACGTAGGCCCGCACCAGTACTGACCAGACATATGTCCCCACCGGTACTGACCAGACGTAGGCTCGCACCGGTACTGACCAGACATATGTCTCCACCAGTACTGACCAGACATAGGCCCATACCCATACTGACCAGACGTAGGCCTGCACCAGTACTGACCAGACGTAGGGCCGCACCGGTACTGACCAGACATATGTCCCCACCGGTACTGACCAGGCATATGTCCCCAGCAGTACTGAACAGACGTAGGCCCGCACCGGTACTGACCAGACTTAGGGCCGCACCGGTACTGACCAGACAAAGGGCCGCACCGCTACTGACCAGACATATGTCCCCACCGGTACTGACCAGACATAGGGCCACACCGGTACAGACCAGACATAGGGCCGCACCGGTACTGACCAGACATATGTCCCCACCGGTACTGACCAGACGTAGGCCCGCACCGGTACTGACCAGACATATGTCTCCACCAGTACTGACCAGACATAGGCCCACACCTATACTGACCAGACGTAGGGCCGCACCGGTACTCAACAGACATATGTCCCCACGGTACTGACCAGACGTAGGCCGGCACCGGTACTGACCAGACGTAGGCCCGCACCGGTACTGACCAGACGTAGGCCCGCACCGGTACTGACCAGACATAGGCCCGCACCGGTACTGACCAGACATAGGCCCGCACCGGTACTGACCAGACATATGTCCTCACCGGTACTGACCAGACGTAGGCCCGCACCGGTACTGACCAGACGTACGCCCGCACCAGTACTGACCAGACATATGTCCCCACCGGAACTGACCAGACGTAGGCCTGCACCCATACTAACCAGACGTAGGCCTGCACCCATACTAACCAGACGTAGGCCTGCACCCATACTAACCAGACGTAGGCCTGCACCCATACTAACCAGACATAGGGCCGCACCGGTACTGACCAGACGTAGGCCCGCACCGGTACTGACCAGACATATGTCCTCACCAGTACTGACCAGACGTAGAGCAGCACCGGTACTGACCAGACATATGTCCCAACCGGTACTGATCAGACATAGGGCCGCACCGGTACTGACCAGACGTAGGGCCGCACCGGTACTGACCAGACGTAGGCCCACACCCATACTGACCAGATGTAGGGACGCATCAGTACTGACCAGTGACACTTACCTCAGCGACTATAGATGGAAGCCTATCCCCCCTCCCCGGGCAATGACACCTCAGCCACTATAGATGGAAGCCTATCCCCCCTCCCCCCGGGCAGTGACACTTACCTCAGTGTCTATAGATGGAAGCCTATCCACCCTCCCCCGGCAGTGACACTTACCTCAGCGACTATAGATGGAAGCCTATCCCCCCTCCCCCGGGCAGTGACACTTACCTCAGCCACTATAGATGGAAGCCTATCCCCCCTCCCCGGGCAGGGACACTTACCTCAGCGACTATAGATGGAAGCCTGTCCCCCCTCCCCCAGGCAGTGACACTTACCTCAGTGACTATAGATGGAAGCCTATCCCCCCTCCCCCGGGCAGTGACACTTACTTCAGTGACTATAGATGGAAGCCTATCCCCCCTCCCCCGGGCAGTGACACCTCAGCGACTATAGATGGAAGCCTATCCCCCCTCCCCCGGGCAGTGACACCTCAGCGACTATAGATGAAAGCCTATCCCCCCTCCCCCGGGCAGGGACACTTACCTCAGCGACTATAGATGGAAGCCTATCCCCCCTCCCCCGGGCAGTGACACTTACCTCAGCGACTATAGATGGAAGCCTATCCCCCCTCCCCCCGGCAGTAACACTTACCTCAGCGACTATAGATGGAAGCCTATCCCCCCTCCCCCGGGCAGTGACACTTACCTCAGTGACTATAGATGGAAGCCTATCCCCCCTCCCCCCCCCCCCCCAGGCAGTGACACCTCAGCGACTATAGATGGAAGCCTATCCCCCCTCCCCCGGGCAGTGACACCTCAGTGACTATAGATGGAAGCCTACCCCCCCTCCCCCGGGCAGTGACACCTCAGTGACTATAGATGGAAGCCTACCCCCCCTCCCCCGGGCAGTGACACCTCAGTGACTATAGATGGAAGCCTATCCCCCCTCCCCCCGGCAGTAACACTTACCTCAGCGACTATAGATGGAAGCCTATCGCCCCTCCCCCGGGCAGTGACACCTCAGCGACTATAGATGGAAGCCTATCCCCCCTCCCCCGGGCAGTGACACCTCAGTGACTATAGATGGAAGCCTATCCCCCCTCCCACCGGCAGTGACACTTACCTCAGTGACTATAGATGGAAGCCTATCCCCCCTCCCCCGGGCAGTGACACTTACCTCAGTGACTATAGATGGAAGCCTATCCCCCCTCCCCCGGGCAGTGACACCTCAGTGACTATAGATGGAAGGCTATCCCCCCTCCCCCGGGCAGTGACACTTACCTCAGTGACTATAGATGGAAGCCTATCCCCCCTCCCCCGGGCAGTGACACTTACCTCGGTGACTATAGATGGAAGCCTATCCCCCCTCCCCCGGGCAGTGACACCTCAGTGACTATAGATGGAAGCCTAACCCCCCTCCCCCCGGGCAGTGACACTTACCTCAGTGACTATAGATGGAAGCCTATCCCCCCTCCCCCAGGCAGTGACACTTACCTCAGTGACTATAGATGAAAGCCTATCCCCCCTCCCCCGGGCAGTGACACCTCAGTGACTATAGATGGAAGCCTATCCCCCCTCCCCCGGGCAGTGACACCTCAGCGACTATAGATGGAAGCCTATCCCCCCTCCCCCGGGCAGTGACACTTACCTCAGTGACTATAGATGGAAGCCTATCCCCCCTCCCCCCGGGCAGTGACACTTACCTCAGTGACTATAGATGGAAGCCTATCCCCCCTCCCCCCGGCAGTGACACTTACCTCAGTGACTATAGATGGAAGCCTATCCCCCCTCCCCCCGGGCAGTGACACTTACCTCAGTGACTATAGATGGAAGCCTATCCCCCCTCCCCCCGGGCAGTGACACTTACCTCAGTGACTATAGATGGAAGCCTATCCCCCCTCCCCCGGGCAGTGACACTTACCTCAGTGACTATAGATGGAAGCCTATCCCCCCTTCCCCCGGGCAGTGACACTTACCTCAGTGACTATAGATGGAAGCCTATCCCCCCCCCCCGGGCAGTGACACTTACCTCAGTGACTATAGATGGAAGCCTATCCCCCCTCCCCCGGGCAGTGACACTTACCTCAGTGACTATAGATGGAAGCCTATCCCCCCTCCCCGGGCAATGACACCTCAGTGACTATAGATGGAAGCCTATCCCCCCTCCCCCGGGCAGTGACACCTCAGTGACTATAGATGGAAGCCTATCCCCCCCCCCCCCGGGCAGTGACACTTACCTCAGTGACTATAGATGGAAGCCTATCCCCCCCCCCCCGGGCAGTGACACTTACCTCAGCGACTATAGATGGAAGCCTATCCCCCCTCCCCCAGGCAGTGACACTTACCTCAGTGACTATAGATGGAAGCCTATCCCCCCTCCCCCGGGCAGTGACACTTACCTCAGTGACTATAGATGGAAGCCTATCCCCCCTCCCCCGGGCAGTGACACTTACCCCAGTGACTATAGATGGAAGCCTATCCCCCCCCCCCGGGCAGTGACACTTACCTCAGTGACTATAGATGGAAGCCTATCCCCCCTCCCCCGGGCAGTGACACTTACCTCAGTGACTATAGATGGAAGCCTACCCCCCCTCCCCCGGGCAGTGACACTTACCTCAGCGACTATAGATGGAAGCCTATCCCCCCCCCGGGCAGTGACACCTCAGTGACTATAGATGGAAGCCTATCCCCCCCCCCCCCCCCCCCCGGGCAGTGACACTTACCTCAGTGACTATAGATGGAAGCCTATCCCCCCTCCCCCGGGCAGTGACACCTCAGTGACTATAGATGGAAGCCTATCCCCCCTCCCCCGGGCAGTGACACCTCAGTGACTATAGATGGAAGCCTATCCCCCCTCCCCCCGGGCAGTGACACTTACCTCAGTGACTATAGATGGAAGCCTATCCCCCCTCCCCCGGGCAGTGACTCTTACCTCAGTGACTATAGATGGAAGCCTATCCCCCCTCCCCCGGGCAGTGACACTTACCTCAGTGACTATAGATGGAAGCCTATCCCCTCCCCCGGGCAGTGACACTTACCTCAGTGACTATAGATGGAAGCCTATCCCCCTCCCCCGGGCAGTGACACCTCAGTGACTATAGATGGAAGCCTATCCCCCCCCCCCCCCCCCCCGGGCAGTGACACTTACCTCAGTGACTATAGATGGAAGCCTATCCCCCCTCCCCCGGGCAGTGACACTTACTTCAGTGACTATAGATGGAAGCCTATCCCCCCTCCCCCGGGCAGTGACCCCTCAGTGACTATAGATGGAAGCCTATCCCCCCCCCCCCCTCCCCGGGCAGTGACACTTACCTGTGGCCCCCAGGGATAGCAGCAGCAGATAGAGGAGAGGTCTGGGGGCCCCCATGTTCCTCACAGCTCCAGGACCCCAGGAAGGAAGCCTCCACCTTGTAATGGCCGCTGTGACACGGAGGATTCCTCTCATTGCTTTCATTTTCTATTCTGATAACAGGAAATACAGGTCTGACCTCTAGTGGTATATACTGTATACTGCTACTATATACTGTACTGACCTCTAGTGGTATATACTGTATACTGCTACTATATACTGCACTGACCTCTAGTGGTATATACTGTATACTGCTACTATATACTGTACTGACCTCTAGTGGTATATACTGTATACTGCTACTATATACTGTACTGACCTCTAGTGGTATATACTGTATACTGCTACTATATACTGTACTGACCTCTAGTGGTATATACTGTATACTGCTACTATATACTGTACTGACCTCTAGTGGTATATACTGTATACTGCTACTATATACTGTACTGACCTCTAGTGGTATATACTGTATACTGCTACTATATACTGTACTGACCTCTAGTGGTATATACTGTATACTGCTACTATATACTATTAATAAGGCCAGATTATGGGATTTTACCTACCTGCACCGTACCTGTATGACTACACCTATATATATTGCCCTCTTAAGAGACTGGAGATGATCAGAGCGTGATGAGAGCGTGATCAGAGGGTGACAGAGAGATGTTCTGGATGAAGAAGAGGAATGCTGGAAGCACGTCACTGAGAACAACTCCTGGAAAGTTATCATTTGTAGACACAATCCCCAAGGACCCAGAGACTCTTATCTATAAACAATTTATGGAAAACAAATACATTGTGCTCTTGGATTCATGAAAAAGTATCTTTGCACAGAATGTATTGTTCTACCCTTTCTGACCTTTCTGAATAATAATAATGAATACTAATATAGATGCCATTGCACATGACTGAATATCTAAATCACTAGCACCGCCTCATCTATGTCTTATTAGCATTTGTTACCACCCTATATTTTATCTGTCTATAAAATGTGATGACCATAATAAAACTTGGGCCATTTTCTCCAGGCTTATAATCATGATACATTGTCTTATCTGTGTCCATGACGTATAAGTAACGAGCTGGTAACACTGCAGGATTCCAACTCTAGATATAATTTAAAAACCATCCTTTACCTGGGTTTTTGGCTTCTCTCCATAGAGAGAGGTCAACATATAAATTTAACCTTAACATTTGGCGCCCTTGGCAGGGACTCAGCCGCTTGCAACCAGAACGCAGATAGACGGGATGTGGTGATTTATCCGTCATCGGACGCGCAGATATAACTGGCCAGGTAAGAAAGACTTTCCTTTCTTACATACTATCTGTGCCTCAGGGGAACGGATCTAATCAGATTCCCGTCACCTGTGTTCTCTATATATGTTTGTAAAGCTGAGTCTATTTGTTAGACAAAGAACTCTGTAACCCAGGATAGGACAAGGTTAAAGTGCTGCATTGCCGTCGCAAACTGTTGTGTGATTGAGATAAGCTGTTGCTGTATTTATGCTGAATTAAGGAAAGGGATTGCCGAACTTATTCACTTCTGCGTCCTTACGGGGAGGCTGTGATAAATGCTTAACCCTTGTAATACAGCATGGCATCGAGAACAGCTGCGAGGTCACAGACAGTAGACGCATAGACTCTTTGTATGAATGGGTTCCTGAACTGAGAATTATCTGTCCAGAGGATGGTGGAAACAGTACTTGTATTAGTTCCACTCCTTGGGTTTGCCTTGTGGAAGGCTTACCGACATACACGGCATGGATCAGTAGATCCGTGGACGATTCTCGCCTCCTAGAAGGAGAGAGCAAAGAGGGAAGGCATCCCGCCTGTGCAAGCAGGAGCCTACTAGACAAGGCCTAGACAGGTCTGGAGAGTCCCCGATAAGCTATCTAGGATCAGGGTGAGAATGGGACAGATGTTCACTAAAGAGGAACCCATCATCTTTATGGGAGGGCTATGGGAAGTTGAATAGCTAAGATATAGTTAGCGATGGGCATGAGAAGATGCAGTGCAAGATCTAAAACAGATCTTTAGGAGGTTTGATATGAAGGCAGATACATGCCTTAGCCCCACCAGCCTCTGGCTCTCTGACCAACACTTGGGAAACCCCTTACACTCCTGTGCACACTTATTTTTGCCTTGTAGGTAGGTAACCAGACTTACATGTAACATGCAGGGCAAATGGGTCCTTGGAATTTCCAGGAACCTTAGGGAACAATCAAAGTACTATCCCTAAGGGGGAATCAAGGATTAGAGTTCTAAGAGGGGAGGGTGTGGAGTAGATAGATGAGAGCCAGAGGGTCAGACAGAAGGAAAACATTCAGGATAATGGGTGGGAAGCACAGGTCCAGCTGGGGGGACATGTCATGTGCTGGTTACCAACAATATCTAGATAAGACAGAATATTGTAGTGTGTGTGGCCGACCCAAGCCACATCATTATGTTACACCATTGTACCCAGTTTATATCTGTATACAAACCCCAGACCCTGCAAAAAGCCAACCTACCTCCAATGGTGGCATATAGACCCTATGTTCTGCAGGAGCCAACCTACCCCCAATGGTGGCGTATAGACCCTATGTTCTGCAGGAGCCAACCTACCCCCAATGGTGGCGTATAGACCCTATGTTCTGCAGGAGCCAACCTACCTCCAATGGTGGCGTATAGACCCTTTGTTCTGCAGGAATCTTCCCCTTGGTCAGCTGTTAAAGTAGTTACTTTGATTTAAAGTGCCCCTTACCTGATAGTAAGACCAATGCCTTTGTGGAGGTGGGCAGCCTAACCTCAAATAGTGTACATTGCCATGTAAGTGTCTAAGTACAATGCCACGTACTCAGACAAGGAGAACAGTCCAGCTCATTGCTAGATACAGTACTGAGAGAGCTGAAGAGGTTAATTAATGCTGCGTAGTGAAGCAGCATACAAAGTACATAATGTGTGTTATTTGTTATGTTTTGTACAAGGCCATCAACCAGCTCTGAGGGCTGCAGATCACATGCAAGCAGCATTAGGGAAAAAGAATCAGAGCTGTTGTGTAATGTAATGTACGCTCCTACATTATATACTGTTGTATTTCAGCCAGTCTTACTAAGCCGGTGTTCCCCTTTAGAAGTAGTATGTGACTTGTTACAAAATGTTGATCATTTTCTGTTGTCCCGACCGTGGAACATTTGCTTATTCATGTACGCCAGTTTTTTTGTAATCAAAGATGGCGACGGAAAGCCGACCACTCCCCATATCATCCACGTCTGTATTATAATTGTGACGTCTCAAAACCACGCCCTAAGCCAACACCCCTATATCCGGTTATCTAGTCCGGTGGCCATTTCAACTCCTGGCATTTCTGTCCTCCGCCCATACTGCTTAGTGTCACTGAGGGGGCGGGCACAGGACTTTCCGATAGAGTCTAACAACTGTTTTGCACATTTATTAATGAATATTATTACCTGATGGTGAAGAAAGTTAGACAAAGGTTTGTTGGAGGGAAAAGCAATAAGACTGTTTGAAGGAATCAGGTTTAGTAGACCTATTAGTGTATAAGATTGTTATACGGAAGTGTCAGTAGGAGTCAGAGAGAAAAAGTACGTTTTATTAGGAATGTCAAGAGAAAAGTGATAATTGGTAAAGATCAAACGCAGAATTTTGTGCACTTATTAAGAACCCAATGGTATAAGGAGCCTGTAGTAACTTATTACTGTAACTTACACATTTGTATTTAAAAAGTATGTTGTAGGTATATATATGTATCCCAATATATATTGTAAGCAGATTTTCTTTAAGTGTGTGTCCCCAACGTATGATATTTCAAAGAAGAAGTAGTTTACTACAGTAAAATATATATATTTCTAAGGAGTAGTAACTTACTACTGTAATATATATTTCTATGTAACTTTATTTAACAAGTGTTTATATATATGTGTATATATGTGTACACATCTATCCTAATAAGTTCTACGCAAATTTTTTTTTTTTTTCCTACTAAGTTATAAGTATGTGTGTCACTGTCCAAGGTTACAGTCTGGTGTATAAGAGCACAGCGCTGATATCTTCTGTAACTTCAAGGATGTTAGAAAAAAAAAGAAAAAAAAAACTTCCAAGAAGTTTTAACTCTTGTATCTATGATTTTACTGCTCACTGCTCAAGGTTAGAAGTGAGGTACAGAGCGTTCTGCTTACTGATAAGAGCAGCGGATTGAAGGAATATTCATTTCAGCGGATTCATTTAATTTTTTTTATGTTTTTACTTTTAGGGTTAACAGTTTTGTGATGATTATAGCAAACTTAGCTCATGAATATATATGTACTTTTATCCCTAGTAAAAACCAAACCCATGTCCATGGCTCCAGTCTGCACGCCTTATGCCCCCCAATATATATATATCTTGTGTTAAGTGCATTGAATCCAGCATCTCTGTTGCCTCTTGATGTAGATTCAAATGGGGGAGGGGATAGAGGTGAATGGAAATGGGAGCAGCCCATTTTGATGGAGTAGCCAATTTTGATGTTTTAAATTTTTTTTTTAAACACCGTACAAATTTTTTATTTTTGAATAAGGATGTTTTTATTACTTATTGTGTTTGATATTTTAAATTGTGAAAGATGAAAATGTAATTGAAAGCCCAAATATTAATGAAAGTTTAAAAGTTTTTTTATTGTAGATTATCTCAGACTTTTCAAAGATGGATGACACAAGACGCAAGGATATATGGTGACCGCCATGCAGCGTGACGTTCCACTGCAGAAACCGCTCCTGCTATAAGCTGGAGGTGAGGACAATCACTGAGACATGTAAGATGGTTGGAGGTGACTGTGCAGATGTCTATATGAAGCCCACCATTATGGGGTAATTGGCAAATTAGAGATTTGTTTGGTCCCTGGGCTTACCAAAAACACTTGTAAAAAAAAAAAATGTTCAATGAAGAAGAAAAGCTGCGATAGAGCGGCTGACGCAACGTTCACGCAGACAAACCCTGAAGCCTAAAGGGTGATGGATGATGGATGAAGATGGTGATGCGGTGGTTTCTGTGCTCTTCCCAAGGTAACAGCGTACAAAGCGTACAGGTGGATGGGGAGATGTTTCCGGTCTCTTCCCGAGGTAACCGTACATAGTATACAGGTGGAGGGGGAGATGTTTCCGGTCTCTTCCTGAGGTAACTGTACATAGTGTACAGGTGGAGGGGGAGATGTTTCCGGTCTCTTCCTGAGGTAACCGTACATAGTATACAGGTGGAGGGGGAGATGTTTCCGGTCTCTTCCTGAGGTAACCGTACATAGTGTACAGGAGGATGGGGAGATGTTTCCGGTCTCTTCCTGAGGTAACCGTACATAGTATACAGGTGGATGGGGAGATGTTTCCGGTCTCTTCCTGAGGTAACCGTACATAGTATACAGGTGGATGGGGAGATGTTTCTGGTCTCTTCCTGAGGTAACCGTACATAGTGTGCAGGTGGATGGGGAGATGTTTCCGGTCTCTTCCCGAGGTAACCGTACATAGTGTGCAGGTGGAGGGGGAGATGTTTCCAGTCTCTTCCTGAGGTAACCGTACATAGTATACAGGTGGAGGGGGAGATGTTTCCAGTCTCTTCCTGAGGTAACCGTACATAGTATACAGGTGGATGGGGAGATGTTTCCGGTCTCTTCCTGAGGTAACCGTACATAGTGTACAGGTGGATGGGGAGATGTTTCCGGTCTCTTCCTGAGGTAACCGTACATAGTGTACAGGTGGATGGGGAGATGTTTCCGGTCTCTTCCTGAGGTAACCGTACATAGTGTACAGGTGGAGGGGGAGATGTTTCCGGTCTCTTCCTGAGGTAACCGTACATAGTGTACAGGTGGATGGGGAGATGTTTCTGGTCTCTTCCTGAGGTAACCGTACATAGTGTACAGGTGGATGGGGAGATGTTTCTGGTCTCTTCCTGAGGTAACCGTACATAGTATACAGGGGGATGGGGAGATGTTTCCGGTCTCTTCCTGAGGTAACCGTACATAGTATACAGGGGGATGGGGAGATGTTTCCGGTCTCTTCCTGAGGTAACCGTACATAGTATACAGGTGGATGGGGAGATGTTTCCGGTCTCTTCCTGAGGTAACCGTACATAGTATACAGGGGGATGGGGAGATGTTTCCGGTCTCTTCCTGAGGTAACCGTACATAGTATACAGGTGGATGGGGAGATGTTTCCGGTCTCTTCCTGAGGTAACCGTACATAGTATACAGGGGGATGGGGAGATGTTTCCGGTCTCTTCCTGAGGTAACCGTACATAGTGTACAGGTGGATGGGGAGATGTTTCCGGTCTCTTCCTGAGGTAACCGTACATAGTATACAGGGGGATGGGGAGATGTTTCCTGTCTCTTCCTGAGGTAACCGTACATAGTGTACAGGTGGAGGGGGAGATGTTTCTGGTCTCTTCCTGAGGTAACCGTACATAGTATACAGGTGGGGGGGGAGATGTTTCCGGTCTCTTCCTGAGGTAACCGTACATAGTATACAGGTGGATGGGGAGATGTTTCCGGTCTCCTCCTGAGGTAACCGTACATAGTGTACAGGGGGATGGGGAGATGTTTCCGGTCCCTTCCCGAGGTAACCGTACATAGTATACAGGGGGATGGGGAGATGTTTCCAGTCCCTTCCTGAGGTAACCGTACATAGTATACAGGTGGATGGGGAGATGTTTCCGGTCTCTTCCTGAGGTAACCGTACATAGTGTACAGGTGGAGGGGGAGATGTTTCCGGTCTCTTCCTGAGGTAACCGTACATAGTATACAGGGGGATGGGGAGATGTTTCCGGTCTCTTCCTGAGGTAACCGTACATAGTATACAGGGGGATGGGGAGATGTTTCCGGTCTCTTCCTGAGGTAACCGTACATAGTGTACAGGTGGAGGGGGAGATGTTTCCGGTCTCTTCCTGAGGTAACCGTACATAGTATACAGGCAGATAGGGAGATGTTTCCGGTCTCTTCCTGAGGTAACCGTACATAGTGTACAGGTGGATGGGGAGATGTTTCCGGTCTCTTCCTGAGGTAACCGTACATAGTATACAGGGGGATGGGGAGATGTTTCCGGTCTCTTCCTGAGGTAACCGTACATAGTATACAGGTGGAGGGGGAGATGTTTCCGGTCTCTTCCTGAGGTAACCGTACATAGTGTACAGGTGGATGGGGAGATGTGGATCTGTTTGTTTTTAAGTCTTTTCCAGAGACAATCAGCGACAAGCTGTGAGACCAGCGGATGGAGAAGAGGTACAGGGTAAAGATGGCGTCCAATAACTATTTGCCGACAGCCTTGTATCCCACTGTAAGTTATCTGACAAAACCAGCAGAAGGAAGCCATGTGTAATGTGATGTAGTATCCTCACATTGGGCGGCCCAGGGGTCAACAAATATAGCAGAGAGGGTTGTGTAGGGCTGTATTATCTACACCTGTCATAACCTACTGTAAGTAACACCGTAAAGTACCTGTCTGCATAGTCTGTCATCTTCCTGCCTGTTTCAGGGAATGTAAGTGGACGTCATCTACCTGCCGCAGGTGGCCTATATAGGTGTGTCCTTACAGGTGGCCTATATAGGTATGTCCTTACAGGTGGTCCATATAGGTATGTCCTTACAGGTGGTATATATAGGTATGTCCTTACAGGTGGCCTATATAGGTATGTCCTTGTCTGTACTGGTGTCTTCTTTACAGGTCAGACAAAACTATGGGAGACGACAAAGCCAATGTCTGAGGTGATACTAGTGGCCTTAAAAGAAGCGATATAACTGAGGCCAAGTGTCTGTAAAGAGGCCTGTCAGTCAAAAGATGGGTTTAAGGATAAAGGATCCATACCAATGCTACTATTACAAAAAGGATCATATGATATATATTATTCTCATAAAAAGGCTTTGAAACCTTAGGTGATGTATCGTTTACACTTTGCTGTTATTTCTATGGTGGTTATTTTATGTGTAATATATGATGATCTCAGTCAGACAAGAGACAATTCAGTAGGATCCAAATATTATATCGGTAATAAGCGCCCAGTTACTTCATATTATTGGTGTATGTATTATACTATATGATTATGTACAGGAAGAGATGTGACCATGAGACCAGTCATTAGTCCTGTGGGATCTAATCATAAAGACGTTTTCTAGGTACAAAATGAAGTAAAAAGACTAAAAAGAAGTGGAAATTTTGAGAATCCCTTACTGACGATTGTGAATTCACTAATTGGTTATTATAAGTGAATCTAGTGGTTACATAGTAGGTCACATTGTGGAGATTTTATTGCATTTACCTGTTATGCTGTTTTTGGTTTATGTATCAATCAACTTTTCATTTTGCTTTTGCCATGAGATAAGATTTGTTCACATCTAAACTTTTCTTTTTCAGAAACTTTTTAAAGTTAGTTTTTGTGACTTTCCAATACCCACATGATGCCTAAGTGGTAGAGTCCTTGTGATAGAGTCACGTCTGTTATATACAGTGAAGAACTTATTGTCTGATCACTCAGTGTCACAGGGAGACGTAGGAGTGACAGGAGACTAGTTAGGTTCGGGACGGAGGATTGTCTTACCTTTAAAGCAGTCCTACGGTAAAGGGACCTAGAGAAGGGGGCTACATCTGTAGTCAAGATTAGGGACAAATCTTAGGGACAGGAGTGATGAGACAATAAGGTTTGGTTATTTTGATAAAATCCGGAGAGGTATTTGTCATATACATATATTAGTTTGGGTATTGATAATAAGCTTTTATTTGTCTTGTTGTAACTAAGCTGTATATTGATGTATACTGTACAGACTCACCCATTGTTTAGTATTTTCTTTCGGTTATTGCAGATCTCACTACCACATCTGCTGTAAGTTTGTTCCGCCATCTATAACTTTCAATAAAATGTATGGTACTATTTTTATCTATCCTATGGTGATGCCCATAAACTAATAGAAGTCCTTCAGGGTCTCATCCAAGTGGTCTTATGCACAATACTGATCTGTTAGTCAGTAAAACTGTTTATGTGTATTTTCTTTCGCATAAAACCTCGAAAGAGGAGAAGATCAATTCTTAGATAAAGAGTAACTAACTGTGTTTTCCCTTCCGTTTCCGGTTCTCTTGAAATCTGTGTCGCCTGGACATTTCTGGAGGTTGGATGCTGGACAAGTACTTGGAGGATGGGTTCACCCTATGGAGAAGATGTGACCCCTGAGCAACCCGCGGCTCAGACAGTATCTTTGGAACCTCTGGCTATGTACCAACCACAGTGATTCCAGTCCAAGGCTTCACGGATGTCAAATGGGGGAATGATAAGGCCAGATTATGGGATTTTACCTACCTGCACCGTACCTATATGACTACACCTATATATATTGCCCTCTTAAGAGACTGGAGATGATCAGAGCGTGATGAGAGCGTGATCAGAGGGTGACAGAGAGATGTTCTGGATAAAGAAGAGGAATGCTGGACGCACGTCACTGAGAACAACTCCTGGAAAGTTATCATTTGTAGTCACAATCCCCAAGGACCCAGAGACACTTATCTATAAACAATTTATGGAAAACAAATACATTGTGCTCTTGGATTCATGAAAAAGTATCTTTGCAGAGAATGTATTGTTCTACCCTTTCTGACCTTTTTGAATAATAATAATGAATACTAATATAGGTGCCATTGCGCATGACTGAATATCTAAATCACTAGCACCGCCTCATCTATGTCTTATTAGCATTTGTTAGTGATGGAAATAAGGACAATATAGTCTTGAGTAATTAATTGCAAGTGCTTTTGTGCATCTTTTATTGCGTAACATTGATGAAAACAGACATATCCCGACGTTTCGGTGAATGCACCTTTCTCAAGGAGTCTATAAATATGGAATACAGAGATCAATATCAGATTTGTCGTATATGAATACAGTAGATATGATACACAATTAATGGTGGCATAGGTGTGCATGATGATAAAGATGTGGGGGAAAAAACCCCGTGGGAACATAATACATAAGCAATAAATGAGAAAAGGGGTCTATAAACAAAGAATGTACAGAAAGGACAACAATAGGATATGGAGGATGTTCTAGGTCTATGGATGAGTAGAGAGAGGGACGATGTAGTCCATGGCTACAGGAAAAAACATATACAGAAGATTAGTCATATATAAATATACAGGCATGACAATATCCTGATAATCTCATGTACCGAGTAGAACAGTGCAAGGTCAGGGTGTAATGGTCAGAGGCGGAAAGGAGACAAACAGGGGGGAGGAGGTGAGAAATATATAGAGGAGAAGGGTAGTACCTGGAAGTGGATATCAACAGGGAGTGGAAGGAAGATGGGGCTGGTGAGGCAAGGCTGCGCCTGCTGAGGGGAATAAGGTATATTAAATCATGAATGATGAGTGGAGAACCTGTATGAGTGTGCAGAGTAGGGTTATAAGTTACCATGAAGGAGCGGTTCCGGGCAGAATGTAGGCTTCCACACTCGTGTGTGATGAGGCACCGGACAGTCCAGCTGGAAGGGTAAGGGTGGAGGTAAATAGTGGTGGCCAATTTGGTAGGAAGGATATAAGGGGAAAAGTATGGTTACCTGGGCGTAGATCTGCCGAAGGGCTGGTGATGTTGCGAGGCTATGTCGCGGGCTGATGACGTAGTGAAGCTGCGCCGCGTCGCTATATATAGGAGCGGCGCGTGCGCAGTAGGTCATGGGAGGGGCTGGGTGACGTGCGGCCGTGGAGGAGCGTGAATGGCTGATGCTCCATGATGTGGATGAGATGGGCGGAGTAAGATAGGAAGGGGGCGGATATGCCGGGTGACTGTGGGCAGTGTGACGTACGAGTCAGGTGACGCTGGATATAGTAAGGCCGGGGAGGAGCTATGCTGATGGTGGAGGGGGGACAAAGTGTGGGCGGTATGTAACTGAGTGGAGGGTATGAGACGGAAACAAGGATAAGCAGAGAGGGGAGTGGCCTAAATGTGTAAACCACTGGGGACGGGGGAAAATGTAATCAGTATATGAAGGATGGGGCTGCAGAGGGTATATATATGGGAAAAAGATAGATCTATAGGGAGATAGTATAACATAAATGGAAAGTCAGAGAGGATCTGGGAGGAAAAAAAAGAGGGAAAGAGGGGAAGATAGAGAAAAGGCTGTCGGGGTATGCACTGTTCATACTACCTGTCAGCTGCAAGAGCGGGCATGGGTCAAACCTGTGAGGAGGTATAATGATGTTAGTAATAATCAAACCGCAGGGAAGTGATGGTAATAACATATCGCATCATAAGTCAAAATAGTAGAGGCGTAGACAGATATAATGTTGAAATGAATACACTAGGGTCAAGTCAGACTCTTTCTTGCTTAATTGTACATGAGTTCATACTCTCTGTTTAGTCCATTAGGTTCCAGTGTTCCCAAGGTGTGGATCCAGTAGGCCTCTCGTTCCTTCAGTCTCTGGATCCGATTGCCACCCCGGCGCGCCGAGGGGATCTGTTCAAGTACCTGGTAGCGTAGTTGGGAAATATTGTGTTTGGCTGAGATAAAATGGGCTGGTATGGGTAGCAGAGTGCGGGCGCATCTAATGGTTGATTTGTGTTGTGAGATGCGGTCCCTTATGTGTTGGGTGGTTTCACCCACGTAGCCAAGGCCACAAGGACACTTGATGAGATAAACGACATAGCTGCTATCGCATGTATGGAAGCCATTGATATTGAATTTCTTGCCTGTGCGGGGGTGAGTGGCATAAGGACCCTTAGAAATATTGGAACACTGGTGGCAGTGGAGACAGGGGAAAGTGCCTCTTTTCTGTGTTGCTAAGAAGGTCTGTTTGTTAAGTTTTTTGATTGATCCTATGTCAGCCCGTCACGGAGGTTGGGTGATCTTTTGTGGCACATGAGGGGTGGGTTCTGAAATTCAGTAATATCAGGATAGGCCTGGGTCAGAATGTTCCAATGTCGTCTGATGTTTTGTTGGATGAGGGGTGAGAAGGGATGGTAGGTGTTTACAAATGCTATACGTTTGGTGTCTGATCTCACCCTTCTGTCCATGAAGTTGATCCTAGTGTGGTCGGTCGTGTGGTGTGGGTAGCCTCTGCAAGTAAATTTACTAGACATCTCATCCAGTCGTGTCTGTCTGGTAGTGGAGTTAGTAACAATACGATTAACCCTGCAGAATTGAGATTTGGGTAGGGAGTTTTTAACTGATCGTGGGTGACAGCTGGAGAAGTGTAGGAGGCTGTTCCTGTCAGTTGGTTTGACGTAAAGGTCTGTGGTGAGTCTGCCAGTGTCGTCCTTGAAGACCTGTGTATCCAAGAAGCTGATGGTAGAGGTGTCATGATGTATAGTGAATTTCAGTCCTGGTGTGTGATGGTTGATGTCATTGAAGAATTCTAGCAATGTGTCAGTGGAGCCTGTCCAGATACAGAAGATGTCGTCAATGAACCTTTTCCAGAGTTTGATATGGTGTGTCAGATGGTGTGTATAGACAAATGTATTTTCAAAGTTGGCCATAAATGCATTAGCATACGGAGGTGCCACGTTAGAGCCCATTGCGGTGCCAGACGTCTGTATATAGTACTGGTCACCAAACAGAAAAAAATTTTTTGTCAAAATGATACGGAGGAGTTCAAGGCAGAAGTCCTTTTGAGATTGTGTTAGTGTGTGATCGTTGTTAAGGAGAATACTGGTGGCAATGATGCCGTCGTTATGTGGGATGCATGTGTACAGGCTACAGACATCAAGGGTCACAAGGATACTATCAGGGGGCACCGGGCTGGCTCTGTTTAGATGAGTCAAAAAATCAGACGTATCTAACAGAAAGGATCGTGTTTGTCTGACAAACTACCTACAGATACCGCAAGACCAACACCAACAGGGATGTTCACCCTGAAAGGGGTCGGTCTTCGCAATCGTAGCTCCTACAACCCACCTAGGACCCACCACCCCATCGAAACATATATCTCTCTAGTTCAAAGAGATATTAATCATACCATAGACAAAATTCATAAAGGACATTACCGTCTACAAAACAACTTCCCCCACATGGAACGCATGGCACTCGACACATTGGCCAAAAACAAGGATCTCATTATTAAACCGGCAGACAAGGGCGGGGCCATTGTAGTCCTAGATCGCTCCTACTACATCTCTGAGATTCAGACACAACTTAATGACACTAATACATACATGGCCATTGATAGTGACCCCACCCCACAGATCTCTCGGGACATCCAATCCATCCTAGATAGGTTCATCCATAACAACACCATTGATAACCACTTACAAGAGTTTCTCACGAACAACAACCCAGTGACCCCGGTGTTCTACACCCTACCCAAAATTCACAAGAACCTCCAAAAACCACCAGGTCGTCCTATCGTGGCCTCCACTGACTCAATCTTGTCACCTCTTGCCATATTTGTGGAAAAAATCCTTACCCCCCTAGTCAGACAAACACGATCCTTTCTGTTAGATACGTCTGATTTTTTGACTCATCTAAACAGAGCCAGCCCGGTGCCCCCTGATAGTATCCTTGTGACCCTTGATGTCTGTAGCCTGTACACATGCATCCCACATAACGACGGCATCATTGCCACCAGTATTCTCCTTAACAACGATCACACACTAACACAATCTCAAAAGGACTTCTGCCTTGAACTCCTCCGTATCATTTTGACAAAAATTTTTTTTCTGTTTGGTGACCAGTACTATATACAGACGTCTGGCACCGCAATGGGCTCTAACGTGGCACCTCCGTATGCTAATGCATTTATGGCCAACTTTGAAAATACATTTGTCTATACACACCATCTGACACACCATATCAAACTCTGGAAAAGGTTCATTGACGACATCTTCTGTATCTGGAAAGGCTCCACTGACACATTGCTAGAATTCTTCAATGACATCAACCATCACACACCAGGACTGAAATTCACTATACATCATGACACCTCTACCATCAGCTTCTTGGATACACAGGTCTTCAAGGACGACACTGGCAGACTCACCACAGACCTTTACGTCAAACCAACTGACAGGAACAGCCTCCTACACTTCTCCAGCTGTCACCCACGATCAGTTAAAAACTCCCTACCCAAATCTCAATTCTGCAGGGTTAATCGTATTGTTACTAACTCCACTACCAGACAGACACGACTGGATGAGATGTCTAGTAAATTTACTTGCAGAGGCTACCCACACCACACGACCGACCACACTAGGATCAACTTCATGGACAGAAGGGTGAGATCAGACACCAAACGTATAGCATTTGTAAACACCTACCATCCCTTCTCACCCCTCATCCAACAAAACATCAGACGACATTGGAACATTCTGACCCAGGCCTATCCTGATATTACCGAATTTCAGAACCCACCCCTCATGTGCCACAAAAGATCACCCAACCTCCGTGACGGGCTGACATAGGATCAATCAAAAAACTTAACAAACAGACCTTCTTAGCAACACAGAAAAGAGGCACTTTCCCCTGTCTCCACTGCCACCAGTGTTCCAATATTTCTAAGGGTCCTTATGCCACTCACCCCCGCACAGGCAAGAAATTCAATATCAATGGCTTCCATACATGCGATAGCAGCTATGTCGTTTATCTCATCAAGTGTCCTTGTGGCCTTGGCTACGTGGGTGAAACCACCCAACACATAAGGGACCGCATCTCACAACACAAATCAACCATTAGATGCGCCCGCACTCTGCTACCCATACCAGCCCATTTTATCTCAGCCAAACACAATATTTCCCAACTACGCTACCAGGTACTTGAACAGATCCCCTCGGCGCGCCGGGGTGGCAATCGGATCCAGAGACTGAAGGAACGAGAGGCCTACTGGATCCACACCTTGGGAACACTGGAACCTAATGGACTAAACAGAGAGTATGAACTCATGTACAATTAAGCAAGAAAGAGTCTGACTTGACCCTAGTGTATTCATTTCAACATTATATCTGTCTACGCCTCTACTATTTTGACTTATGATGCGATATGTTATTACCATCACTTCCCTGCGGTTTGATTATTACTAACATCATTATACCTCCTCACAGGTTTGACCCATGCCCGCTCTTGCAGCTGACAGGTAGTATGAACAGTGCATACCCCGACAGCCTTTTCTCTATCTTCCCCTCTTTCCCTCTTTTTTTTCCTCCCAGATCCTCTCTGACTTTCCATTTATGTTATACTATCTCCCTATAGATCTATCTTTTTCCCATATATATACCCTCTGCAGCCCCATCCTTCATATACTGATTACATTTTCCCCCGTCCCCAGTGGTTTACACATTTAGGCCACTCCCCTCTCTGCTTATCCTTGTTTCCGTCTCATACCCTCCACTCAGTTACATACCGCCCACACTTTGTCCCCCCTCCACCATCAGCATAGCTCCTCCCCGGCCTTACTATATCCAGCGTCACCTGACTCGTACGTCACACTGCCCACAGTCACCCGGCATATCCGCCCCCTTCCTATCTTACTCCGCCCATCTCATCCACATCATGGAGCATCAGCCATTCACGCTCCTCCACGGCCGCACGTCACCCAGCCCCTCCCATGACCTACTGCGCACGCGCCGCTCCTATATATAGCGACGCGGCGCAGCTTCACTACGTCATCAGCCCGCGACATAGCCTCGCAACATCACCAGCCCTTCGGCAGATCTACGCCCAGGTAACCATACTTTTCCCCTTATATCCTTCCTACCAAATTGGCCGCCACTATTTACCTCCACCCTTACCCTTCCAGCTGGACTGTCCGGTGCCTCATCACACACGAGTGTGGAAGCCTACATTCTGCCCGGAACCGCTCCTTCATGGTAACTTATAACCCTACTCTGCACACTCATACAGGTTCTCCACTCATCATTCATGATTTAATATACCTTATTCCCCTCAGCAGGCGCAGCCTTGCCTCACCAGCCCCATCTTCCTTCCACTCCCTGTTGATATCCACTTCCAGGTACTACCCTTCTCCTCTATATATTTCTCACCTCCTCCCCCCTGTTTGTCTCCTTTCCGCCTCTGACCATTACACCCTGACCTTGCACTGTTCTACTCGGTACATGAGATTATCAGGATATTGTCATGCCTGTATATTTATATATGACTAATCTTCTGTATATGTTTTTTCCTGTAGCCATGGACTACATCGTCCCTCTCTCTACTCATCCATAGACCTAGAACATCCTCCATATCCTATTGTTGTCCTTTCTGTACATTCTTTGTTTATAGACCCCTTTTCTCATTTATTGCTTATGTATTATGTTCCCACGGGGTTTTTTCCCCCACATCTTTATCATCATGCACACCTATGCCACCATTAATTGTGTATCATATCTACTGTATTCATATACGACAAATCTGATATTGATCTCTGTATTCCATATTTATAGACTCCTTGAGAAAGGTGCATTCACCGAAACGTCGGGATATGTCTGTTTTCATCAATGTTACGCAATAAAAGATGCACAAAAGCACTTGCAATTAATTACTCAAGACTATATTGTCCTTATTTCCATCATTTGGAACCGGTGGATTATTATCTATACTAGATTTACCTCTTTTCCACCTCTACACACTACTGAGTGATACTCCTTTCCTATACAAATTTTATTAGCATTTGTTACCACCCTATATTTTATCTGTCTATAAAATGTGATGACCATAATAAAACTTGGGCCATTTTCTCCAGGCTTATAATCATGATACATTGTCTTATCTGTGTCCATGACGTATAAGTAACGAGCTGGTAATACTGCAGGATTCCAACTCTAGATATAATTAAAAAACCATCCTTTACCTGGGTTTTTGGCTTCTCTCCATAGAGAGAGGTCAACATATAAATTTAACCTTAACACTATATACTGTACTGACCTCTAGTGGTATATACTGTATACTGCTACTATATACTGTACTGACCTCTAGTGGTATATACTGTATACTGCTACTATATACTGTACTGACCTCTAGTGGTATATACTGTATACTGCTACTATATACTGTACTGACCTCTAGTGGTATATACTGTATACTGCTACTATATACTATATACTGCACTGACCTCTAGTGGTATATACTGTATACTGCTACTATATACTGCACTGACCTCTAGTGGTATATACTGTATACTGCTACTATATACTATATACTGTACTGACCTCTAGTGGTATATACTGTATACTGCTACTATATACTGCACTGACCTCTAGTGGTATATACTGTATACTGATACTATATACTGTACTGACCTCTAGTGGTATATACTGTATACTGCTACTATATACTGCACTGACCTCTAGTGATATATACTGTATACTGCTACTATATACTACACTGACCTCTAGTGGTATATACTGTATACTGATACTATATACTGTACTGACCTCTAGTGGTATATACTGTATACTGCTACTATATACTGTACTGACCTCTAGTGGTATATACTGTATACTGCTACTATATACTATATACTGCACTGACCTCTAGTGGTATATACTGTATACTGCTACTATATACTGCTCTGACCTCTAGTGGTATATACTGATACTATATACTATATACTGTACTGACCTCTAGTGGTATATACTGTATACTGCTACTATATACTGTACTGACCTCTAGTGGTATATACTGTATACTGCTACTATATACTATATACTGCACTGACCTCTAGTGGTATATACTGTATACTGCTACTATATACTGCACTGACCTCTAGTGGTATATACTGTATACTGCTACTATATACTGCACTGACCTCTAGTGGTATATACTGTATACTGCTACTATATACTATATACTGTACTGACCTCTAGTGGTATATACTGTATACTGCTACTATATACTGCACTGACCTCTAGTGGTATATACTGTATACTGATACTATATACTGTACTGACCTCTAGTGGTATATACTGTATACTGCTACTATATACTGTACTGACCTCTAGTGGTATATACTATATACTGATACTATATACTGTACTGACCTCTAGTGGTATATACTGTATACTGCTACTATATACTGTACTGACCTCTAGTGGTATATACTGTATACTGATACTATATACTGCACTGACCTCTAGTGATATATACTGTATACTGCTACTATATACTACACTGAGCTCTAGTGGTATATACTGTATACTGATACTATATACTGTACTGACCTCTAGTGGTATATACTGTATACTGCTACTATATACTGTACTGACCTCTAGTGGTATATACTGTATACTGCTACTATATACTATATACTGCACTGACCTCTAGTGGTATATACTGTATACTGCTACTATATACTGCTCTGACCTCTAGTCGTATATACTGATAATATATACTATATACTGTACTGACCTCTAGTGGTATATACTGTATACTGCTACTATATACTGTACTGACCTCTAGTGGTATATACTGTATACTGCTACTATATACTATATACTGTACTGACCTCTAGTGGTATATACTGTATACTGATACTATATACTGTACTGACCTCTAGTCGTATATACTGATAATATATACTATATACTGTACTGACCTCTAGTGGTATATACTGTATACTGCTACTATATACTGTACTGACCTCTAGTGGTATATACTGTATACTGCTACTATATACTGTACTGACCTCTAGTGGTATATACGGTATACTGCTACTATATGCTGTACTGACCTCTAGTGGTATATACTGTATACTGATACTATATACTGTACTGACCTCTAGTGGTATATACCGTATACTGCTACTATATACTGTACTGACCTCTAGTGGTATATACTGTATACTGCTACTATATACTGTACTGACCTCTAGTGGTATATACTGTATACTGCTACTATATACTATATACTGTACTGACCTCTAGTGGTATATACTGTATACTGATACTATATACTGTACTGACCTCTAGTGGTATATACTGTATACTGCTACTATATACTATATATTGCTCTGACCTCTAGTGGTATATACTGTATACTGCTACTATATACTGCTCTGACCTCTAGTGGTATATACTGTATACTGCTACTATATACTGCACTGACCTCTAGTGGTATATACTGTATACTGCTACTATATACTATATACTGCTCTGACCTCTAGTGGTATATACTGTATACTGCTACTATATACTGCTCTGACCTCTAGTGGTATATACTGATACTATATACTATATACTGTACTGACCTCTAGTGGTATATACCGTATACTGCTACTATATACTGTACTGACCTCTAGTGGTATATACTGTATACTGCTACTATATACTATATACTGCTCTGACCTCTAGTGGTATATACTGTATACTGCTACTATATACTGCTCTGACCTCTAGTCGTATATACTGTATACTGCTACTATATACTGCTCTGACCTCTAGTGGTATATACTGTATACTGCTACTATATACTATATACTGCTCTGACCTCTAGTGGTATATACTGTATACTGCTACTATATACTGCTCTGACCTCTGGTGGTATATACTGTATACTGCTACTATATACTACACTGACCTCTAGTGGTATATACTGTATACTGCTACTATATACTGTACTGACCTCTAGTGGTATATACTGTATACTGCTACTATATACTATATACTGCTCTGACCTCTAGTGGTATATACTGTATACTGCTACTATATACTGTACTGACCTCTAGTGGTATATACTGTATACTGCTACTATATACTATATACTGCTCTGACCTCTAGTGGTATATACTGTATACTGCTACTATATACTGTACTGACCTCTAGTGGTATATACCGTATACTGCTACTATATACTGTACTGACCTCTAGTGGTATATACTGTATACTGCTACTATATACTATATACTGCTCTGACCTCTAGTGGTATATACTGTATACTGCTACTATATACTGCTCTGACCTCTAGTCGTATATACTGATAATATATACTATATACTGTACTGACCTCTAGTGGTATATACTGTATACTGATACTATATACTATATACTGTACTGACCTCTAGTGGTATATACTGTATACTGCTACTATATACTGCTCTGACCTCTAGTGGTATATACCGTATACTGCTACTATATACTGTACTGACCTCTAGTGGTATATACTGTATACTGCTACTATATACTGTACTGACCTCTAGTGGTATATACTGTATACTGCTACTATATACTGCTCTGACCTCTAGTGGTATATACTGTATGCTGATACTATATACTGTACTGACCTCTAGTGGTATATACTGTATACTGCTACTATATACTGCACTGACCTCTAGTGGTATATACTGTATACTGCTACTATATACTGCACTGACCTCTAGTGGTATATACTGTATACTGCTACTATATACTGTACTGACCTCTAGTGGTATATACTGTATACTGCTACTATATACTATATACTGCTCTGACCTCTAGTCGTATATACTGTATACTGCTACTATATACTGCTCTGACCTCTAGTGGTATATACTGTATACTGCTACTATATACTGCTCTGACCTCTAGTGGTATATACTGTATACTGCTACTATATACTGTACTGACCTCTAGTGGTATATACTGTATACTGCTACTATATACTGTACTGACCTCTAGTGGTATATACTGTATACTGCTACTATATACTGCACTGACCTCTAGTGGTATATACTGTATACTGCTACTATATACTACACTGACCTCTAGTGGTATATACTGTATACTGCTACTATATACTGTACTGACCTCTAGTGGTATATACTGTATACTGCTACTATATACTATATACTGCTCTGACCTCTAGTCGTATATACTGTATACTGCTACTATATACTGCTCTGACCTCTAGTGGTATATACTGTATACTGCTACTATATACTATATACTGCTCTGACCTCTAGTGGTATATACTGTATACTGCTACTATATACTGCTCTGACCTCTAGTGGTATATACTGTATACTGCTACTATATACTACACTGACCTCTAGTGGTATATACTGTATACTGCTACTATATACTGTACTGACCTCTAGTGGTATATACTGTATACTGCTACTATATACTATATACTGCTCTGACCTCTAGTGGTATATACTGTATACTGCTACTATATACTGCTCTGACCTCTAGTGGTATATACTGATACTATATACTATATACTGTACTGACCTCTAGTGGTATATACCGTATACTGATACTATATACTATATACTGCTCTGACCTCTAGTGGTATATACTGTATACTGCTACTATATACTGTACTGACCTCTAGTGGTATATACTGTATACTGATACTATATACTATATACTGTACTGACCTCTAGTGGTATATACTGTATACTGCTACTATATACTGTACTGACCTCTAGTGGTATATACTGTATACTGCTACTATATACTATATACTGCTCTGACCTCTAGTGGTATATACTGTATACTGCTACTATATACTGCTCTGACCTCTAGTGGTATATACTACATACTGCTACTATATACTGTACTGACCTCTAGTGGTATATACTGTATACTGCTACTATATACTGCTCTGACCTCTAGTCGTATATACTGTATACTGCTACTATATACTACACTGACCTCTAGTGGTATATACTGTATACTGCTACTATATACTGCTCTGACCTCTAGTCGTATATACTGTATACTGCTACTATATACTGCTCTGACCTCTAGTGGTATATACTGTATACTGCTACTATATACTATATACTGTACTGACCTCTAGTGGTATATACTGTATACTGCTACTATATACTATATACTGCTCTGACCTCTAGTGGTATATACTGTATACTGCTACTATATAATGCTCTGACCTCTAGTGGTATATACTGTATACTGCTACTATATACTACACTGACCTCTAGTGGTATATACTGTATACTGCTACTATATACTGTACTGACCTCTAGTGGTATATACTGTAGTACTTGCTACTATATACTTATATACTGCTACTGACCTCTAGTGGTATATACTGTATACTGCTACTATATACTGCTCTGACCTCTAGTCGTATATACGGTATACTGCTACTATAGTACTGCTCTGACCTCTAGTGGTATATACTGTATACTGCTACTATATACTATATACTGCTCTGACCTCTAGTGGTATATACTGTATACTGCTACTATATACTGCTCTGACCCTCCTGGTGGTATATACTGTATACTGCTACTATATACTACACTGGACCTCTAGTGGTATATACTGTATACTGCCTACTATATACTGTACTGACCTCTAGTGGTATATACTGTATACTGCTACTATATACTATATACTGCCTGACCTCTAGTGGTATATACTGTATACTGCTACTATATACTGTACTGACCTCTAGTGGTATATACTGTATACTGCTACTATATACTATATACTGCTCTGACCTCTAGTGGTATATACTGTATACTGCTACTATATACTGTACTGACCTCTAGTGGTATATACCGTATACTGCTACTATATACTGTACTGACCTCTAGTGGTATATACTGTATACTGCTACTATATACTATATACTGCTCTGACCTCTAGTGGTATATACTGTATACTGCTACTATATACTGCTCTGACCTCTAGTGGTATATACTGATACTATATACTATATACTGTACTGACCTCTAGTGGTATATACTGTATACTGCTACTATATACTATATACTGTACTGACCTCTAGTGGTATATACTGTATACTGCTACTATATACTGCTCTGACCTCTAGTGGTATATACTATACTGCTACTATATACTGTACTGACCTCTAGTGGTATATACTGTATACTGCTACTATATACTGCTACTGACCTCTAGTGGTATATACTGTATACTGCTACTATATACTGTACTGACCTCTAGTGGTATATACCGTATACTGCTACTATATACTGTACTGACCTCTAGTGGTATATACTGTATACTGCTACTATATACTATATACTGCTCTGACCTCTAGTGGTATATACTGTATACTGCTACTATATACTGCTCTGACCTCTAGTCGTATATACTGATAATATATACTATATACTGTACTGACCTCTAGTGGTATATACTGTATACTGATACTATATACTATATACTGTACTGACCTCTAGTGGTATATACTGTATACTGCTACTATATACTGCTCTGACCTCTAGTGGTATATACCGTATACTGCTACTATATACTGTACTGACCTCTAGTGGTATATACTGTATACTGCTACTATATACTGTACTGACCTCTAGTGGTATACACTGTATACTGCTACTATATACTGTACTGACCTCTAGTGGTATATACTACATACTGCTACTATATACTGTACTGACCTCTAGTGGTATATACTGTATACTGCTACTATATACTACACTGACCTCTAGTGGTATATACTGTATGCTGATACTATATACTGTACTGACCTCTAGTGGTATATACTGTATACTGCTACTATATACTGTACTGACCTCTAGTGGTATATACTGTATACTGATACTATATACTGTACTGACCTCTAGTGGTATATACTGTATACTGCTACTATATACTATATACTGCTCTGACCTCTAGTGGTATATACTGTATACTGCTACTATATACTGTACTGACCTCTAGTGGTATATACTGTATACTGCTACTATATACTGTACTGACCTCTAGTGGTATATACCGTATACTGCTACTATATACTGTACTGACCTCTAGTGGTATATACTGTATACTGCTACTATATACTATATACTGCTCTGACCTCTAGTGGTATATACTGTATACTGCTACTATATACTGCTCTGACCTCTAGTCGTATATACTGATAATATATACTATATACTGTACTGACCTCTAGTGGTATATACTGTATACTGATACTATATACTATATACTGTACTGACCTCTAGTGGTATATACTGTATACTGCTACTATATACTGCTCTGACCTCTAGTCGTATATACTGTATACTGCTACTATATACTGCTCTGACCTCTAGTGGTATATACTGTATACTGCTACTATATACTATATACTGCTCTGACCTCTAGTGGTATATACTGTATACTGCTACTATATACTGCTCTGACCTCTAGTGGTATATACTGTATACTGCTACTATATACTACACTGACCTCTAGTGGTATATACTGTATACTGCTACTATATACTGTACTGACCTCTAGTGGTATATACTGTATACTGCTACTATATACTATATACTGCTCTGACCTCTAGTGGTATATACTGTATACTGCTACTATATACTGTACTGACCTCTAGTGGTATATACTGTATACTGCTACTATATACTATATACTGCTCTGACCTCTAGTGGTATATACTGTATACTGCTACTATATACTGCTCTGACCTCTAGTGGTATATACCGTATACTGCTACTATATACTGTACTGACCTCTAGTGGTATATACTGTATACTGCTACTATATACTGTACTGACCTCTAGTGGTATATACTGTATACTACTACTATATACTGCTCTGACCTCTAGTGGTATATACTGTATGCTGATACTATATACTGTACTGACCTCTAGTGGTATATACTGTATACTGCTACTATATACTGCACTGACCTCTAGTGGTATATACTGTATACTGCTACTATATACTACACTGACCTCTAGTGGTATATACTGTATACTGCTACTATATACTGTACTGACCTCTAGTGGTATATACTGTATACTGCTACTATATACTATATACTGCTCTGACCTCTAGTGGTATATACTGTATACTGCTACTATATACTGCTCTGACCTCTAGTGGTATATACTGATAATATATACTATATACTGTACTGACCTCTAGTGGTATATACTGTATACTGCTACTATATACTGCTCTGACCTCTAGTGGTATATACTGATAATATATACTATATACTGCTCTGACCTCTAGTGGTATATACTGTATACTGCTACTATATACTATATACTGTACTGACCTCTATTGGTATATACTGTATACTGCTACTATATACTGTACTGACCTCTAGTGGTATATACTGTATACTGCTACTATATACTGTACTGACCTCTAGTGGTATATACTGTATACTGATACTATATACTATATATTGCTCTGACCTCTAGTGGTATATACTGTATACTGCTACTATATACTGCTCTGACCTCTAGTGGTATATACTGTATACTGATACTATATACTACACTGACCTCTAGTGGTATATACTGTATACTGATACTATATACTGTACTGACCTCTAGTGGTATATACTGTATACTGCTACTATATACTGTACTGACCTCTAGTGGTATATACTGTATACTGCTACTATATACTGTACTGACCTCTAGTGGTATATACTGTATACTGCTACTATATACTGTACTGACCTCTAGTGGTATATACTGTATACTGATACTATATACTGTACTGACCTCTAGTGGTATATACTGTATACTGCTACTATATACTGTACTGACCTCTAGTGGTATATACTGTATACTGATACTATATACTACACTGACCTCTAGTGGTATATACTGTATACTGATACTATATACTGTACTGACCTCTAGTGGTATATACTGTATACTGCTACTATATACTATATATTGCTCTGACCTCTAGTGGTATATACTGTATACTGCTACTATATACTGCTTTGACCTCTAGTGGTATATACTGTATACTGCTACTATATACTGCACTGACCTCTAGTGGTATATACTGTATACTGCTACTATATACTATATACTGCTCTGACCTCTAGTGGTATATACTGTATACTGCTACTATATACTGCTCTGACCTCTAGTGGTATATACTGATACTATATACTATATACTGTACTGACCTCTAGTGGTATATACCGTATACTGCTACTATATACTGTACTGACCTCTAGTGGTATATACTGATAATATATACTATATACTGTACTGACCTCTAGTGGTATATACTGTATACTGCTACTATATACTATATATTGCTCTGACCTCTAGTGGTATATACTGTATACTGCTACTATATACTGTACTGACCTCTAGTGGTATATACTGTATACTGCTACTATATACTGTACTGACCTCTAGTGGTATATACTGTATACTGCTACTATATACTATATACTGCTCTGACCTCTAGTGGTATATACTGTATACTGCTACTATATACTGTACTGACCTCTAGTGGTATATACTGTATACTGCTACTATATACTGTACTGACCTCTAGTGGTATATACCGTATACTGCTACTATATACTGTACTGACCTCTAGTGGTATATACTGTATACTGCTACTATATACTATATACTGCTCTGACCTCTAGTGGTATATACTGTATACTGCTACTATATACTGCTCTGACCTCTAGTCGTATATACTGATAATATATACTATATACTGTACTGACCTCTAGTGGTATATACTGTATACTGATACTATATACTATATATTGCTCTGACCTCTAGTGGTATATACTGTATACTGCTACTATATACTGCTCTGACCTCTAGTGGTATATACTGTATACTGCTACTATATACTATATACTGTACTGACCTCTAGTGGTATATACTGTATACTGCTACTATATACTGTACTGACCTCTAGTGGTATATACTGTATACTGCTACTATATACTGCACTGACCTCTAGTGGTATATACTGTATACTGCTACTATATACTATATACTGCTCTGACCTCTAGTGGTATATACTGTATACTGCTACTATATACTGCTCTGACCTCTAGTGGTATATACTGTATACTGCTACTATATACTGCACTGACCTCTAGTGGTATATACTGTATACTGCTACTATATACTATATACTGTACTGACCTCTAGTGGTATATACTGTTTACTGATACTACAAAGCAGTAGTAGAGACAGCACTTCCAAAAAATCCAAGCAAAGTTTATTGTACACCAGTGCCACGTTTCGGCATGAAGCCTTTCTCAAGCAGCGATACAACATGGTCCTCAGACCCAGTATAAATGTGCAAGTCCATCAATCAATTAATCATCAATCAAGTTTATCAAATTGTGTAAATATGTTACAAAAGTTCATGAAAAGGTGATATACACAGAAAAAAGAGGTGTCATTATTCAAAAATCAGTGATAAATGACGATGCATAAAAATGCAATATCTGATCATGTGTTTACACTTGGGATATAGTGCAGATTCAGTGACGCAATCAGCAGGTGCAAACAATATCTAATTAGTAACAAAACAGAAGGTATACATACATAAAACAGAAGGTATACATACATAAAACAGAGGGTATACATACATAAAACAGAAGGTATACATACATAAAACAGAAGGTATACATACATAAAACAGAAGGTATACATACATAAAACAGAAGGTATATATACATAAAACTGAAGGTATACATACATAAAACAGAAGGTATACATACATAAAACCGAAGGTATACATACATAAAACAGAAGGTATACATACATAAAACAGAAGGTATACATACATAAAACAGAGGGTATACATACATAAAACAGAAGGTATACATACATAAAACAGAGGGTATACATACATAAAACAGAAGGTATATATACATAAAACAGAGGGTATATATACATAAAACAGAGGGTATACATACATAAAACAGAAGGTATACATACATAAAACAGAGGGTATACATACATAAAACAGAGGGTATACATACATAAAACAGAAGGTATACATACATAAAACAGAGGGTATACATACATAAAACAGAGGGTATACATACATAAAACAGAAGGTATACATACATAAAACAGAAGGTATATATACATAAAACAGAGGGTATATATACATAAAACAGAGGGTATACATACATAAAACAGAGGGTATACATACATAAAACAGAAGGTATACATACATAAAACAGAGGGTATACATACATAAAACAGAAGGTATACATACATAAAACAGACCAGGTCCCAGGAACGGCGTCATCATGGTGCGGCAGCGTCCAATGTCCATGACGTCTCTCCCCGCGCCGCCGGGGCACATGACTGGCATCAGGTGACCCTGAGTCCGATCATGTGACCAGGCCGCGCCGTCGAGCGTGCGCGGGAGAGGCCCCATAGAGCAGAGGAGCGCATGCGCCCAAATGTGCCGTAATAGTAAAGCCACCATATGTAAAGAGGGCAAATGGCGAAAAATAAGGGCAGCCATAGGTAAAAGGAATGTAGACTATAGAATCACCGGAAGATAATGGCATCAGGTATTAGTATAATATGGCATCTAGGTAAACCAGTGTGGGCACACATAGTATAATATGGCATCTAGGTAAACCAGTGTGGGCACACATAGTATAATATGGCATCTAGGTAAACCAGTGTGGGCACACATAGTCATGCAGGCATAGGAAAGTAGTTACTTGGGGACTTTACCGGGGAGATTATTAAGGGCTATAGTACGTCCAACATGGTGTATATTAAGGGACCTGGTAGGTTGGTAACCAGCCTCCGGGTCAAGGGACCGCCCATGATGTAATAAACACCATACCTATCCCCCATCCCGGGTAGTTAGACCCCAGGGTCACTAGGTATTGGGGTCAACTGCGTGGTCCAGACCATCCGATCCCCGACACCGTCATAGACATGCGCCCCCTCCCCAGTCCCGGCTTATAAAGGAAAGTGCATTAGAGGGCCACCATGATCCATAGCATATATTTAAAGGTCACCAAGATAAATTGCATATATTAATTCCAGCTAAGACATAGGCTACACTTAGAGTTCGACAACAGAAAAATCCAGTGCTGTGAGGGATATCAAAGATGATAAAGTAGCACTAGTAAAGGAAAGTGGCCAAAAACACAAATAATGAATAAAGGTTCCCATATTCCGCTCCTGGAGGGTGCATGTAGATCAGAGAGTCTGAAAGGATATATTAGAGATAATATATATACATATGTTCAAGTAAACGTTTGGAAATCTATAATGTTGTATCGAAGTAATCGTACCCAATAAATGAACAAGAGCCGTATCTCCGCTAGAAACAGAAAAGACAAGGAGGAAAAAGGGAAAAACCAGACAAAAACAGGAAAGAAGCAGAAGGGGAGAAACCTTCTTATCTTCTCCTGGTTGGAACAATATTACAATGAATATTTAGGCCATTGGGGCTATAAGTGTATCTAATCGGTGTATCCACTCCAGTTCGCACCTTTTCAATCTTGACAGTGGATTACCACCCCTCCTAGTTTTTGGGACCTGATCCACTATAGCAAATCTACGACCATTAGCAGAGTGATTTTGTTCAATGTGAATGTTTTGGCACCGGACGTTCAACCTTTTTGGTGCGTATTGTGGACTTGTGTTGATTAATACGTTGTCTGCATTGTCCAGGGTCTCCCCCACATATAGGAGAATGTATACCACAAATTCTGACCCTCCCCCACATATAGGAGAATGTATACCACAAATTCTGACCCTCCCCCACATATAGGAGAATGTATACCACAAATTCTGACCCTCCCCCACATATAGGAGAATGTATACCACAAATTCTGACCCTCCCCCACATATAGGAGAATGTATACCACAAATTCTGACCCTCCCCCACATATAGGAGAATGTATACCACAAATTCTGACCCTCCCCCACATATAGGAGAATGTATACCACAAATTCTGACCCTCCCCCACATATAGGAGAATGTATACCACAAATTCTGACCCTCCCCCACATATAGGAGAATGTATACCACAAATTCTGACCCTCCCCCACATATAGGAGAATGTATACCACAAATTCTGACCCTCCCCCACATATAGGAGAATGTATACCACAAATTCTGACCCTCCCCCACATATAGGAGAATGTATACCACAAATTCTGACCCTCCCCCACATATAGGAGAATGTATACCACAAATTCTGACCCTCCCCCACATATAGGAGAATGTATACCACAAATTCTGACCCTCCCCCACATATAGGAGAATGTATACCACAAATTCTGACCCTCCCCCACATATAGGAGAATGTATACCACAAATTCTGACCCTCCCCCACATATAGGAGAATGTATAGCACAAATTCTGACCCTCCCCCACATATAGGAGAATGTATACCACAAATTCTGACCCTCCCCCACATATAGGAGAATGTATACCACAAATTCTGACCCTCCCCCACATATAGGAGAATGTATAGCACAAATTCTGACCCTCCCCCACATATAGGAGAATGTATACCACAAATTCTGACCCTCCCCCACATATAGGAGAATGTATAGCACAAATTCTGACCCTCCCCCACATATAGGAGAATGTATAGCACAAATTCTGACCCTCCCCCACATATAGGAGAATGTATACCACAAATTCTGACCCTCCCCCACATATAGGAGAATGTATAGCACAAATTCTGACCCTCCCCCACATATAGGAGAATGTATACCACAAATTCTGACCCTCCCCCACATATAGGAGAATGTATAGCACAAATTCTGACCCTCCCCCACATATAGGAGAATGTATAGCACAAATTCTGACCCTCCCCCACATATAGGAGAATGTATACCACAAATTCTGACCCTCCCCCACATATAGGAGAATGTATACCACAAATTCTGACCCTCCCCCACATATAGGAGAATGTATACCACAAATTCTGACCCTCCCCCACATATAGGAGAATGTATACCACAAATTCTGACCCTCCCCCACATATAGGAGAATGTATAGCACAAATTCTGACCCTCCCCCACATATAGGAGAATGTATACCACAAATTCTGACCCTCCCCCACATATAGGAGAATGTATACCACAAATTCTGACCCTCCCCCACATATAGGAGAATGTATACCACAAATTCTGACCCTCCCCCACATATAGGAGAATGTATAGCACAAATTCTGACCCTCCCCCACATATAGGAGAATGTATACCACAAATTCTGACCCTCCCCCACATATAGGAGAATGTATACCACAAATTCTGACCTGCATGTTAGATGTTTCTTTATGTCATATTTCTGTCCTGTTGTTGGGTGTGTGATCTGCTCCCCCTTCATTACCTGGTTGCACTTACCCCAGGAGAGACATGGGTAACATCCCGTTTTGTGTATACTCAGATAGGTTTGTGTGGTAGGTCCAATGTCCTAACTAATTTATCCTTCAGATTTCTGGGGCGACGATACGCCATGATGGGAGGGAGACAAAACTCCGGACTGTTTGGAAAGGCCTTGGTTAGTATATATATATATATTTTTCTACTTTTTGAGCTGTGTGTGGATACAAAAGCTGTTCTGGGACGCCTCACCTCATGGTGTTTCGGTTCTAGTAAGTGTTGTCCGCCAATGTCTCTGATTTTGTCTCTTTCTTTGTTGATCACTCGTCTGGGATAAGCCCCTTTTGAGAAATTTGTCACACATTCTGTCTAACTGGTCCTCACACTCAGGGGGATCTTGAACAATTTTTTTAACCCTTAGTAGCTGACTGTATGGAAGAGATTCTACCATAGGTCTAGGGTGAAAGCTCTCAAATCTCAGGAGGGTGTTTTGGTCCGTTGTTTTTGTGTAAAGGTCCGTGTTTAGAGTCCTGTCCTTAACATACACCCTAGTGTCCAGAAATTGTAATGACACCTTGGAAAATTCACATGTGAATTTTATGTCATCATCTATTCCATTCAAAAATTCAAAAAAGCTTTCTAGTTCTTCCTCAGAACCCATCCAGACTACAAAAATATCATCAATATACCTCCACCACCTCAGCACTGGGAGGTATAGATGAAGGACTCCTCGAGCGCCGACATAAAGATGTTAGCATATGTCGGCGCTACGTTGGGGCCCATTGCCGTACCCCTTCTCTGCATGTACTAAGTATCCTGGAACAGAAAGTAGTTATTTGTAAGAATGATTTCTAGTAATGTCTAGAGGAAATCTACAGTGTGTTGTAGAGTCCAATGTATGTCTCATTGTTTCTAGGCCTCTCCTGTGGTTGATGGATGTATAAAGATCTTTTACGTCAAATGATACTAGAATACAGTCAGAAGGTAAGTGAATCTCTGATAGCTTCATAAGGAAGTCAGCGGCGTCTCGTTTGTATCATTTTGCTGTGATTACGTAAGGTCTGAAGATCTGGTCAAGAAACTGTGCAAGGGGGTTGAACATGGAGCCCATACCCGAAACAATGGGCCGGGCTGGTGGCTTATCAAGTGATTTGTGGATCTTAGGTAAACCGTATAGCACTGGGGTCACAGGGAAGTCCACAGTAAGGGGGGTATCAATAATGTTTAACATATGTGCCTCCTCTACCAGTGTATCAATACTTCTCTTAATATTACATTTGGGATCTCCATCTAGTTGTTCATAGACCGCGGGGTGACTGAGTTGTCTGTTGATCTCATTGATCTCATCAATGGTATCCATTAACCCTATAGCTCCACCCTTATCGGCTGGTTTTATAGCGATTGTGTTCCCGTGCATGATTGTACCTTAAATCAGACAATTGGCGTTTCACAGTAAGCATAAATCTTTCAATCACTGGATTACTCACAGGTGGAACAAAGGCACTTTTTTTTACGCAATTTTGTATTTTTCAAAGACAATTCCCTTACAGTATAGGCTTCTCGTACCCTCTTATGCTCAGTAAACCAAAATTTCAATGTAATACCCCTGAACAGTTCATGTAAATCCAGTTCCGTTTGGAACCAGTTGTGGGGTTCAACTGGACAAAACCAAAGTCCCTTGTTTAATACCAATCACTTCATCTGTTGTTGACATATTTATCACACTAGGTCTCTAGTGGTTCTCGCTCCCTCCGATCCTTCTGTGGAGGGCCGTTCTCTCGGGGTGCCTGTGGATCCTTCTGTGGAGGGCCGTTCTCTCGGGGTGCCTGTGGATCCTTCTGTGGAGGGCCGTTCTCTCGGGGTGCCTGTGGATCCTTCTGTGGAGGGCCGTTCTCTCGGGGTGCCTGTGGATCCTTCTGTGGAGGGCCGTTCTCTCGGGGTGCCTGTGGATCCTTCTGTGGAGGGCCGTTCTCTCGGGGTGCCTGTGGATCCTTCTGTATCAGACGGTCTTTCTTGGCTATTGATCCATGTCGTGTTTTCTGCCACCCCTCCTGGGTTTGCAGTCGGGTGTCTAGTTGTCAGAGAGGTCAGGTTCATTAGACATTGAGTTAAATGATCGTCTTTTGCCTTTCTGTGGACCCCTAGTTACAACGTTTCTCCTCAAGAAATGACTTTTGTAACGTATTTACACGATTTGATAAACTTGATTGATGATTGATTGATTGATGGACTTGCACATTTATACTGGGTCTGAGGACCATGTTGTATCGCGGCTTCATGCCGAAACGTGGCACTGGTGTACAATAAAGTTTGCTTGGATTTTTTGGAAGTGCTGTCTCTACTACTGCTTTGTGGATTCCCTGACGCCGGCCTGGTCCGATTTGGTGAGGCGTGCACCCACACTTCTTTGAACTAACTTTGTGTGCTGCTGAAAGACTTTTGTGCTTTGTGGTATACTGATACTATATACTGGATACACTTCCCCATAAAGAGCTGAGAGAGAAGTTGGAGAAGATTGGACTTAGTCCCTGGATAGGGCAGTGGATTTGCGGTTGGTGAAGGAGAGATATCAGAGGGTGATGGTAATGGTGAATATTCCGAGCAGAGACTGGTTACACGTGGTGTGCCACAAGGCAGGGGCGTAACTAGAAATGGCTGGGCCCCATAGCAAACTTTTGATTGGGGCCCCCCCCCCTCCCTCGATCGATCGACCACTACGCCATCAACACACTCAGCTCTACACAGGTTCTGTACACCAAATACATTACAGTGCAGTTACATCAGGTGACTCACAGGGGACCTCTTCTCTGATCAGAGTCGTTTCCTTTTCATTTTCTTCTCCATCTGCCCTGGGCCATTATAAGAACTTCTCCGAGCCACGAATCCACAGAATCTGCCAGACAGACATATTAGGTTCCTCACTATGGCACCGTCCTCATCTCTCTACACACTGCACATCTGTATTGGCCCCTTTACACCCTCATTTAGTTGGTATCCCTAACACTATGTGACCCCCTTATAGTATATGCCCCTCTGTGTATTCCCCCTTACAGATGCCCCCATGTTAGCCCCTTATAAATGACCCCCCTGTGTTTTCCATCCCCCCTCCTTATAGATGCCCCTCATGTTGTCCCCCTATAGATGGCCCCCTTGTGTTGTGCCCCTATAGATGCCCTCTCATTTGGTCCTCCTATAAATGCCCCTTACGTTGCCTCCCTAGAGATGGCCCCCTGTATAATCCCCCTATAGATGGCCCCTTGTATTATCCCCCATAGATGCCCCTCTGTATTATCCCCCATAGATGCCCCCCCCTGTATTATCCCCCATAGATGCCCCCCCCCGTATATCCCCCATAGATGCCCCTCTGTATTATCCCCCATAGATGGCCCCCTGTATTATCCCCCATAGATGCCCCCTGTATTATCCCCCATAGATGGCCCCCTGTATTATCCCCCATTGATGGCCCCCTGTATTATCTCCCATAGATGCCCCCTGTATTATCCCCCATAGATGGCCCCCTGTATTATCCCCCATAGATGGCCCCCTGTATTATCCCCCATAGATCCCCCTCTGTATTATCCCCCATAGATGCCCCCCTGTGTTATCCCCCATAGATGGCCCCCTGTATTATCCCCCATAGATGCCCCCCTGTGTTATCCCCCATAGATGGCCCCCTGTATATCCCCCATAGATGGCCCCCTGTATTATCCCCCATAGATGCCCCCCCCATATATCCCCCATAGATGGCCCCCTGTATTATCTCCCATAGATGCCCCCTGTATTATCCCCCATAGATGGCCCCCTGTGTTATCCCCCATAGATGGCCCCCTGTATTATCCCCCATAGATGCCCCCCTGTGTTATCCCCCATAGATGGCCCCCTGTATTATCCCCCATAGATGCCCCCCTGTATATCCCCCATAGATGGCCCCCTGTATTATCTCCCATAGATGGCCCCCTGTATTATCCCCCATAGATGGCCCCCTGTGTTATCCCCCATAGATGGCCCCCTGTATTATCCCCCATAGATGCCCCCCTGTGTTATCCCCCATAGATGGCCCCCTGTATTATCCCCCATAGATGCCCCCCCCTGTATATCTCCCATAGATGCCCCCTGTATTATCCCCCATAGATGCCCCCTGTGTTATCCCCCATAGATGCCCCCTGTATTATACCCCATAGATGCCCCCTGTGTTATCCCCCATAGATGGCCCCCTGTATTATCTCCCATAGATGCCCCCCTGTGTTATCCCCCATAGATGCCCCCTGTATTATACCCCATAGATGCCCCCTGTGTTATCCCCCATAGATGGCCCCCTGTATTATCCCCCATAGATGCCCCTCTGTATTATCCCTCATAGATGGCCCCCTGTATTATCCCCCATAGATGCCCAGCCCCCTGTATATCCCCCATAGATGCCCCCCCTGTATTATCCCCCATAGATGCCCCCCTGTGTTATCCCCCATAGATGGCCCCCTGTATTATCCCCCATAGATGTCCCCCTGTATTATCCCCCATAGATGCCCCCTGTATTATCCCCCATAGATGCCCCCCCTGTATTATCCCCCATAGATGCCCCCCCCTGTATATCTCCCATAGATGCCCCCCCCTGTATTATCCCTCATAGATGCCCCCCTGTATTATCCCCCATAGATGCCCCTCTGTATTATCCCTCATAGATGGCCCCCTGTATTATCCCCCATAGATGCCCAGCCCCCTGTATATCTCCCAAAGATGCCCCCCCCTGTATATCTCCCATAAATGGCCCCCTGTATTATCCCCCATAGATGTCCCCCCTGTATTATCCCCCATAGATGCCCCCCCCTGTATTATCCCCCATAGATGGCCCCCTGTATTATCCCCATAGATGGCCCCCTGTATTATCCCCCATAGATGCCCCCCCCTGTATATCCCCCATAGATGCCCTCCCTGTATTATCCCCCATAGATGCCCCCCCCTGTATTATCCCCCATAGATGGCCCCCTGTATTATCCCCCATAGATGCCCCCCCTGTATAATCCCCCTATAGATGTCCCCCTGTATTATCCCCCATAGATGCCCCCCCCTGTATATCTCCCATAGATGCCCCCCCTGTATTATCCCCCATAGATGCCCCCCCTGTATATCTCCCATAGATGCCCCCCTGTATATCCCCCATAGATGCCCCCCTGTATATCTCCCATAGATGCCCCCCTGTATATCTCCCATAGATGCCACCTGTATTATCCCCCATAGATGCCCCCCCCTGTATTATCCCTCATAGATGGCCCCCTGTATTATCCCCCATAGATGGCCCCCCCTGTATATCCCCCATAGATGGCCCCCTGTATTATCTCCCATAGATGCCCCCTGTATTATCCCCCATAGGTGCCCCCCCTGTATTATCCCCCATAGATGCCCCCCCTGTATATCTCCCATAGATCCCCCTCTGTATTATGCCCCATAGATGCCACCCTGTATATCTCCCATAGATGGCCCCCTGTATTATCCCCCATAGATGGCCCCCTGTATTATCCCCCATAGATGCCCCCCCCCTGTATATCCCCCATAGATGACCCCCCTCCTGTATATCCCCCATAGATGCCCCCCCTGTATATCTCCCATAGATCCCCCTCTGTATTATGCCCCATAGATGCCACCCTGTATATCTCCCATAGATGGCCCCCTGTATTATCCCCCATAGATGCCCCCCCCCCCTGTATATCCCCCATAGATGACCCCCCTCCTGTATATCCCCCATAGATGCCCCCCCTGTATATCTCCCATAGATCCCCCTCTGTATTATGCCCCATAGATGCCACCCTGTATATCTCCCATAGATGGCCCCCTGTATTATCCCCCATAGATGTCCCCCTGTATTATCCCCCATAGATGCCCCCCCCCCCCTGTATTATCCCCCATAGATGCCCCCCCTGTATATCCCCCATAGATGGCCCCCTGTATTATCCCCCATAGATGCCCCCCCTGTATATCCCCCATAGATGGCCCCCTGTATTATCCCCCATAGATGTCCCCCTGTATTATCCCCCATAGATGCCCCCCCCCTGTATTATGCCCCATAGATGCCCCCCCTGTATTATCCCCCATAGATGCCCCCTGTATTATCCCCCATAGATGCCCCCTGTATTATCCCCCATAGATGCCCCTCTGTATTATCCCCCATAGATGGCCCCCTGTATTATCCCCCATAGATGGCCCCCTGTATTATCCCCCATAGATGCCCCCCCCCCTGTATTATCCCCCATAGATGCCCCCCCTGTATTATCACCCATAGATGTCCCCCTGTATTATCCCCCATAGATGCCCCCCCTGAATTATCCCCCATAGATGCCCCCCCTGTATTATCCCCCTATAGATGTCCCCCTGTATATCCCCCATAGATGGCCCCCTGTATTATCCCCCATAGATGCCCCTCTGTATTATCCCCCATAGATGCCCCCCCTGTATATCCCCCATAGATGGCCCCCTGTATTATCCCCCATAGATGGTCCCCTGTATTATCCCCCATAGATGCCCCTCTGTATTATCCCCTATAGATGCCCCTCTGTATTATCCCCTATAGATGCCCTCTCATTTGGTCCTCCTATAAATGCCCCTTATGTTGCCTCCCTAGAGATGGCCCCCTGTATAATCCCCATATAGATGGCCCCCTGTATTATCCCCCATAGATGCCCCCCCATATATCCCCCATAGATGCCTCCTGTATATCTCCCATAGATGGCCCCCTGTATTATCCCCCATAGATGCCCCCCCATATATCCCCCATAGATGCCCCCTGTATATCTCCCATAGATGCCCCCTGTATTATCCCCCATAGATGTCCCCCTGTATTATCCCCCATAGATGCCCCCCCTGTATTATCTCCCATAGATGCCCCCTCTGTATTATCCCCCATAGATGCCCCCCCCTGTATTATCCCCCATAGATGCCCCCCCCCTGTATTATCCCCCATAGATGCCCCCCCTGTATTATCTCCCATAGATGCCCCCTGTATAATCCCCCTATAGATGTCCCCCTGTATTATCCCCCATAGATGGCCCCCTGTATTATCCCCCATAGATGCCCCTCTGTATTAGCCCCCATAGATGCCCCCCCCCTGTATATCCCCCATAGATGCCCCCCCTGTATTATCCCCCATAGATGCCCCCCCTGTATAATCCCCCTATAGATGTCCCCCTGTATTATCCCCCATAGATGCCCCCCCTGTATTATCCCCCATAGATGCCCCTCTGTATTATCCCCCATAGATGCCCCCCCTGTATTATCCCCCATAGATGGCCCCCTGTATTATCCCCCATAGATGGCCCCCCTGTATTATCCCCCATAGATGCCCCCCTGTATTATCCCCCATAGATGCCCCCCCTGTATTATCCCCATAGATGCCCCTCTGTATTATCCCCCATAGATGCCCCCCCCTGTATTATCCCCCATAGATGCCCCTCTGTATTATCCCCATAGATGCCCCCCCCTGTATTATCCCTCATAGATGCCCCCCCCCTGTATATCTCCCATAGATGCCCCCCCTGTATTATCCCCCATAGATGGCCCCCTGTATTATCCCCCATAGATGCCCCCCTCTGTATTATCCCCCATAGATGCCCCCCCTGTATATCCCCCATAGATGCCCCCCCTGTATATCCCCCATAGATGCCCCCCTGTATTATCCCCCATAGATGCCCCCCCCCTGTATTATCCCCCATAGATGCCCCCCCCCTGTATTATCCCCCATAGATGCCCCCTGTATTATCCCCCATAGATGCCCCCCCTGTATTATCCCCCATAGATGGCCCCCTGTATTATCCCCCATAGATGCCCCCTGTATTATCCCCCATAGATGCCCCCCCTGTATTATCCCCCATAGATGCCCCCCCCCTGTATTATCCCCCATAGATGCCCCCCCTGTATTATCCCCCATAGATGCCCCCTGTATTATCCCCCATAGATGCCCCCCCTGTATTATCCCCCATAGATGCCCCCCCTGTATATCCCCCATAGATGCCCCCCCTGTATATCCCCCATAGATGCCCCCCCTGTATTATCCCCCATAGATGCCCCCCCCCTGTATTATCCCCCATAGATGCCCCCTGTATTATCCCCCATAGATGCCCCCTGTATTATCCCCCATAGATGCCCCCCCCCTGTATTATCCCCCATAGATGCCCCCCTGTATTATCCCCCATAGATGCCCCCTGTATTATCCCCCATAGATGCCCCTCTGTATTATCCCCATAGATGCCCCCCCCTGTATATCCCCCATAGATGCCCCTCTGTATTATCCCCCATAGATGCCCCCCCCTGTATATCCCCCATAGATGACCCCCCCCCTGTATATCCCCCATAGATGTCCCCCCCTCCTGTATTATCCCCCATAGATCTCCCCCCCTCCTGTATATCCCCCATAGATGTCCCCCCCTCCTGTATTATCCCCCATAGATGTCCCCCCCTCCTGTATATCCCCCATAGATGACCCCCCCCCCTGTATATCCCCCATAGATGTCCCCCCCTCCTGTATTATCCCCCATAGATGTCCCCCCTCCTGTATATCCCCCATAGATGTCCCCCCCTCCTGTATATCCCCCATAGATGTCCCCCCCTCCTGTATATCCCCTATAGATGCCCCCTGTATTATCCCCCTTTGCAAAGCAGATTAAAAAAACACACAACTCACCTAACTCCCCCGTCGGCTGTCTTCTCCGCTTCTCCCCAGGGGGCTTCCTGAGGGGTGTCCCAGGGATTCCCGGGCAGCACTGGTACCGGACTCAGCGTCTGCCCGGGCTGGTACTTCCGGCGCACGGAGCGTCTGTGCCGGAAGTACAGGCCGGGGGGCGGACTCTGAGCTCTCTGGTACCTGTGCTGCCGGGGATAGGACGGGATGACAGAGAGCTCAGAGTCCGCCCCCCGGCCTGTACTTCCGGCACAGACGCTCCGTGCGCCGGAAGTGCCAGCCCGGGCAGACGCTGAGTCCGGTACCAGTGCTGCCCCCAGGTACCATGACACCCCCGGACCCCAAACAGCTGCAGCACCCGGGAGGCCTGCTCGGCCGCCGGGTGCTACAGGCTATGTCAGCACCAGCACCGCTACGGCTGCTACGGCGGTAGTTCCGCCCCTGCCTCAAGGGTCTGTTCGGGGTCCTTATTAATATGTTTGTAAGTGACACAGGAGAAGGGTTGGTAGGTAAGGATAGTGACATAGGAGAAGGGTAGGTAGGTAAGGATAGTGACATAGGAGAAGGGTTGGTGGGTAAGGATAGTGATATAGGAGAAGGGTTGGTAGGTAAGGATAGTGACATAGGAGAAGGGTTGGTGGGTAAGGATAGTGACATAGGAGAAGGGTTGGTAGGTAAGGATAGTGACATAGGAAAAGGGTTGGTGGGTAAGGATAGTGACATAGGAGAAGGGTTGGTGGGTAAGGATAGTGACATAGGAGAAGGGTTGGTGGGTAAGGATAGTGACATAGGAGAAGGGTTGGTGGGTAAGGATAGTGACATAGGAGAAGGGTTGGTAGGTAAGGATAAGGATAATGATATAGGAGAAGGGTTGGTAGGTAAGGATAGTGATATAGGAGAAGGGTTGGTGGGTAAGGATAGTGACATAGGAGAAGGGTTGGTAGGTAAGGATAGTGACATAGGAGAAGGTTTGGTGGGTAAGGATAGTGACATAGGAGAAGGGTTGGTGGGTAAGGATAGTGACATAGTAGAAGGGTTGGTAGGTAAGGATAGTGACATAGGAGAAGGGTTGGTAGGTAAGGATAGTGACATAGGAGAAGGGTTGGTAGGTAAGGATAGTGACATAGGAGAAGGGTTGGTGGGTAAGGATAGTGACATAGGAGAAGGGTTGGTAGGTAAGGATAGTGACATAGGAGAAGGGTTGGTAGGTAAGGATAGTGATATAGGAGAAGGGTTGGTAGATAAGGATAGTGACATAGGAGAAGGGTTGGTAGGTAAGGATAGTGACATAGGAGAAGGGTTGGTAGGTAAGGATAGTGACATAGGAGAAGGGTTGGTAGGTAAGGATAGTGACATAGGAAAAGGGTTGGTGGGTAAGGATAGTGACATAGGAGAAGGGTTGGTAGGTAAGGATAGTGACATAGGAGAAGGGTTGGTGGGTAAGGATAGTGACATAGGAGAAGGGTTGGTAGGTAAGGATAGTGACATAGGAGAAGGGTAGGTAGGTAAGGATAGTGACACAGGAGAAGGGTTGGTAGGTAAGGATAGTGACATAGGAGAAGGGTAGGTAGGTAAGGATAGTGACATAGGAGAAGGGTTGGTAGGTAAGGATAGTGACATAGGAGAAGGTTTGGTGGGTAAGGATAGTGACATAGGAGAAGGGTTGGTAGGTAAGGATAGTGACATAGGAGAAGGGTTGGTGGGTAAGGATAGTGACATAGGAGAAGGGTTGGTAGGTAAGGATAAAGACATAGGAGAAGGGTTGGTAGGTAAGGATAGTGACATAGGAGAAGGGTTGGTGGGTAAGGATAGTGACATAGGAGAAGGGTTGGTGGGTAAGGATAGTGACATAGGAGGAGGGTTGGTGGGTAAGTATAGTGACATAGGAGAAGGGTTGGTAGGTAAGGATAGTGACATAGAAGGGTTGGTAGGTAAGGATAGTGACATAGAAGGGTTGGTAGGTAAGGATAGTGACATAGAAGGGTTGGTAGGTAAGGATAGTGACATAGAAGGGTTGGTGGGTAAGGATAGTGACATAGGAGAAGGGTTGGTAGGTAGGGATAGTGACATAGGAGAAGGGTTGGTGGGTAAGGATAGTGACATAGGAGAAGGGTTGGTGGGTAAGGATAGTGACATAGGAGAAGGGTTGGTAGGTAAGGATAGTGACATAGGAGGTGGTTTGGTAGGTAAGGATAGTGACAGGAGAAGGGTTGGTAGGTAAGGATAGTGACATAGGAGAAGGGTTGGTAGGTAAGGATAGTGATATAGGAGAAGGTTTGGTAGGTAAGGATAGTGACATAGGAGAAGGTTTGGTAGGTAAGGACAGTGATATAGGAGAAGGTTTGGTAGGTAAGGATAGTGACATAGGAGAAGGGTTGGTGGGTAAG
>JAQFWZ010000071.1:565000-635000 GCA_027789725.1 Dendropsophus ebraccatus
GCTGAAGGTGTCTGTAGTGCCGGGGTCAGTGTGCCCCCTAGAGGTGAGGACAGGAAGCACTTACCTGTGAGAGGTGAGTTAGTGCTGTACTATTGGCTGGTATATAGTGTCCGTACATCTATATCATTCCATAGATATTTGTGGATCATGAATGATTTTTAGGGTACAAACCCACTTGACGTATTTGCTAACAACAAGCTTCACGCTTCAAAAATACGCAATTACGTATTTTAACGCAGAACAATGGTATAAAGCCAACCTGCGTTTTGCTGCTTATTTTTAAGACTGATTCACGCAGCAAATACGTCAAGTGGGTTTGTACCTATAATGTTGTTTTATTTTACTGCCTTTTGGGAAAGATGTAATCGCCCAGGAAATACGTCATTGTGTTTGTGGTAGTGGGCTATATATATATATCCATGAATAAGGGGGGTTATAGCCATGAATAAGGGGGGTTATAGCCATGAATAAGGGGGGTTATAGCCATGAATAAGGGGGGTTATAGCCATGAATAAGGGGGGTTATAGCCATGACTAAGGGGGGTTATAGCCATGACTAAGGGGGGTTATAGCCATGAATAAGGGGGGTAATCCACCTGAAACGCGTTGGCCTCCTTTCCTGGGGTATCCTGAGGCCTGACTGATGTTTTTATGGATCGTTTCTGAATAAAGTACAAGATTGGTTCCTGTTCACACGCTGATCCAAGCTTCTTTCTTTTCTGACCTACGGATTGTGCGGAACAGGAACCCTATGGAGCGGTGAGAACCCTATGGAGCGGTGAGAACCCTATGGAGCGGTGAGAACCCTAACCCTATGGAGCGGTGAGAACCCTATGGAGCGGTGAGAACCCTAACCCTATGGAGCGGTGAGAACCCTATGGAGCGGTGAGAACCCTATGGAGCGGTGAGAACCCTATGGAGCGGTGAGAACCCTATAGAGCGGTGAGAACCCTATAGAGCGGTGAGAACCCTATGGAGCGGTGAGAACACTATGGAGCGGCGAGAACCCTATGGAGCAGTGAGAACCCTATGGAGCAGTGAGAACCCTAACCCTATGGAGCAGTGCGAGCCCTATGGAGCGGTGAGAACCCTAACCCTATGGAGCAGTTAGAACCCTATGGAGCAGTGAGAACCCTATGGAGCGGTTAGAACCCTAACCCTATGGAGCAGTGAGAACCCTATGGAGCGGTGAGAACACTATGGAGCAGTGAGAACCCTATGGAGCAGTGAGAACCCTATGGAGCGGTGAGAACCCTATGGAGCAGTGAGAACCCTAACCCTATGGAGCAGTGAGAACCGTATGGAGCGGTGAGAACACTATGGAGCAGTGAGAACCCTATGGAGCGGTGAGAACCCTATGGAGCGGTGAGAACCCTATGGAGCAGTGAGAACCCTAACCCTATGGAGAAGTGAGAACCCTATGGAGCAGTGAGAACCCTAACCCTATGGAGCAGTGCGAACCCTATGGAGCAGTTAGAACCCTATGGAGCGGTGAGAACCCTTACCCTATGGAGCAGTTAGAACCCTATGGAGCAGTGAGAACCCTATGGAGCGGTTAGAACCCTAACCCTATGGAGCAGTGAGAACCCTATGGAGCGGTGAGAACACTATGGAGCAGTGAGAACCCTATGGAGCAGTGAGAACCCTATAGAGCGGTGAGAACCCTATGGAGCAGTGAGAACCCTAACCCTATGGAGCAGTGAGAACCGTATGGAGCGGTGAGAACACTATGGAGCAGTGAGAACCCTATGGAGCGGTGAGAACCCTATGGAGCGGTGAGAACCCTATGGAGCAGTGAGAACCCTAACCCTATGGAGCAGTGCGAACCCTATGGAGCAGTGAGAACCCTATGGAGCGGTTAGAACCCTATGGAGCGGTGAGAACCCTAACCCTATGGAGCAGTTAGAACCCTATGGAGCAGTGAGAACCCTATGGAGCGGTTAGAACCCTAACCCTATGGAGCAGTGAGAACCCTATGGAGCGGTGAGAACACTATGGAGCAGTAAGAACCCTATGGAGCAGTGAGAACCCTATGGAGCGGTGAGAACCCTATGGAGCGGTGAGAACCCTAACCCTATGGAGCAGTGAGAACCCTATGGAGCGGTGAGAACCCTAACCCTATGGAGCAGTGAGAACCCTATGGAGCAGTGAGAACCCTATGGAGCAGTGAGAACCCTATGGAGCGTTGAGAACCCTAACCCTATGGAGCAGTGAGAACCCTATGGAGCAGTGAGAATCCTATGGAGCGGTGAGAACCCTAACCCTATGGAGAAGTGAGAACCCTATGGAGCGGCAAGAACCCTAACCCTATGGAGCAGTGAGAACCCTATGGAGCGGTGAGAACACTATGGAGCAGTGAGAACTCTAAAGAGCAGTGAGAACCCTATGGAGCAGTGAGAACCCTATGGAGCAGTGAGAACCCTATGGAGCGGTGAGAACCCTAACCCTATGGAGCGGTGAGAACCCTATGGAGCGGTGAGAACCCTATGGAGCAGCGAGAACCCTATGGAGCGGTGAGAACCCTAACCCTATGGAGCAGTGAGAACCCTATGGAGCAGCGAGAACCCTATGGAGAAGTGAGAACCCTATGGAGCGGCGAGAACCCTAACCCTATGGAGCAGTGAGAACCCTATGGAGCGGTGAGAACACTATGGAGCAGTGAGAACCCTATGGAGCAGTGAGAACCCTATGGAGAAGTGAGAACCCTATGGAGCGGTGAGAACCCTAACCCTATGGAGCAGTGAGAACACTATGGAGCAGTGAGAACCCTATAGAGCGGTGAGAACCCTAACCCTATGGAGCGGTGAGAACCCTATGGAGCGGTGAGAACCCTATGGGGCAGCGAGAACCCTATGGAGCGGTGAGAACCCTATGGAGCAGCGAGAACCCTATGGAGCGGTGAGAACCCTAACCCTATGGAGCGGTGAGAACCCTATGGAGCGGCGAGAACCCTATGGAGCGGTGAGAACCCTATGGAGCGGTGAGAACACTATGGATCGGTGAGAACACTATGGATCGGTGAGAACACTATGGATCGGTGAGAACCCTATGGAGCAGTGAGAACCCTATGGAGCGGTGAGAACCCTATGGAGCGGTGAGAACACTATGGATCGGTGAGAACACTATGGATCGGTGAGAACACTATGGATCGGTGAGAACACTATGGATCGGTGAGAACACTATGGATCGGTGAGCTGGCTGTTTCTCCTTTTGAGGTTTCTGAATGACATCAATGGGCGCCGGATCAGCTAGAGATGCAGGTGTATTCTCCGGGTGTGTTCTCCAGGTATATTCTCCGGGTGTATTTTCCAGGTGTATTCTTGGGGTATATTTTCAGGGTGTATTCTCGGGTGTGTTCTCCAGGTATATTCTCCGGGTGTGTTCTCCAGGTATATTCTCCGGGTGTATTTTCCAGGTGTATTCTCGGGGTATATTTTCAGGGTGTATTCTCGGGTGTGTTCTCCAGGTATATTATCAGGGTGTGTTCTCTAGGTGTATTCTCTGGGTGTGTTCTCCGGGTGTATTTTCCAGGTGTATTCTCAGGGTGTGTTCTCCGGGTGTATTTTCCAGGTGTATTCTCAGAGTGTGTTCTCCAGCTATATTCTCTGGGTGTATTTTCCAGGTGTATTCTCAGGGTGTGTTCTCCGGGTGTATTTTCCAGGTGTATTCCCAGTGTGTTCTCCAGCTATATTCTCCGGGTGTATTTTCCAGGTGTATTCTCGGAGTATATTTTCAGGGTGTATTCTCGGGTGTGTTCTCCAGGTATATTCTCGGGGTGTATTTTCCAGGTGTATTCTCGGGGTATATTTTCAGGGTGTATTCTCGGGTGTGTTCTCAGGTATATTATCGGGTGTATTTTCAGGGTGTATTCTCTGGGTGTGTTCTCCAGGTATATTCTCCGGGTATATTTTCCAGGTGTATTCTCAGGGTATATTTTCAGGGTGTATTCTCCAGGTATATTATCGGGGTGTGTTCTCCGGGTGTATTTTCCAGGTGTATTCTCCGGGTGTGTTCTCCAGGTATATTCTCCGGGTGTATTTTCCAGGTGTATTCTCGGGGTATATTTTCAGGGTGTATTCTCGGGTGTGTTCTCCGGGTGTATTTTCCGGGTGTGTTCTCCAGGTATATTCTCCGGGTGTATTTTCCAGGTGTATTCTCGGGGTATATTTTCAGGGTGTATTCTCGGGTGTGTTCTCCGGGTGTATTTTCCAGGTGTATTCTCCGGGTGTGTTCTCCAGGTATATTCTCCGGGTGTATTTTCCAGGTGTATTCTCGGTGTGTATTTTCAGGGTGTGTTCTCCAGTGCCCACAGTCTCTCCTCTTCTTCTTTCAGTCTCTGATGTGAAAGCGTTTAGGAACTACAGCTCCGCAGCCATCAAGTGGAGACCATATCCGATTACAGAGCGGTCACCGAGTGCATAACCTATGACGATGTATCTTGTGTAACTCTGGAACCAGAGAGAACACCTACCGATGCTCTTTTTGTCGGATTGTTAATGAAACCCACTGAACAAGTTTTTAGGCAGAAATTCTGGCAATTTATTCCCCCCCCCCTCCCCCCATGGTATGCGCACCATACGACCCCACCGCTCTCCGCCATCTCAGTATCCCGGAAACACCATGTGCACATTACCGGGAATGGCCGCACAGTGTGATGTAATAACACTCCCTGCAAACTACACAGAAAATAACAGGACTTTATTCTCCTGGCCGGTGAGGGGTGCACAGCGACAGGTGAGGCCCCAGGTGATGGCAGGCTGGAGGCAGATCCCAGGGGCCCAATGCTCAGTAGTTTCAGGTAATGTCCATTCTGGCCGGTGGCCGCCTATGGAGTCTGCTGGCTGTGAGCTACGGCGGCGTCCGGCAGGTGTCCTGGGGGCAGCTGCTGAGGATTCCCGACTTCTGGAGATGCCAAATGACTTACCTGTTCACCAGCTGTAGGGGGGGAAGGGGGGGGAGAGATCAGCGTCCAGATCATCTACTACAACTACCATTATCCATAATCTCATCATCATCCTTATTATCACCACCATTGTTATTGTCATCATCATCACCCCCACCATAATAATCATTCTCACCATCATCATCACCATCATAATTATTATCATCATCACCATGATTATCACCACCATAATAATCATTATCACCACCATCATCATAATAATCATTATCACCACCATCATCATCACTAGGGATGGTCCGAACCTGCCGAGGATACATAGTAGGGCTGGGCGATATGGCCTAAAATTTATATCACGATATAATTTGATGCATGCACGATATAACGATATATCACGATATATAAATTTTTTTTTGTGTGTATACTCACCCCCCCCCTTGCCAGTCATCAGCCTTCCCCTGTGCCAGTGATCAGCCCTCCCCTATGCCTTCAGCCCCCTTTGTGCCAGTTATCACCCCCTTGCCAGTCATCAGCCTTCCCCTGTGCCATCAGCCCACCCTGTGCCAGTGATCAGCCCTCCCCTGTGCCATCAGCCCCCCTTGCGCCAGTCATCAGCCCCCCTTGCCAGTCATCAGCCCCCTTTGCCAGTCATCAGCCTTCCCCTGTGCAATCAGCCCACCCTGTGCCAGTCATCAGCCCTCCCTTGTGCCAGTCATCAGCCCTCCCTTGTGCCAGTCATCAGCCCTCCCTTGTGCCAGTCATCAGCCCCCCTTGCGCCAGTCATCAGCCCCCCTTGCCAGTCATCAGCCCCCTTTGCCAGTCATCAGCCTTCCCCTGTGCAATCAGCCCACCCTGTGCCAGTCATCAGCCCTCCCTTGTGCCAGTCATCAGCCCTCCCTTGTGCCAGTCATCAGCCCTCCCTTGTGCCAGTCATCAGCCCTCCCTTGTGCCAGTCATCAGCCCTCCCTTGTGCCAGTCATCAGCCCTCCCTTGTGCCAGTCATCAGCCCCCCGTTGCCAGTCATCAGCCCCCCGTTGCCAGTCATCAGCCCCCCCCCCCCCCCCCAGTGCCAGTCATCTCCCCCCTGCCAGCCATCATGTCCCCCCAGCCAGGGCCATCATCAGCCCCATGCCAAGCCATCTGCCGCCCCCGACCCCTCTGCTACTTACCTTTCCTGCAGGGCTGGCTGATGGAGTCCGCGAGGCGAGACGGGCCGCGTCTTCTTCCCAGCATGCACTGGGAGACCTGACGTCACACGCATCAGCGCGCTAGCGCGCTGACGATGCGTGAACGGAAGGCCCTGCAGCGCGGTACCACGGAGCGGTAAGTGAGAAGCTTATTCACTACCGCTCCGTGGTATATCACGATATGACGATATGCCAAAAATCTATATCGTCAACCGAATTGATGACGATATTTTGGCATATCGTTTATATCGCCCAGCCCTAATACATAGGCTGTATCCCAGTTTTCCAGGTGGTCCTCCCGCTGTATCCACCCTCTCCACGGAGCGGGCAGACAGCGGGAATCATTGCCGAGAGTCCGGGTTTGTACGAACCTGAACCAAAACAGGTTCGGACCATCCCTAATCATCACCATCATCATCATCACTACCACCATCATCCCTATCAGCATCTAGATCATTCTGAGACGGAGTGCCAGAATTTCCACCCTAATCCTACTTATTTATCTCAGAGTGCCGACATGGCCTGGCTGTAACCTGAATACTGTGCAGAGTGAGGACTGCCATCATTATGCCTAGAGTCTGTGCTTTCCCATAGTGTACGGCTATATACTGTACGGCTATATGCTGTACGTCCTGGGGAGGTAACCACAGCCATCACCACTTATGTCCTACCTTAGGTATGTGGTGGAAAACCAACAATAACCCCAATATACATTATAAAGAGCAAATATTATCACCATACAGATTACCGCCATATTGTTACTGACCAAATAATCCTGAAATATCCTCGGAGCCTGTAGTGAAGAGGATACACGTGAGTGCAGCGGCTCCATCTTAACTAGGCTTTTAGGTTAATTGGTATAGTCCAATGTCCCCATAAGGGAGGTCAGTTTGGTTTCACAGATATAAGGATTTTATACAAGGGGTGTTGTATCTGGGTAGATTTAGGTAAGTATATTAATGATTGGCCAGATACAGCAGTGACGTCATCACATCGGTATTTTAAAAGAAGTTTCAGCGGGAAGACGTTAAACAGTAATCGGAGATTGACCTGCCGCTGCCTGTCGTCGTGAGAGAAGTGATTGCGCAATGCAGGATTTATGTTATAAAGTCCTTTCCAGAGCATCTGGGGTTGGCGGTGAAGATTGGTTAAAGCAGTGTCTGTCACTCACCGCCAAAGAGGAGGAGGCTATGGCTGCTGGCTCGAGTGGAGTTACTTCCGTAGCGATAGGGGCCATTGGTGCTGCGCCATCATTCTGTGAGGACGAAGCTGCATCGGGTCCGGTGCTACAGCTTAGGGCCCTATTCCACCAGACGATTATCGTTCAGATCGTTCGAATTTAAACGATAATTGTCCGGTGCTACAGCTTAAACACCGGACCGGGAGATCAATGTCTGCTGCAGGAAGTTACATCCGTCACGAGGCCGGAGGAGGAGTCAAGGGAGGTGACACCTTCGCTATTAGAGCAGGGCAGCAGAAGAAGGAGGAGGAACCGGAATGGATAGTTGGTGCTGCAATGCAGGGTGCCGTAGGAGCAAAGAAATGGGTGAGTGTGGTGCTTCTAGCGACCCCTCCCCCCTTTGGCGCCAGTATAGGTATCTAATGCTGGGCAGTCTATTGCTGTTGATAAAAAGATCTTGTCTGGGATAGCCACATTTTTGAGAATGCTGGGCAATTCTGATGATTTAGATGCAGAAATTGCTACTGATCGTTTGTCTGTATCTTCCCCTACTAATATGGGTAAAGAGTCCGTTGTGAGTACATGGGTTAAGGATGCTGTATGTACGGAAATGCGTGTGATCAATCGGAGTCAGTTGTGTAGCCGGATATACCTGAGATTTGCTTGAAAGAAGCATTGCCCTGCGATATCTCTCCATTAGGGCTTCATTTAGCCCCTTCTGTGAAAGAAAAAATTTGGAAATTGGAGTTTATCGCTGTATTTTTTTTTTTGTTGCCTCATTTTAAGGAGAGGAAGGATGACAAAGACGATGAGAGGAAGAAACCTGCGGTTTATAAGTCTTTTAATAATTGGTTGCAGGCCTCCTGTATTTATGCATCTGTGCGGGGTGAGCGGTACCCTGATGTCTGCCATTCTCTTTTCCAACACGTTGATATCATATTGGACGCTTACCGTAATTTTGGTGGCGTGGCATGGTTAACATACGACGAGATGTTTAGGCAGAAATTGTCTGTTTACCCTAGTTTAAAATGGGGTAAAAAAGATGTGGGTCTAAGGATACAACTCATGATTCCGCAGAGGGCTCGTCCAGTGGCTACGTCTTCTAATGCTCCTTCCTTTCGTAAAGGCCTCTGTTTTGCCTTAAACAAGTCTACCTGTAAATGGGCTCAAACATGCAAATATCGCCACGAATGTGCGCATTATGCCTGATCTCATCCAGTGTCCAGAAGCTTGGTCAGGGTGCACAGCCTGCAGGTTTTGTCAAGGATGTGCTATCAAAAAGCTCGGACACCGGTGAATCTGGAAAGAATGCGTCCATGGTTAGGAGTCTGTCCAAACCGGCAGACGGCTGATCTGTTATTGTGTGCTTTTGAATTTGGCTTTCCAGTACCTGAATTTACAGGAGTCGGTTGCATGAAATTGGACAATCTTAATTCCGTTAGGTTTAAACCTTTGGAGGTGGATAACAAATTGCCAGAGCTTAGGGAGGGTCGGATTGAAGGGCCTTTTCCTTGTCTGTCATTCCCTAATTTTTGGGTTTGATTCCAAAGAAGGAGCCACATAACCGTATGTCCTGTTGAATTTAATCCTTTGGGTTTTATATGGCGTGACCAATTTTATTTCGATAAGGCACTCCCGCTGGGGTTTTGCTTGTCATGTTTCTATTTCGAGTCATTTTCGTGTTTTTTAGAATGGGTAATTAAGGAATTTAGCGGTTTGTCTACGTGTTGTCATTATTTGAATGATTTTTTGATTGTGGGACGGGCTCTCACAGACAACTGCGAGCATTTGCTGTCTTCCTTTATGCGGATTTGTGCTAGCTTTGGAGTTCCGTTGGCGGAGAATAAAACCATTATGCCATGTATGAGGATTGAATATTTGGGTATTGTGATTGATAGAGTTAGGATGGAGTTTTGTTTACCTGAAGCTAAGGTTTTAAAAATGTGGGGTTTGTTGTCTTCCTTTTTGATTAAGAAGAAGGTTACGTTGAGGAATTTACAGAGTTTACTAGGTAATTTAGTTTTTGCCGTTCGTGTTATTCCGTTGGGAAAGGTTTTTTGTAGGCGTTTATATGCGGTTACTAAAGGCTTATTGTCCTCTTATTCTCATATACGCCTTACTTCTTCCCTTAAAGGGGTTGTCCGGCGATAAAAAATTATTCACAGAATAACACACATTACAAAGTTATACAACTTTGTAATGTATGTTATGTCTGTGAATGGCCCCCTTCCCCGTGTTTCCCCCCACCCACGCTAGACCCGGAAGTGTGGTGCATTATACTCACCGCATCTCGTGTCGTCCATGGTCTCCGATCCTTAGCAGTGACGTCTTCTTCGGGAGGCCAGCGGATCTTCCCGAGTGCCGGCCACCTTCTGCAGTGTCATTCGAAGCTCAGCCGCGATTGGCTGAGCATAACTGTGCTCAGCCAATCGCGGCTGAGCAGCTGATGACGTGGCCGCGTCATCAGCCGCTCAGCCGCGATTGGCTGAGCACAGTTATGCTCAGCCAATCGTGGCTGAGCTTCGGATGACGCTGCAAACGTATTCAGGTTAGTACGGACAATAAAGGGTTAATGTATGCTATTAACTGTACGTCGTCCAAATCGGTTATGGTAGTAAAATTGTTGAGACATTTAGTGTTGTTATGTTTTATATTGAATATTTGGTTGGAAGCTAAATATGTTCCTGGTGCTTGTAATGTGATCCCAGATGCCTTGTCTCGCCTACAGTTTTTCCGATTCCGGGCTTTGGTGCCAGATGCGGATCAAGAGGGACTCTCCTGTTCTCCCGAGTTATGGAATTTGATATGGGATTGATATGCGAGTTCCTCAGAAAATCCTTGTCTGTTGTTACATGGAAGTCTTATGCGGCAGCTTGGCTCAGGTGGTGCAAACTTAGTCATAACCGAGGATGTTCCATTTTTACCACGCCGCTGATGTAACTGATGTTTTTGTCTGATTTATTGTCTCATGGAGTGTCATTTTCTGTGGTTTTGAGAATAGTTTCAGGTGTGTCCTTTTATCAACGTTGGTTGGGTGTTTCGCCAATGTCTGTGTTTTGCCGTAAAGCAACTTTTGAAGGGTGTTAAATTGTTGCGTGGTGTGGTTAATGACAAGCGTCGTTCTGTTACTTATCCTATGCTATTGAGGTTTAGTTGTTTGTAATTCGGTGTGTTTGAGTTCTTATGAGGCAATTCTGTCTAAGGTGGCGTATCAGTTTGTTTCTGTGTTTAAGAAGTGTTTGACTCTGTTGGGAATGGAAGTGGCTGATTTTTCTGCTCATTTATTTCGTATTGGGGCCGCTACGGAAGTGTTTAGATTGGGTTTATCCCCTACTAACATTAAACGGATAGGTAGGTGGAGTTCTAATTAGTGATGCACGATGCACCGAAATATCGATACTACTATCGATATTTCGGTCAGAAAAACGGTTCGATACCAGGATTGCCTGGTATCGATACTTCATGTTAATCTGCATAATAGCGCAGATTAACATGAAGTATGGTGCAGAGAACACGGCCGGCAGCTACCTGAGCGCCGGCCGTGTTCTGTGTGCCGCCCCCTGCCCCCTGGTGTCCCCTCCTCCGCCCGCGAGCTCTCCGCTCCCGGCGGCGCCAAATTTAAATAGCCGGCACACAGCGATCGCTAGTGCCGGCTATTTGCAGGGGTCCTCAACTGGCGGACCGCGGTCTGAACCCGGACAGCGGAGGCCAGCTGTCCGGACCCCTGGTCAGACCTCCTAACCGCCCCGGATCCGGTCCGTCCCGCTCCCCACCGCACTGCCTCCCGCCCCATAGGTGTACTGTCCTTAGATGTCAGTACGCCTGTGGGGCTGGGGGCAGTGTCGGTCCGGCCCCCGGCTGATACGCGCTCTGTAGGGATGTCCCGGGGATTCCCCAGCAGAGCGCGCACCACAGACCTCAGTGTACGCTGCCGGCCTGTCCTTCCCGGAAGTGCAGGCCGGCGGCGTACGCTGAGGTCACTGATGCGCGCTCTGCTGGGGAATCCCCGGGACATCCCTACAGAGCGCGTATCAGCCGGGGGCCGGACCGACGGGAAGAGACGAAGACAGCCACAGCGCGGAACGAGGTGCTAGGTGAGTTGTTTTTGTTATTTTTTTTTTCTGTCTGGGGGGCATCTACAAGGGGAGAGCGCACAGGTGGACTATATACTACAGGGGGGACCTCACAGGGGGCTATATACTACTGAGGGGGCTATATACTACTGGGGGGAGCGCACAGGGGGCTATATACTACAGGGGGGACCTCACGGGGCTATATACTACTGAGGGGGCTATATACTACTGGGGGGAGCGCACAGGGGGTTATATACTACAGGGGGGACCTCACAGGGGCTATATACTACAGGGGGAAAGCACAAGGGGGGCTATATACTACTGGGGGGAGAGCACAGGGGCGCTATATACTACTGGGGGGAGCTCACAGGGGGCTATATACTACAGGGGGACAGCGCATGGGGGGGCTATATACTACAGGGGGAGCTCACAGGGGGCTATATACTACAGGGGGGAGCTCACAGGGGGGCTATATACTACTTGGGGGAGCTCACAGGGGACTATATACTACAGGGGGAGAGCACAGGGGGGCTATATACTATTGAGGGGAGCTCACAGGGGCTATATACTACTGGGGGACAGCGCACAGGGGGCTATATACTACAGGGGGAGAGCGCACAGGGGGGCTATATACTACTGGGGGGAGCTCACAGGGGGCTATATTCTACAGGGGGAGAGCGCACGGGGAGGCTATATACTACTGGGGGGAGCTCACAGGGGGCTATATACTACAGGGGGAGAGCGCACAGGGGGGCTATATACTACTGGGGGAGCAACAGGGGGCTATATACTACTGAAGGAGAGTGCACAGGGGGGGCTATACACTACTGGGGGAGCAACAGGGGGGCTATATACTACCAGGGCAGTCACCCCCTTTGTACCTAATATCAAAGGCCTGGTGAGAGAGAAAAAAATGCCAGTTTTCCCGCTAATAAGCAGCAATTCTGTATATAAATAGTTGAACGTTTGTGACAAAGTAACAAAACACGTTTCCTACTGATGTTCAGCTCGGACCTTCACCTGACAATAGACCCCGGTAAGTGACCTTCACTAAAAGTTGTTGAGTACCCCTGCCCTAAAGGGTAGATGCCGCTGTCATAACCGACAGCGGCATTTAACCCCTGCAGAGCCGCTCCATATGCAGCACGAGTCTGCTGCATATGGATCGGCCCCTCACTGCTAATGACTGCGGCCCGCAATCCCGCGGGCGGCAGTCATTCAACCATTCCAAATACGAGACCCGCCAGTGCTGCGGCAGCGGTCCCTTACACCAGCCAGTTCCCCAACCTCCGGGTCCACAATCCTGTCGCCGCCCCTCCATTCCCGCGGGGCCCACCAATACAGTGGCACAACAACTCCCAGAATACCTTTTTGTGGGGAGTTGTTGTTCACAAGGAGGCATGCTGGGAGTTGTTGTGCCAGGAGGCTGCTAATGCATTACAACTCCCAGCAGCATACCTCCTTATGCACTACATCCCCCAGCATACCTCTTTATGCACGAGGAGGCATGCTGGGAGTTGTAGTGCACAAGAATGTATGCTGCACAGAGTTGTGTCAGGAGCTGCACAACTGCAATTCCCAGCATACCTCCTTGTGCACTACAACTCCCAGCATACCTTCTTGTGCACTACAACTCCCAGCATACCTTCTTGTGGGGAGTTGCAAAGCACAAGGAATTATGCTGGAAGTTGTTGTTCACCAGGAGTTATGCTGGGAGGTGTAGTGCACAAGGAGGTATGCTGGGAGTTGCAGTTGCGCGGCAGCAGCCTTTCAAAACATCCCAGCATACCTTCTTATGCACTACAACTCCTAGCATACCTCCCTGTGCACTACAACTCCCCACAAGAAGGTATTCTGGGAGTTGTTGTGCACAGGGAGGTATGCTTGAGGTTAGAGGGGAATAAAAAATGTAAAAAAAAGTGTTTTAAAATAAAACAAAAAATAAAGGTTCTAATAATCCCCCCTTTTCCCTTTTTTTCAAAAAAAAGTAAAAAAAAAAAAAAAAAAAAGAACATACATGTATCGATTACATGTGAATTGTCCGAACTATAAAATGTAACAAAGTGATCAAGAAGTCACATAAATAAAAATGTTGTGCATGGGGGGAACATATCTGTAGTCAGGGAAAAGGGAAATTAGATTTGTATTTTTACGTGTTTTTTTCTCAAACTTTTTATTTAGTATCGAATTGGTATTGAGTATCGAAATCCGAAAGCTGGTATCGGTATCGAACTCAAAATTTTGGTATCGTGACATCGCTAGTTCTAATAGATACAAATTGTATGTTAGGCCTCACTTGTGTATTTGATCTTATTTCACTCCAACTATCGTTTGGGTCCTGGGACACTCATACATGTATTGGGCGCCTTGGACAGAATATATACTAGCAACTTGGGTTCGAACGAGGTAGCAGTTTATGGGGAGGGGGGGGGGGGGTCTTCGTTGGGTACAGCTTGTTGACCTTGTCGAAGGGGTCTGTAGAGTCTGGCCTCCGCCTGATGTTATGATCATACATGCAGGTGGGAATGACATTGGGCGAAGGCGTACTGATGTTTTGTTTGGGGACGTGAAGCTCACATTTCGTGTTTTACATAGTTTGTTACCTAATACAGTTTTATTTTTTCCGAGACTATCCCGAGGCTCATGTGGTCTTATAGTAGCTTCACATACCTCGAGATGATTAGGCGCCGCCTTAATAGAGGTCTGGCGCATTTTTTGACGTTAGGCCGTATTTCATACTGCCACATCGATTTAGAGGGATTCGTTCCTGGTCTATATTGGTTTGATGGGATTCATCTGTCCGATATCGGCCTGGACGTGTTTAATCTGGCCATGCAGCCCTTAGTGGAGTTGGCCACGGCATTGTTGGGTGGGTCGCCCCATGTTATTTCGGGGGGGACATTAGATCTGAGTTGGATATCTAGTACTTTATGTTACGTTACCAAATGTTATGAGTGATATTTATGAATAAAATTTTAAAGGTCTAATTTTAATGTTTTGCTGAGCTGACGCCTAAATAAACCCGTGGCCAAAACTTCCACAGTTTTCAAAAATTTTATGTGTCCGTGTGTTATTTAAATAGATACAAGGGGGAGGGAATGCTGTTTGCAGTCACATGTATACACACACCGGCCACTTTATTAGGTACACCTGTCCAACTGCACGTTACCACTTAATTTCTAATCAGCCAATCACATGGCGGCAACTCAGTGCATTTAGGCATGTAGACATGGTCAAGACAATCTCCTGCAGTTCAAACCGAGCATCAGTATGGGGAAGAAAGGTGATTTGAGGCCTTTGAACGTGGCATGGTTGTTGGTGCCAGAAGGGCTGGTCTGAGTATTTCAGAAACTGCTGATCTACTGGGATTTTCACGCACAACCATCTCTAGGGTTTACAGAGAATGGTCCGAAAAAGAAAAACCATCCAGTGAGCGGCAGTTCTGTGGGCGGAAATGCCTTGTTGATGCCAGAGGTCAGAGGAGAATGGGCAGACTGGTTCCAGCTGATAGAAAGGCAACAGTGACTCAAATAGCCAACCGTTACAGCCAAGGTAGGCCGAAGAGCATCTCTGAGCGCACAGTACGGCCAACTCTGAGGCAGATGGGCTACAGCAGCAGAAGACCACACCGGGGGCCACTCCGCTCAGCTAAGAACAGGAAACTGAGGCTACAATTTGCACAAGCTCATCGAAATTGGACAGTAGAAGATTGGAAAAACGTTGCCTGGTCTGATGAGTCTCGATTTCTGCTTGAACATGACAATGAGGTCACTGTACTCCAATGGCCTCCACAGTCACCAGATCTCAATCCAATAGAGCATCTTTGGGATGTGGTGGAACGGGAGATTGGCATCATGGATGTGCAGCCGACAAATCTGCGGCAACTGTGTGATGTCATCATGTCACTATGGACCAAAATCTCTGAGGAAGCTTCCAGCACCTTGTTGTATCTATGCCACCAAGAATTGGGGCAGTTCTGAGGGCAAAAGGGGGTCCAACCCGTTACTAGCATGGTGTACCTAATAAAGTGGCTGGTGAGTGTATGAGAGCAATACAACCAGTAGCAGATTACAAGGTACTACTGCCATATAACTACCACATACTGACCAATATCACCCCATACAGTCACCATATCAGGGTAGATCAAAGCTGTACATAGGTTCTGCAGACCATATACGTGATTACAGTGCAGTTACATCCAGTATTCTCTGAGTGGATCATAGGGGGCTTCTCTTCTCTTCCTATTCTTCTAGATCTCTCTTGGCCATCATGTAGACTTCTCCCAAACTTGTTGCCACAGAGTCTGTCAGACATTGTGAAATCCACCTCTCACACCATCTTGATCTCTACACAAATCCCCATATGTATTGGCCCCTCGTAAGGTATGAACACCTCTCTTCCCCATACACTATTAGGCTGCTGTAGATAGCCCCATCTCTGAAGCACCGCCCCATGCTGTTCTTATACTATAGATGCCCCCACCCCCGTGCTGGTCCTATACTATAGATGCCCCCACCCCCCCGTGCTGCTCCTATATTATAGATGCCCCCACCGCCCGTGCTGCTCCTATACTATAGATGCCCCCACCCCCCCGTGCTGCTCCTATACTATAGATGCCCCCACCCCCCCGTGCTGCTCCTATACTATAGATGCCCCCACCCCCCTGTGCTGCTCCTATACTATAGATGCCCCCACCCCCCGTGCTGCTCCTATACTATAGATGCCCCCACCCCCCGTGCTGCTCCTATACTATAGATGCCCCCACCCCCCCGTGCTGCTCCTATACTATAGATACCCCCACCCCCCCCGTGCTGCTCCTATACTATAGATGCCCCCACCCCCCGTGCTGCTCCTATACTATAGATGCCCCCACCCCCCCGTGCTGCTCCTATACTATAGATACCCCCACCCCCCCCGTGCTGCTCCTATACTATAGATACCCCCACCCCCCCCGTGCTGCTCCTATACTATAGATACCCCCACCCCCCCGTGCTGCTCCTATACTATAGATACCCCCACCCCCCCGTGCTGCTCCTATACTATAGATGCCCCCACCCCCCTGTACTGCTCCTATACTATAGATGCCCCCACCCCCCTGTACTGCTCCTATACTATAGATGCCCCCATTCCTCCTGTGCTGGTCCTATACTATAGATGCCCCCATCCCTCCTGTGCTGGTCCTATACTATAGATACCCCCACCCCCCCGTACTGCTCCTATACTATAGATGCCCCCACCCCCCGTGCTGCTCCTATACTATAGATACCCCCACCCCCCCGTGCTGCTCCTATACTATAGATGCCCCCACCCCCCCGTGCTGCTCCTATACTATAGATGCCCCCACCCCCCCGTGCTGCTCCTATACTATAGATGCCCCCACCCCCTCGTACTGCTCCTATACTATAGATGCCCCCATCCCTCCTGTGCTGGTCCTATACTATAGATGCCCCCCGTGCTGCTCCTATACTATAGATGCCCCCCGTGCTGCTCCCATACTATAGATGCCCCCCGTGCTGCTCCTATACTATAGATGCCCCCATCCCTCCTGTGCTGCTCCCATACTATAGATGCCCCCACCCCCCCGTGCTGCTCCTATACTATAGATGCCCCCATTCCTCCTGTGCTGCTCCTATACTATAGATGCCCCCCGTGCTGCTCCCATACTATAGATGCCCCCACCCCCCCGTGCTGCTCCTATACTATAGATGCCCCCATCCCTCCTGTGCTGCTCCCATACTATAGATGCCCCCACCCCCCCCGTGCTGCTCCTATACTATAGATGCCCCCACCCCCCGTGCTGCTCCTATACTATAGATGCCCCCATCCCTCCTGTGCTGCTCCTATACTATAGATGCCCCCACCCCCCCGTGCTGCTCCTATACTATAGATGCCCCCATCCCTCCTGTGCTGCTCCCATACTATAGATGCCCCCCGTGCTGCTCCCATACTGTAGATGCCCCCACTCCGCTGTGCTGCCCCCAGGACAGAGCTGCACAGCAGTCAGGGCTCTGGGTGTCACCACTGGTATAGATCATCTACTACAACCACCATCATTGTTATCACCATCATCATCACCATGAGTGTCCAGACCATCTACTACAACCACCATCATTGTTAACACCATCATCATCAACCCCATCAGTGTCCAGATCATCTACTACAACCACCATCATTGTTAGCACCATCATCATCATCCCCATCAATGTCCAGATCATCTACTACAACCACCATCAGTGTCCAGATCATCTACAACCACCACCATTGTTATTATCACCCTCATCATCATCAGCGACCTCATTATCATCATCACCATCAGCGACCTCATTATCACCATCATCAGTGACCTCATCATCATCATCATCAAGATCATCACCACCAACATCTCCAAAAGCATCCAGGTCATCTACTACAACCACCATCATTATTATCACCACCATTACTATTATCACCACCATCATTGTGGACATTCTCACTATAGATGCTTTCTCCAGGATCTGTGATCTGAGCTCAGGCTGTATATCTGCGGCCCGCACACTCACACAGGCTGCCCACACGCTCACACAATCAGCCTGCTCTCACACAGACGGCCCGCGCGCTCACACACAATCAGCTCTAACACAGACGGCCCGCACGCTAACACACAATCAACTCTCACACAGGCCGCCCACTCGCTCACACACAATCAGCCCGCTCTCATATAGGCCGCCCGCACGCTCACAATCAACTCTCACACAGGCCGCCCACTCCCTCACACAATCAGCCCACTCACACACAATCAGCTCTCACACAGGCAACTCACACACAATCAGCCCGCTCTCATATAGGCCGCCCGCACGCTCACAATCAACTCTCACACAGGCCGCCCACTCCCTCACACAATCAGCCCGCTCACACACAATCAGCTCTTACACAGACAGCCCACACGCTCACACACAATCAGGTCTCACACAAGCCGCCCACTCGCTCACACACAATCAGCCCGCTCTCACACAGGCAGCCCGCACGCTCACACACAATCAGCTCTCACACAGGCGTCCCGCTTGCTCACACACAATCAGCTCTCACACAGGCGGCCCGCACGCTCACACACAATCAGCTCTCACACAGGTGACCCACACACAATCAGCTCTCACACAGACAGCCCGCACGCTCACACACAATCAACTCTCACACAGGCCGCCCACTCGCTCACACACAATCAGCCCGCACGCTCACACACAATCAGTTCTCACACAGGCGGCCCACACGCTCACACACAATCAACTCTCACACAGGCCGCCCACTCGCTCACACAATCAGCTCGCTCTCACACAGACAGCTCTCACACAGGCGGACCGCACGCTCAATCATCTCTCACACAGGCGGGCCGCACGCTCACGCACAACCAGCTCTCACACAGGCCACCCACTCGCTCACACACAATCAACTCTCACACAGGCGGACCGCACGCTCACGCACAATCAGCTCTCACACAGGCCGCCCGCGCGCTCATGCACAATCAGCTCTCACACAGGCGGACCGCACGCTCAATCATCTCTCACACAGGCGGGCCGCACGCTCACGCACAACCAGCTCTCACACAGGCCACCCACTCGCTCACACACAATCAACTCTCACACAGGCGGACCGCACGCTCACGCACAATCAGCTCTCACACAGGCGGCCCGCGCGCTCATGCACAATCAGCTCTCACACAGGCGGCCCGCGCGCTCACACACAATCAGTTCTCACACAGGCCGCTTACTCGCTCACACACAATCAGCCCACTCTCACACAGGCAGCCCGCACGCTCACACACAATCAGCTCTCACACAGGCAGCCCGCACGCTCACACACAATCAGCTCTCACACAGGCAGCCCGCACGCTCACACACAATCAGCTCTCACACAGGCAGCCCGCACGCTTACACATAATCAGTTCTCACACAGGCGGACCGCACGCTCACACAGGCGGACCGCACGCTCACGCACAATCAGCTCTCACACAGCCAGATCCTACTAAATCCAGTATAACAGAACATACCTGGCTGGAAATGGGCTCCGGGATCAGGGAGGGCATGGGGCACCGGCGGCTGCTGCTTCTTCTGCTCCATCTGCTGGACGACCTGGAGAAGCACAAGTGGGGCAGTTACTGGCTGCCGCTGTGGGTGGGGCAGTTACTGGCAGCCGCTGTGGGTGGGGCAGTTACTGGCAGCCGCTGTGGGCAAAGCAGACATTGTGCAGCAGCTGTTACTGGCCCGGTATGTGAGCACTGCAGCGCCCCCTATGCCCGGGTTACCTGCTGCAGCTCCTGCCGCTGGGCCTGGATGTGCTGGTGCTGCTTGTTCAGCTCCTCCTGCTGCCGGTCCAGCTCTTCTCTCTTTCTGTTCAGTTCATCTTCAGTCTTAGAAATGTGTTTCTCAAACTCCTGCAGCTCCTCCTCAGTGTAGATCTGCTGATCCTCCAGAGTCTGTATATGATAAAGGGAGGAGGTCAGGGGGGAGGAGCAAGAACAAGAGAGGTCAGGGGGGAGGAGCAAGACCAGGGGAGGTCAGGAAGGAAGAGAGAGACCGAGGAGACAGCAAGAGAGGCCAGGAGGGAGGAGAGAGAACAAGGAGACAGCAAGAGAGGCCAGGAGGGAGGAGAGAGACCGAGGAGACAGCAAGAGAGGTCAGGAGGGAGGAGAGAGACCGAGGAGACAGCAAGAGAGGCCAGGAGGGAGGAGAGAGAACAAGGAGACAGCAAGAGAGGCCAGGAGGGAGGAGAGAGACCGAGGAGAGAGCAAGAGAGGCCAGGAGGGAGGAGAGAGACCGAGGAGAGAGCAAGAGAGGCCAGGAGGGAGGAGAGAGACCGAGGAGAGAGCAAGAGAGGCCAGGAGGGAGGAGAGAGACCGATGAGACAGCAAGAGAGGTCAGGAGGGAGGAAAGAGACCGAGGAGAGAGCAAGAGAGGTCAGGAGGGAGGAGAGAGAGAGAGAGAGAGGAGAGAGCAAGAGAGGTCAGGAGGGAGGAGAGAGAGAGAGAGAGAGAGGAGAGAGCAAGAGAGGTCAGGAGGGAGGAGAGAGACTGAGGAGAGAGCAAGAGAGGTCAGGAGGGAGGAGACATCAAGAGAGGCCAGGAGGGAGGAGAGAGACCGAGGAGACAGCAAGAGAGGTCAGGAGGGAGGAGAGAGACTGAGGAGACAGCAAGAGAGGTCAGGAGGGAGGAGAGAGACCGAGGAGACAGCAAGAGAGGCCAGGAGGGAGGAGAGAGACCGAGGAGAGAGCAAGAGAGGTCAGGAGGGAGGAGACAGCAAGAGAGGTCAGGAGGGAGGAGAGAGACCGAGGAGACAGCAAGAGAGGTCAGGAGGGAGGAGACAGCAACAGAGGCCAGGAGGGAGAAGAGAGACCGAGGAGAGAGCAAGAGAGGTCAGGAGGGAGGAGAGAGGCCGAGGAGACAGCAAGAGAGGCCAGGAGGGAGGAGAGAGACCGAGGAGACAGCAAGAGAGGCCAGGAGGGAGGAGAGAGAGAGAGGAGAGAGCAAGAGAGGTCAGGAGGGAGGAGAGAGAAAGGAGAGAGCAAGAGAGGTCAGGAGGGAGGAGAGAGACCGAGGAGAGAGCAAGAGAGGTCAGGAGGGAGGAGAGAGACCGAGGAGAAAGCAAGAGAGGTCAGGAGGGAGGAGAGAGACCGAGGAGACAGCAAGAGAGGTCAGGAGGGAGGAGAGAGACCGAGGAGAGAGCAAGAGAGGTCAGGAGGGAGGAGAGAGACCGAGGAGACAGCAAGAGAGGCCAGGAGGGAGGAGAGAGACCGAGGAGACAGCAAGAGAGGCCAGGAGGGAGGAGACAGCAAGAGAGGCCAGGAGGGAGGAGAGAGAGAGAGCAAGAGAGGTCAGGAGGAAGAAGACAGCAAGAGAGGCCAGGAGGGAGGAGAGAGACCGAGGAGAGAGCAAGAGAGGTCAGGAGGGAGGAGAGAGACCAATGAGACAGCAAGAGAGGTCAGGAGGGAGGAGAGAGACCAATGAGACAGCAAGAGAGGTCAGGAGGGAGGAGAGAGACCGAGGAGACAGCAAGAGAGGCCAGAAGGGAGGAGAGAGACCGAGGAGACAGCAAGAGAGGTCAGGAGGGAGGAGAGAGACCGAGGAGACAGCAAGAGAGGTCAGGAGGGAGGAGAGAGACCGAGGAGAGAGCAAGAGAGGCCAGGAGGGAGGAGAGAGACCGAGGAGACAGCAAGAGAGGCCAGGAGGGAGGAGAGAGACCGAGGAGACAGCAAGAGAGGCCAGGAGGGAGGAGTGAGAGAGAGGAGAGAGCAAGAGAGGTCAGGAGGGAGGAGAGAGCAGGGGAGGTCAGGAGGGAGGAGAGAGAGCAAGAGAGGCCAGGAGGGAGGAAAGAGACCGAAGAGAGAGCAAGAGAGGCCAGGAGGGAGGAGAGAGAGCAGGGGAGGTCAGGAGGGAGGAGTGAGAGAGAGGAGAGAGCAAGAGAGATCAGGAGGGAGGAGAGAGAGCAGGGGAGGTCAGGAGGGAGGAGAGAGAGCAGGGGAGGTCAGGAGGGAGGAGAGAGAGCAGGGGAGGTCAGGAGGGAGGAGAGAGACCAGGGGAGGTCAGGAGGGAGGAGAGAGCAGGGAGGGCACTATACACTGGCGGAGACCAGCCTGTACGGAGCGCCGGCCTCCATTACCTCCCAGCCGTCCGGCTCCAGGAACTCTCTTTTCTCGGTTGCTCGCAGGAATTCTTGTAGATTGATCAGCCGATCCTTATCCACGTCCACCTGCAGATACAGGACATGATATCATCAATATGGAGGAGCAGCACAATCTGCCACACTGCAGTGATGGGGGCTCTGCTGTGCTGTTGAACAGAATGGGGCAGATTTTGCAGCCCATAAGTATGTGCTATACCCCCCCCCTTCCCCCCCCCGGCCCCCTCACCATACGGGAGCCTCACAGTCAGGTGACAATAATCTGTTTACCTGGGATCAGCCCCAAGGACAAAGCTCATCAATCCCTGGTCAGGACGTCCTAAGCTCCACGGACGTGAACTTTAACCTGTGACTCATCAGCAATGTCTGGGGGGGGCTTACACAGTACTGCCTGTCTGTCACAGCCCGGGACCCTGTAATACTGGGGGGTACTGCTCCTCACCTCATTCATCACGTGCTCCCTCATCCGTAATCGCTCTTCCTCCATCTCAATCATGTCATCCTCCTCGTTTTTGGGGTCATAGGCCTTCTCCAGCTGCAGAGACACCAAGGAGCAGTCAGGGCATGGTGACTGAGGAGAGCCTGAGCGGCAGCGCCCACCCCATCACATGATACTAACATATACCGTAGCATTCGCTTACCTCCTTAGTGAAGAGCGCCTCCAGCTCCTGCTCATCGATGAAGCCATCGCTGTTGGTGTCTGTAAGGAGATGGATAAGCTGCATTATGTGACACTATGGCTGCCGCCCTTCCCCGGGGATGGGTCTGTGTCCCGCAGACACCCCTCACCACCACCACATCCCAGTCTCTGCCCCCATGGACGGTCCAGTCTGTGCCCCGCTCTCCTGACCGCAGACACCACCATATCCCAGTCACTGCGTCCATGGACGGCACGCTCCGTGCACTGGTCTCCAGACCGCAGACACCACCCCCACCCCATCCCTGTTGCTGCGTCCATGGACGGTCCGGTCTTTGCCCTGACTACAGACACCAACACATCCCTGCCGCTGCGTCCATGGACAGTCCGGGCTGTGCCCCGCTCTCCTGACCGCAGACACCACCCCCACCACATCCTCGTCGCTGTGTCCATGGACGGTCCGGTCTTTGCTCCGGTCTCCTGACTACAGACACCACCACATCCCCATTGCTGTGTTCATGGACGGTCCAGTCTTTGCCCTGACAACAGACACCACCACATCCCCGTTGCTGAGTCCATTGAACGGTCCAGTCTTTGCTCCGGTCTCCTGACTACAGACACCCCCACATCCCCATTGCTGCGTCCATGGACGGTCCGGTCTGTGCTCCGGTCTCCTGACTACAGACACCACCCTCACCACATCCCCGTCGCTGTGTCCATGGACGGTCCGGTCTGTGCCCCGCTCTCCTGACCGCAGATACCACCCTCACCACATACCCGTTGCTAAGTCCATGTACGGTCCGGTCTGTGCCCCGCTCTCCTGACCGCAGATACCACCCTCACCACATCCCCGTCGCTGTGTCCATGGACGGTCCGGTCTGTGCTCCGGTCTCCTGACTACAGACACCACCACATCCCCGCCACTGAGTCCATGGACGGTCCAGTCTGTGCCCCGCTCTCCTCACCACAGATACCACCCTCACCACATCCCCGTCGCTGTGTCCATGGACGGTCCGGTCTGTGCTCCGGTCTCCTGACTACAGACACCACCACATCCCCGCCACTGAGTCCATGGACGGTCCAGTCTGTGCTCCGGTCTCCTGACTACAGACGCCACCACATCCCAGCCGCTGTGTCCATGGACGGTCCGGGCTGTGCTCCAGTCTCCTGACTACAGACGCCACCACATACCCGCCGCTGTGTCCATGGACGGTCCGGTCTGTGCTCCGGTCTCCTGACTACAGACACCACCACATCCCCGTCGCTGTGTCCATGCACGGTCCGGTCTGTGCTCCGGTCTCCTGACTACTGATACCACCCTCACCACATCCCCGTCGATGTGTCCATGGACGGTCCGGTCTGTGCTCCGGTCTCCTGACTACAGACGCCACCACATCCCAGCCGCTGTGTCCATGGACGGTCCGGGCTGTGCTCCAGTCTCCTGACTACAGACGCCACCACATACCCGCCGCTGTGTCCATGGACGGTCCGGTCTGTGCTCCGGTCTCCTGACTACAGACACCACCACATCCCCGTCGCTGTGTCCATGCACGGTCCGGTCTGTGCTCCGGTCTCCTGACTACAGACACCACCCTCACCACATCCCCGTCGCTGTGTCCATGGACGGTCCGGTCTGTGCTCCGGTCTCCTGACTACTGATACCACCCTCACCACATCCCCGTCGCTGTGTCCATGGACGGTCCGGTCTGTGCTCCGGTCTCCTGACTACAGACACCACCACATCCCTGTTGCTGAGTCCATGGACGGTCCGGTCTGTGCCCCGCTCTCCTGACCGCAGATACCACCCTCACCACATCCCTGTTGCTGAGTCCATGGACGGTCCGGTCTGTGCCCCGCTCTCCTGACCGCAGATACCACCCTCACCACATCCCCGTCGCTGTGTCCATGGACGGTCCGGTCTGCGCTCCGGTCTCCTGACTAGACACCCCCACATACCCGTTGCTGTGTCCATGGACGGTCCGGTCTGTGCCCCGCTCTCCTGACCGCAGATACCACCCTCACCACATCCCCGTCGCTGTGTCCATGGACGGTCCGGTCTGTGCTCCGGTCTCCTGACTACAGACACCACCCTCACCACATCCCCGTCGCTGTGTCCATGGACGGTCCGGTCTGTGCTCCGGTCTCCTGACTACTGATACCACCCTCACCACATACCCGCCGCTGTGTCCATGGACGGTCCGGTCTGTGCTCCGGTCTCCTGACTACAGACACCACCCTCACCACATCCCCGTCGCTGTGTCCATGGACGGTCCGGTCTGTGCTCCGGTCTCCTGACTACTGATACCACCCTCACCACATCCCCGTCGCTGTGTCCATGGACGGTCCGGTCTGCGCTCCGGTCTCCTGACTAGACACCCCCACATACCCGTTGCTGTGTCCATGGACGGTCCGGTCTGTGCCCCGCTCTCCTGACCGCAGATACCACCCTCACCACATCCCCGTCGCTGTGTCCATGGACGGTCCGGTCTTTGCTCCGGTCTCCTGACTACAGACGCCACCACATCCCCGCCGCTGAGTCCATGGATGGTCCAGTGGTTGTCAGTAACGTTAGATAAGGGTCTCTCATTACTTACCGTGAAGCTTAAAGAAAGTCTTGGGGTCAAAATCAGAGGGATCCAAGCCGTCCGTCTCCTCCCAGACCTCCTTCAGCTGGTCCTTGCTGCCCTGGGAAAGAGATGGTTAATAAGAGCAGTGTATGGCCCTTTAACAAGCCCCCCACCCCTGCTCCATGGTGATGGACGAGTGATCCCCCAAAGTGACTCACAGGGTGGTTAATCTTGGGGTGTTCCCTGTGCTTCTTCTTCATCTCCTCATATCGGGCCTCCTCCTGTTTCCGCGTCTCCTCATCCAGGCCCCTTAGATATTCTCTTCTCTCGTGTTCCTTCATCATCTCGTAACGCTTGAATTCGTCGTGGCGCTCTTTGTCATAATTCTCCAAGTCTTTAGTGGCCTGAAAATAGCAGCGTGTAGTATGTTAAAGCAGCCAGCAGAGGGCGCCATCATCCACTATCATCACTATACAGGACCAAGCAGGGATCCAGCTGTACATGTGCCTCCCCGGGTCAGATGACCTCTCCATATGACCCCCACTCCCCCGATGGGTCAGGTCTGTGTGACCCCCCCTCCCCCCAATGCCAGGTATTCATGCCATGTGACCCCAATGTGTGCACCTAGGGGCGTGTCATATGTCATGTCCCTGGATGCAGGTCGCTCTGGAATCAGTAGTGCCCCCACACTCACCGCTTTGATCAGCAGGTCCAGGTCTTGGGGTTCGAACGAGTCGGGGTTCATGTGGTTGAGGTGATTGAACTGCTGGAGGAGCAGTCGGCGATCGATGCCGGCACCTGCAGAGCGGACAGAAGGGTCAGAGCCATGGGGTGACTGGTGCCCCCCTAATATAGAGATCCCCCAGTGTAATAACGGGGGGGGGGGGCACTCACTCTCAGGGGCGCTAAGCTTGGCCTTGATCAGCATCCGCAGCCGCGACACCTCCTGCCTCTTCAGCTCGTCCAGACGCGTCCGGATATGATGGCCGACCAGGTCCAGCTCCTTGCTGATCTTCCCACTCTGCGGAGGACGACACTAGTTATATGGGAGGGCGGAGCCACCACCGGAGATTATACCCCGTATAGTATGTGCCACCTGGAGATTATACCCCGTATAGTATGTGCCCCCTCGAGATTATACCCCGTATAGTATGTGCCACCTGGAGATTATACCCCATATAGTATGAGCCCCCTGGAGATTATACCCCATATAGTATGAGCCCCCTGGAGATTATACCCCGTATAGTATGTGCCACCTGGAGATTATACCCCGTATAGTATGTGCCCCCTCGAGATTATACCCCGTATAGTATGTGCCACCTGGAGATTATACCCCATATAGTATGAGCCCCCTGGACATTATACCCCATATAGTATGAGCCCCCTGGAGATTATACCCCGTATAGTATGTGCCACCTGGAGATTATACCCCGTATAGTATGTGCCCCCTCGAGATTATACCCCGTATAGTATGTGCCACCTGGAGATTATACCCCATATAGTATGAGCCCCCTGGAGATTATACCCCATATAGAATGTGCCCCCTTGTATAGTAAGTGCCCCTGAAGAATATACTCAGTATAGTATGTACCTCCTGGAGATTATACCCCGTATAGTACGAGCCCCCTGGAGATTATACCCCGTATAGTATGTGCCCCCATGAGATTATACCCCGTATAGTATGTGCCCCCTGAAGACTATACCCCCTTGTATAGTATCTGCTCCCTGGAGATAATACCCTATATAATATATGCTCACAGATATTATACTCTGTATAGTATGTGCTCCCCAGGGATTATATCCTGTATAGTATGTGCCCCCCCCAACCCCCCCCCCCCCCCCCCCCCCCAGAGATTATACCCTGTATAGTATGTGCTCCCCAGAGATTATACCCCATATAGTATGTGCCCCCTGGAGATTATACCCCGTATAGTATGTGCCCCCCGGTGATTATACCCCCTTGTATAGTATCTGCCCCCTAGAGATAATACCCCGTATAGTATATGCCCCCCAGAGATTATACCCTGTATAGTATGTGCTCCCCAGAGATTATACCCTGTATAGTATGTGCCCCCCAGAGATTATACCCTGTATAGTATGTGCCCCCCAGAGATTATACCCTGTATAGTATCTGCCCCCTAGAGATAATACCCTGTATAGTATCTGCCCCCTAGAGATAATACCCTGTATAGTATCTGCCCCCTAGAGATTATACCCTGTACAGTATGTGCTCCCCAGAGATTATACCCTGTATAGTATGTGCTCCCCAGAGATTATACCCTGTATAGTATGTGCTCCCCAGAGATTATACCCTGTATAGTATGTGCTCCCCAGAGATTATACCCTGTATAGTATGTGCCCCCCAGAGATTATACCCTGTATAGTATGTGCTCCCCAGAGATTATACCCTGTATAGTATGTGCTCCCCAGAGATTATACCCTGTATAGTATGTGCTCCCCAGAGATTATACCCTGTATAGTATGTGCCCCCCAGAGATTATACCCTGTATAGTATGTGCCCCCTAGAGATTATACCCTGTATAGTATGTGCCCCCCAGAGATTATACCCTGTATAGTATGTGCTCCCCAGAGATTATACCCTGTATAGTATGTGCCCCCCCCCCCCCCCAAACAACCCCCCAGTGGTCTCTCCTGTAAAGAATGTGCCCCCTGGTGGTCTCTCCAGAAAAGTATGTGCCCCCTGGAGGTTCCCCCTCTCACCTTGATGTCCTCGATGTCGGCGGACTGGATCTTCTCTCGGAAATGCTGGTCGGTCTCCAGGACCTCAACCACCTCCCGGAGGTAGCGGTCGTAGTAGAGTCCTGTGTCCTGTCACATGATACAAGTCAGCGTCATGGCCCCCAATGCAGCTACTCCCTCCCCGCTACAACTACTACTCACAGAGGACTGAGACTTCTGCCCATCATCTGCTGACTCCACATTCACTTTGGTCTTGTCTGTGTCGATGGGCACGGTGCCCGCTGTCAGCAGGGTACAGATCAGCAGGAGGCTGGCAGGGCGGACCCTCGTACTCCACCATAGTGTCTGCAGAGAGACCATCATACATGTGCTGCTGAGTGACCACAGCCAGGGGGCGCTATACAACGGACAGCAGACGACAGGGGTGTAAGGAAAGATAGTGTTATGGTGGGCACAGCGGGTGTAGGGGTGTCAGGGAAGGTGCAGATACTGTTATGGTGGGCACAGCGGGTGTAGGGGGTGTCAGGGAAGGTGCAGATACTGTAAGGATGGGCACAGCGGGTGTAGGGGTGTCAGGGAAGGTGCAGATACTGTGAGGGTGGGCACAGCGGGTGTAGGGGGTGTCAGGGAAGGTGCAGATACTGTAAGGATGGGCACAGCGGGTGTAGGGGTGTCAGGGAAGGTGCAGATACTGTGAGGGTGGGCACAGCGGGTGTAGGGGTGTCAGGGAAGGTGCAGATACTGTTATGGTGGGCACAGCGGGTGTAGGGGGTGTCAGGGAAGGTGCAGATACTGTTATGGTGGGCACAGCGGGTGTAGGGGGTGTCAGGGAAGGTGCAGATACTGTGAGGGTGGGCACAGCGGGTGTAGGGGTGTCAGGGAAGGTGCAGATACTGTGAGGGTGGGCACAGCGGGTGTAGGGGTGTCAGGGAAGGTGCAGATACTGTTATGGTGGGCACAGCGGGTGTAGGGGGTGTCAGGGAAGGTGCAGATACTGTAAGGATGGGCACAGCGGGTGTAGGGGTGTCAGGGAAGGTGCAGATACTGTGAGGGTGGGCACAGCGGGTGTAGGGGTGTCAGGGAAGGTGCAGATACTGTTATGGTGGGCACAGCGGGTGTAGGGGGTGTCAGGGAAGGTGCAGATACTGTTATGGTGGGCACAGCGGGTGTAGGGGTGTCAGGGAAGGTGCAGATACTGTTATGGTGGGCACAGCGGGTGTAGGGGTGTCAGGGAAGGTGCAGATACTGTTATGGTGGGCACAGCGGGTGTAGGGGGTGTCAGGGAAGGTGCAGATACTGTTATGGTGGGCACAGCGGGTGTAGGGGTGTCAGGGAAGGTGCAGATACTGTTATGGTGGGCACAGCGGGTGTAGGGGTGTCAGGGAAGGTGCAGATACTGTTATGGTGGGCACAGCGGGTGTAGGGGGTGTCAGGGAAGGTGCAGATACTGTTATGGTGGGCACAGCGGGTGTAGGGGTGTCAGGGAAGGTGCAGATACTGTGAGGGTGGGCACAGCGGGTGTAGGGGGTGTCAGGGAAGGTGCAGATACTGTAAGGATGGGCACAGCGGGTGTAGGGGGTGTCAGGGAAGGTGCAGATACTGTAAGGATGGGCACAGCGGGTGTAGGGGTGTCAGGGAAGGTGCAGATACTGTGAGGGTGGGCACAGCGGGTGTAGGGGGTGTCAGGGAAGGTGCAGATACTGTGAGGGTGGGCACAGCGGGTGTAGGGGGTGTCAGGGAAGGTGCAGATACTGTAAGGATGGGCACAGCGGGTGTAGGGGTGTCAGGGAAGGTGCAGATACTGTTATGGTGGGCACAGCAGGTGTAGGGGTGTCACGGAAGGTGCAGATACTGTGAGGGTGGGTACAGCGGGTGTAGGGGGTGTCAGGGAAGGTGCAGATACTGTGAGGGTGGGCACAGCGGGTGTAGGGGGTGTCAGGGAAGGTGCAGATACTGTAAGGATGGGCACAGCGGGTGTAGGGGTGTCAGGGAAGGTGCAGATACTGTTATGGTGGGCACAGCAGGTGTAGGGGTGTCAGGGAAGGTGCAGATACTGTGAGGGTGGGCACAGCGGGTGTAGGGGGTGTCAGGGAAGGTGCAGATACTGTAAGGATGGGCACAGCGGGTGTAGGGGTGTCAGGGAAGGTGCAGATACTGTGAGGGTGGGCACAGCGGGTGTAGGGGTGTCAGGGAAGGTGCAGATACTGTTATGGTGGGCACAGCAGGTGTAGGGGTGTCAGGGAAGGTGCAGATACTGTGAGGGTGGGCACAGCGGGTGTAGGGGGTGTCAGGGAAGGTGCAGATACTGTAAGGATGGGCACAGCGGGTGTAGGGGTGTCAGGGAAGGTGCAGATACTGTGAGGGTGGGCACAGCGGGTGTAGGGGGTGTCAGGGAAGGTGCAGATACTGTAAGGATGGGCACAGCGGGTGTAGGGGGTGTCAGGGAAGGTGCAGATACTGTGAGGGTGGGCACAGCGGGTGTAGGGGTGTCAGGGAAGGTGCAGATACTGTGAGGGTGGGCACAGCGGGTGTAGGGGTGTCAGGGAGGGTGCAGATACTGTTATGGTGGGCACAGCGGGTGTAGGGGGTGTCAGGGAAGGTGCAGATACTGTGAGGGTGGGCACAGCGGGTGTAGGGGTGTCAGGGAGGGTGCAGATACTGTAAGGATGGTTGTTTGCTGTTGGTGCACGTCACATGTGCCCCTTCCTCCCTCCCCCCCGGCCTCCTCTGCCACCTCCTTCCACCCCCGGCTGCCTTCTCCCTAACCCCCCGACTGCCTCTGCCACTTCCTCCTCCCTCCCCCCCAGGCCTGATCTGCCGCCTCCTCCCTCCCCCCCCTGACATCCATCCCGTCCCCCCCAACCACCTCTGCCGCTTCCTCCCCCCCCCCCCCCCCCCCAGGCCTCCTTCCTCCCTCACCCCCGGCATCCTTCCTCCCTCCCCCCCTGCCGCCTCCTTCCTCCCCCCGGGCCTCCTTCCATCCTCCCCCCCCGGCCTCCTTCCTCCCCCCCTTCCGGCCTCCCTCCTCCCCCCCCCCCCCGGCCTCCTTCCTCCCTCCCTCCCTTCCTGCCGCCTCCTCCCTCCCCCCCGGCCTCCTTCCTCCCTCCCCCCCTGACGCCTCTTCCCTCCCCCCCTGGCCTCCTTCCTTCCTCCCCCCCCCCCCGGCCTCCTTTCTCCCCCCCCCCGGCCTCCTTCCTCCCTCCCCCCCTGCCGCCTCCTTCCTCCCTCTCCCCCTGGCCTCCTTCCTTCCTCCCCCCCCCCCCCGGCCTCCTTTCTCCCTCCCGCCCCCGGCCTTCCTCCCCCTCCTCCCCCAGCCTCCTGCCTCCCTCCCCCTCCTCCCCTGGCTTCCTTCCTTCCTCCCCCCCCCCCCCGGCCTCCTTTCTCCCTCCTGCCCCCGGCCTTCCTCCCCCAGCCTCCTGCCTCCCTCCCCCTCCTCCCCTGGCTTCCTTCCTTCCTCCCCCCCCCCCCCCCCCGGCCTCCTTTCTCCCTCCCGCCCCCGACCTCCCTCCCCCTCCTCCCCCGGCCTCCTGCCTCCCTCCCCCTCCTCCCCTGGCCTCCTTCCTTCCTCCCCCCCCCCCCCGGCCTCCTTTCTCCCTCCCGCCCCCGACCTCCCTCCCCCGGCCTCCTACCTCCTTCCTCCCTCCCCCCCCGGCCTCCTTCCTCCCCCCCCCCCCCCGGCCTCCTTTCTCCCCCCCCCCCCCCCCGGCCTCCTTTCTCCCTCCCGCCCCCGGCCTCCCTCCCCCTCCTCCCCCGGCCTCCTACCTCCTTCCTTCCTCCCTCCCCCCCCCCCCAGCCTTTATCCTCCCTCCCCCCCAGCCTCCTTCCTCCCTCCCCCGCAGCCGCCTCCTCCCTCTCTGTAGCCTTATATGAATCATTATTAATCCCCGGATGTGCAATGTGATAAGCTACTAAACTGGTTCTATCACCAACTCGGGAACCCGTCCGAGCAGAACCCTGCCACACCGGAAGTAATACTGTGCCCACAGACAGGAGAGAAGTAATACTGTGCCCACAGACAGGAGAGGAGGAGAAGTAATACTGTGCCCACAGACAGGAGAGGAGAAGAAGTAATACTGTGCCCACAGACAGGAGAGGAGGAGAAGTAATACTGTGCCCACAGACAGGAGAGGAGGAGAAGTAATACTGTGCCCACAGAGAGGAGAGGAGAAGAAGTAATACTGTGCCCACAGACAGGAGAGGAGAAGAAGTAATACTGTGCCCACAGACAGGAGAGGAGAAGAAGTAATACTGTGCCCACAGACAGGAGAGGAGGAGAAGTAATACTGTGCCCACAGAGAGGAGAGGAGGAGAAGTAATACTGTGCCCACAGAGAGGAGAGGAGGAGAAGTAATACTGTGCCCACAGAGAGGAGAGGAGAAGAAGTAATACTGTGCCCACAGACAGGAGAGGAGGAGAAGTAATACTGTGCCCACAGACAGGAGAGGAGGAGAAGTAATACTGTGCCCACAGAGAGGAGAGGAGGAGAAGTAATACTGTGCCCACAGACAGGAGAGGAGGAGAAGTAATACTGTGCCCACAGACAGGAGAGGAGGAGAAGTAATACTGTGCCCACAGAGAGGAGAGGAGAAGTAATACTGTGCCCACAGACAGGAGAGGAGGAGAAGTAATACTGTGCCCACAGAGAGGAGAGGAGAAGTAATACTGTGCCCACAGAGAGGAGAGGAGAAGTAATACTGTGCCCACAGAGAGGAGAGGAGAAGTAATACTGTGCCCACAGAGAGGAGAGGAGGAGAAGTAATACTGTGCCCACAGACAGGAGAGAAGTAATACTGTGCCCACAGAGAGGAGAGGAGAAGTAATACTGTGCCCACAGAGGAGAGGAGAAGTAATACTGTGCCCACAGAGAGGAGAGGAGGAGAAGTAATACTGTGCCCACAGAGAGGAGAGGAGAAGTAATACTGTGCCCACAGAGAGGAGAGGAGAAGTAATACTGTGCCCACAGAGGAGAGGAGAAGTAATACTGTGCCCACAGAGAGGAGAGGAGAAGTAATACTGTGCCCACAGAGGAGAGGAGAAGTAATACTGTGCCCACAGAGAGGAGAGGAGGAGAAGTAATACTGTGCCCACAGAGAGGAGAGGAGAAGTAATACTGTGCCCACAGAGAGGAGAGGAGAAGTAATACTGTGCCCACAGAGAGGAGAGGAGAAGTAATACTGTGCCCACAGAGAGGAGAGGAGAAGTAATACTGTGCCCACAGAGGAGAGTAGAAGTAATACTGTTGCCCACAGAGAGGAGAGGAGAAGTAATACTGTGCCCACAGTAGAGGAGAGGAGAAGTAATACTGTGCCCACAGAGAGGAGAGGAGAAGTAATACGTGTGCCCACAGGAGAGAAATAGGATGAAGTAATACTGTGCCCGACAGAGAGGACAGGAGAAGTAAATACTGTGCCCACAGAGCGGAGAGGAGGAGAAGTAATACTGTGGCCCACAGAGAGGAGAGGAGGAGAAGTAATACTGTGTCCCACATAGAGTGAGAGATGAGAATAAATCTGTGCCCACGAGAGGAGAGGAGAAGTAACACAGAGAGGAGAGGAGAAGTAATACTGTGCCCACAGACAGGATAACACCGCTATACCAGACCTGACCAATACCGCCATACCCCCCCCCCCCCCTCGAAAAGACACCAGATTTTCTGGTAAGTCTGAACGGGAGGGTACTGCCCCTCTGCAAGTTGCTACCCTACGAACAAGACCATGGGTGCCTAATGGTAAATACGACCCTGCAGGTATACAGGACACTACAGGTATACAGGACCCCAAAACTATACACTACAGGTGCACGGGACCTCCACCAACTATATACTACAGGTATACAGGACCCCAAACTTTACACTACAGGTATACAGGACCTCCACCAACTATATACTACAGGTATACAGGACCTCCACCAACTATATACTACAGGTATACAGGACCCCAAAACTATACACTACAGGTACTCAGGACCTCCGTACTCAGGACCTCCCTCAACTATACCGTACAGGTATACAACCCCCCCCCCACACCACACACACAACTACACACTACAGGTATACAGAACCCCTCCAACTATGCACTACAGGTATACACTAATTCCACTGATTAACTCAGATGAAACAATACCTTTAGATTGGCCTCCTGGGCACCTTAGAACACACTGACAGCGCCGGGTACATTATCTAGTATATATATACGGTCCAGCTGACAGGCAGTGTGTATATATACAGTCCAGCTGACGGTGTGTATACGGTGTACCTCTGGGGGTCGCACACAATCCCGCCCCCTCTCTATCCCGCCTCACCTCTATCATCCTCCGGCCCCGGTCTCCGCTCCGCTCCGGGCTTGTCTCTCTGAACCGGACAAATTTCAATCCCTGCCCAGTTGACAAACCACGCCCACAAACCGCCCAGGAGACGCCCCTTCACACGGTAAAGGCAAGCGTCACCATGGTAACAGGCTCCGCCAGGCGCCGTCTTATTGGTTCGTGTCTAAATGCGTCATTAGTTCGCGGAGAGACGTGATTGGCTAAAGAATATAGGCGGAGTCAATTTGTGTCAGAGGTCAGGGAACGTGGCGCTGTCACACCGGGATGCAGGCGTTACCTAGCAACCGATAGACTCTCCTCCCGGTCACCTAGCAACGACCGACCATGGAACCATATGTGATCTCCTCCCTCCCCCGGTATATCCTCCCTCCTCCCAGGTGTATATCTATCTATCCTCCCTCCTCCCCCGCTGTATATCCATCTATCCTCCCTCCCCACGGTGTATATCCATCTATCCTCCCTCCCCCCGGTGTATATCCATCTATCCTCCCTCCCCCCGGTGTATATCCATCTATCCTCCCTCCTCCCCCCGGTGTATATCTATCTATCCTCCCTCCTCCCCCGGTGTATATCCATCTATCCTCCCTCCCCCCGGTGTATATCATCTATCCCACCTCCCCCCGGTGTATATCCATCTATCCTCCCTCCTCCCCCGGTGTATATCCATCTATCCTCCCGGTGTATATCCATCTATCCTCCCTCCTCCCGGTGTATATCCATCTATCCTCCCTCCTCCCCCGGTGTATATCTATCTATCCTCCCGGTGTATATCATCTATCCCCCCTCCCCCCGGTGTATATCATCTATCCTCCCGGTGTATATCCATCTATCCTCCCTCCCCCCGATGTATATCCATCTATCCTCCCTCCCCCCGGTGTATATCCATCTATCCTCCCTCCCCCCGGTGTATATCCATCTATCCCCCCGGTGTATATCCATCTATCATCCTCCCCCCGGTGTATATCCATCTATCCTCCCTCCCCCCGGTGTATATCCATCTATCCTCCCTCCCCCCCGGTGTATATCCATCTATCCTCCTCCCCCCGGGTGTATATCCATCTATCCTCCCTCCCCCCGGTGTATATCCTTCTATCCTCCCTCCCCCCGGTGTATATCATCTATCCTCCCTCCCCCGGGTGTATATCCATCTATCCTCCGTCCCCCGGGTGTATATCCATCTATCCTCCCTCCCCCGGGTGTATATCCATCTATCCTCCCTCCCCCCGGTGTATATCATCTATCCTCCCTCCCCCCGGGTGTATATCCATCTATCCTCCCTCCCCCCGTGTATATCATCTATCCTCCCTCCCCCCGGTGTATATCCATCTATCCTCCCTCCCCCCGGTGTATATCCATCTATCCTCCCGGTGTATATCTATCTATCCTCCCTCCTCCCGGTGTATGTCCATCTATCCTCCCTCCCCCCGGTGTATATCCATCTATCCCCCCGGTGTATATCCATCTATCCTCCCTCCCCCCGGTGTATATCCATCTATCCTCCCTCCTCCCGGTGTATATCCATCTATCCTCCCTCCCCCCGGTGTATATCCATCTATCCTCCCTCCCCCCGGTGTATATCCATCTATCCTCCCTCCCCCCGGTGTATATCTATCTATCCTCCCTCCCCCGGTGTATATCCATCTATCCTCCCTCCCCCCGGTGTATATCCATCTATCCTCCCTCCTCCCGGTGTATATCCATCTATCCTCCCGGGTGTATATCCATCTATCCTCCCTCCTCCCGGTGTATATCCATCTATCCTCCCGGGTGTATATCCATCTATCCTCCCTCCCCCGGGTGTATATCCATCTATCCTCCCTCCCCCGGGTGTATATCCATCTATCCTCCCTCCCCCCGGTGTATATCATCTATCCTCCCTCCCCCGGGTGTAATATCCATCTATCCGTCCCTCCCCCCGGTGTATATCATCTATCCTCCCTCCCCCGGGTGTATATCCATCTATCCTCCCTCCTCCCGGTGTATATCCATCTATCCTCCCTCCCCCCGGTGTATATCATCTATCCCCCCTCCCCCCGGTGTATATCATCTATCCTCCCGGTGTATATCCATCTATCCTCCCTCCTCTCCCCGGTGTATATCCATCTATCCTCCCTCCTCCCCCGGTGTATATCTATCTATCCTCCCGGTGTATATCATCTATCCCCCCTCCCCCCGGTGTATATCATCTATCCTCCCGGTGTATATCCATCTATCCTCCCTCCTCCCCCGGTGTATATCTATCTATCCTCCCGGTGTATATCATCTATCCCCCCTCCCCCCGGTGTATATCATCTATCCTCCCGGTGTATATCCATCTATCCTCCCTCCCCCGGTGTATATCCATCTATCCTCCCTCCCCCCGGTGTATATCCATCTATCCTCCCTCCTCCCCCAGGTGTATATCCATCTATCCTCCCTCCCCCCGATGTATATCCATCTATCCTCCCTCCCCCCGGTGTATATCCATCTATCCTCCCTCCCCCCGGTGTATATCCATCTATCCCCCCGGTGTATATCCATCTATCATCCCTCCCCCCGGTGTATATCCATCTATCCTCCCTCCCCCCGGTGTATATCCATCTATCCTCCTCCCTCCCCCTGGTGTATATCCATCTATCCCCCCTCCCCCCCGGTGTATATCCATCTATCCTCCCTCCCCCCGGTGTATATCCATCTATCCTCCCTCCCCCCGGTGTATATCCATCTATCCTCCCGGGTGTATATCCATCTATCCTCCCGGTGTATATCCATCTATCCTCCCGGGTGTATATCCATCTATCCTCCGTCCCCCGGGTGTATATCCATCTATCCCCCCGGTGTAGATCCATCTATCCTCCCTCCCCCCGGTGTATTCATCTATCCTCCCGCCCCGGGTGTATATCCATCTAGTCCTCCCTCCCCCCTGTTGTAATATCATCTATCCTCCCTCCCCCCGGTGTATATCCATCTATCCTCCCTCCCCCCGGTGTATATCCATCTATCCTCCCGGTGTATATCTATCTATCCTCCCCTCCTCCCGGTGTATGTCCATCTATCCTCCCTCCCCCCGGTGTATATCCATCTATCCCCCCGGTGTATATCCATCTATCCTCCCTCCCCCCGGTGTATATCTCATCTATCCTCCCTCCTCCCGGTGTATATCCATCTATCCTCCCGCCCCCGGTGTATATCATCTATCCTCCCTCCCCCCGGGGTGTATATCCATCTATCCTCCCTCCCCCCGGTGTATGTCCATCTATCCTCCCTCCCCCCGGTGTATATCCATCTATCACTCCCTCCCCCGGTGTATATCCATCTATCCTCCCTCCACCCGGTGTATATCCATCTATCCTCCTCCCTCCCGGTGTAATCCATCTATCCCTCCCGGGTTGTATATCCATCTATCCTCCTCCTCCCGGTTGTATATCCATCTATCCTCACCGGGGTATATCCATCTATCCTCCCTCCCCCCGGGTGTATATCCATCTATCCTCCCTCCCCCGGGTGTATATCCATCTATCCTCCCTCCCCCCGGTGTATATCATCTATCCTCCCCTCCCCCGGTGTATATCCATCTATCCTCCCTCCCCCCGGTGTATATCATCTATCCTCCCTCCCCCCGGGTGTATATCCATCTATCCTCCCTCCCCCCGGTGTATATCCATCTATCCTCCCGGTGTATATCTATCTATCCTCCCTCCTCCCGGTGTATGTCCATCTATCCTCCCTCCCCCCGGTGTATATCCATCTATCCTCCCTCCCCCCGGTGTATATCCATCTATCCTCCTACCCCCAGGTGTATATCTATCTATCCTCCCTCCCTCCCGGTGTATGTCCATCTATCCTCCAACTCCCCCCGGTGTATCTCTATCTATCCTCCCTCCCCCGGTGTTATATCCATCTATCCTCCCTCCCCCTGGTGTATATCCATCTATCCCCCCGCCCGGGTGTATATCCATCTATCTCCCGGTGTATATCCATCTAGCCTCCCTCCTCCCCGGTCGGTATATCCACATTCCTCCCTCCTCCCCCGGTTATATCTATTCTATCCTCCCGGTGTATATCATCTATCCCCCCTCCCCTCCGGTGTATATCATCTATCCGCCGGTGTATATCCATCATCCCCTCCCGTCCCCCGATGTATATCCATCTATCCTCCCTCCCCCCGGTGTATATCCATCTATCCTCCCCTCCCCCCCGGTGTATATCCATCTATCCCCCCGGTTATATCCATCTATCATCCCTCCCCCCGGTGTATATCCATCTATCCTCCCTCCCCCCGGTGTATATCCATCTATCCTCCCTCCCCCCGGTGTATATCCATCTATCCCCCCTCCCCCCGGTGTATATCCATCTATCCTCCCTCCCCCCGGTGTATATCCATCTATCCTCCCTCCCCCCGGTGTATATCCATCTATCCTCCCGGGTGTATATCCATCTATCCTCCCTCCTCCCGGTGTATATCCATCTATCCTCCCGGGTGTATATCCATCTATCCTCCGTCCCCCGGGTGTATATCCATCTATCCTCCCTCCCCCGGGTGTATATCCATCTATCCTCCCTCCCCCCGGTGTATATCATCTATCCTCCCTCCCCCGGGTGTATATCCATCTATCCTCCCTCCCCCCGGTGTATATCATCTATCCTCCCTCCCCCCGGTGTATATCCATCTATCCTCCCTCCCCCCGGTGTATATCCATCTATCCTCCCGGTGTATATCTATCTATCCTCCCTCCTCCCGGTGTATGTCCATCTATCCTCCCTCCCCCCGGTGTATATCCATCTATCCCCCCGGTGTATATCCATCTATCCTCCCTCCCCCCGGTGTATATCTATCTATCCTCCCTCCTCCCGGTGTATATCCATCTATCCTCCCTCCCCCCGGTGTATATCCATCTATCCTCCCTCCCCCCGGTGTATATCCATCTATCCTCCCTCCCCCCGGTGTATATCTATCTATCCTCCCTCCCCCGGTGTATATCCATCTATCCTCCTTCCCCCCGGTGTATATCCATCTATCCTCCCTCCTCCCGGTGTATATCCATCTATCCTCCCGGGTGTATATCCATCTATCCTCCCTCCTCCCGGTGTATATCCATCTATCCTCCCGGGTGTATATCCATCTATCCTCCCTCCCCCGGGTGTATATCCATCTATCCTCCCTCCCCCGGGTGTATATCCATCTATCCTCCCTCCCCCCGGTGTATATCATCTATCCTCCCTCCCCCGGGTGTATATCCATCTATCCTCCCTCCCCCCGGTGTATATCATCTATCCTCCCTCCCCCGGGTGTATATCCATCTATCCTCCCTCCTCCCGGTGTATATCCATCTATCCTCCCTCCCCCCGGTGTATATCATCTATCCCCCCTCCCCCCGGTGTATATCATCTATCCTCCCGGTGTATATCCATCTATCCTCCCTCCTCCTCCCGGTGTATATCCATCTATCCCCCCTCCTCCCGGTGTATATCCATCTATCCTCCCTCCCCCCGGTGTATATCCATCTATCCTCCCTCCTCCCCCGGTGTATATCTATCTATCCTCCCGGTGTATATCATCTATCCCCCCTCCCCCCGGTGTATATCATCTATCCTCCCGGTGTATATCCATCTATCCTCCCTCCCCCCGATGTATATCCATCTATCCTCCCTCCCCCCGGTGTATATCCATCTATCCTCCCTCCCCCCGGTGTATATCCATCTATCCCCCCGGTGTATATCCATCTATCATCCCTCCCCCCGGTGTATATCCATCTATCCTCCCTCCCCCCGGTGTATATCCATCTATCCCCCCTCCCCCCGGTGTATATCCATCTATCCTCCCTCCCCCCGGTGTATATCCATCTATCCTCCCTCCCCCCGGTGTATATCCATCTATCCTCCCGGGTGTATATCCATCTATCCTCCCTCCTCCCGGTGTATATCCATCTATCCTCCCGGGTGTATATCCATCTATCCTCCGTCCCCCGGGTGTATATCCATCTATCCTCCCTCCCCCGGGTGTATATCCATCTATCCTCCCTCCCCCCGGTGTATATCATCTATCCTCCCTCCCCCGGGTGTATATCCATCTATCCTCCCTCCCCCCGGTGTATATCATCTATCCTCCCTCCCCCCGGTGTATATCCATCTATCCTCCCTCCCCCCGGTGTATATCCATCTATCCTCCCGGTGTATATCTATCTATCCTCCCTCCTCCCGGTGTATGTCCATCTATCCTCCCTCCCCCCGGTGTATATCCATCTATCCCCCCGGTGTATATCCATCTATCCTCCCTCCCCCCGGTGTATATCTATCTATCCTCCCTCCTCCCGGTGTATATCCATCTATCCTCCCTCCCCCCGGTGTATATCATCTATCCTCCCTCCCCCCGGTGTATATCCATCTATCCTCCCTCCCCCCGGTGTATGTCCATCTATCCTCCCTCCCCCCGGTGTATATCTATCTATCCTCCCTCCCCCGGTGTATATCCATCTATCCTCCTTCCCCCCGGTGTATATCCATCTATCCTCCCTCCTCCCGGTGTATATCCATCTATCCTCCCGGGTGTATATCCATCTATCCTCCCTCCTCCCGTTGTATATCCATCTATCCTCCCGGGTGTATATCCATCTATCCTCCCTCCCCCGGGTGTATATCCATCTATCCTCCCTCCCCCGGGTGTATATCCATCTATCCTCCCTCCCCCCGGTGTATATCATCTATCCTCCCTCCCCCGGGTGTATATCCATCTATCCTCCCTCCCCCCGGTGTATATCATCTATCCTCCCTCCCCCCGGTGTATATCCATCTATCCTCCCTCCCCCCGGTGTATATCCATCTATCCTCCCGGTGTATATCTATCTATCCTCCCTCCTCCCGGTGTATGTCCATCTATCCTCCCTCCCCCCGGTGTATATCCATCTATCCTCCCTCCCCCCGGGTGTATATCCATCTATCCTCCCTCCCCCCAGGTGTATATCTATCTATCCTCCCTCCTCCCGGTGTATGTCCATCTATCCTCCCTCCCCCCGGTGTATATCTATCTATCCTCCCTCCCCCGATGTATATCCATCTATCCTCCCTCCCCCTGGTGTATATCCATCTATCCCCCCGGTGTATATCCATCTATCCTCCCTCCCCCGGTGTATATCCATCTATCCTCCCTCCCCCCGGTGTATATCATCTATCCTCCCTCCCCCCGGTGTATATCCATCTATCCTTCCTCCCCCGGTGTATATCCATCTATCCTCCCTCCTCCCGGTGTATATCCATCTATCCTCCCTCCTCCCAGGTGTATATCCATCTATCCTCCCTCCCCCCGGTGTATATACATCTATCATCCCTCTCCCCGGGTGTATATCCATCTATCCTCCCTCCTCCCGGTGTATATCCATCTATCCTCCCTCCCCCCGGTGTATATCCATCTATCCTCCCTCCTCCCAGGTGTATATCATCTATCCTCCCTCCCCCCGGTGTATATCCATCTATCCTCCCTCCCCCCGGTGTATATCCATCTATCCTCCCTCCCTCCGATGTATATCCATCTATCCTCCCTCCCCCCGGTGTATATCCATCTATCCTCCCCCCGGTGTATATCCATCTATCCTCCCTCCTCCTCCCGGTGTATATCCATCTATCCTCCCCCGGTGTATATCCATCTATCCTCCCTCCCCCGGGTGTATATCCATCTATCCTCCCTCCTCCAGGTGTATATCCATCTATCATCCCTCCCCCCGGTGTATATCCATCTATCCTCCCTCCCCCGGTGTATATCCATCTATCCTCCCTCCCCCCGGTGTATATCCATCTATCCTCCCTCCCCCCGGTGTATATCCATCTATCCCCCCTCCCCCCGGTGTTTATCCATCTATCCTCCCTCCCCCCGGTGTATATCCATCTATCCTCCCTCCCCCCGGTGTATATCCATCTATCCTCCCTCCCCCCAGGTGTATATCCATCTATCCTCCCTCCCCCCGGTGTATATCCATCTATCCTCCCTCCCCCCGGTGTATATCCATCTATCCTCCCTCCCCCCGGTGTATATCCATCTATCCCCCCTCCCCCCGGTGTATATCCATCTATCCTCCCTCCCCCCGGTGTATATCCATCTATCCTCCCCCCCCCCCCGGTGTATATCCATCTATCCTTCCTCCCCCCCGGGTGTATATCCATCTATCCTCCCTCCCCCCCGGTGTATATCTATCTATCCTCCCCCCTCCCCCCGGTGTATATCCATCTATCCTCCCTCCCCCCGGTGTATATCCATCTATCCTCCCTCCGCCCGGTGTATATCATCTATCCCCCCTCCCCCGGGTGTATATCCATCTATCCTCCCTCCTCCCGGTGTATATCCATCTATCCCCCCTCCCCCCAGTGTATATCCATCTATCCTCCCTCCCCCCGGTGTATATCCATCTATCCTCCCTCCCCCCGGTGTATATCCATCTATCCTCCCTCCCCCCAGGTGTATATCCATCTATCCTCCCTCCCCCCGGTGTATATCCATCTATCCTCCCTCCCCCCAGGTGTATATCCATCTATCCTCCCTCCCCCCGGTGTATATCCATCTATCCTCCCTCCCCCCGGTGTATATCCATCTATCCTCCCTCCCCCCGGTGTATATCCATCTATCCCCCCTCCCCCCGGTGTATATCCATCTATCCTCCCTCCCCCCGATGTATATCCATCTATCCTCCCCCCCCCCGGTGTATATCCATCTATCCTCCCTCCCCGCGGTGTATATCCATCTATCCTCCCTCCCCCCGGTGTATATCCATCTATCCTCCCTCCCCCCGGGTGTATATCCATCTATCCTCCCTCCCCCCCGGTGTATATCTATCTATCCTCCCCCCTCCCCCCGGTGTATATCCATCTATCCTCCCTCCCCCGGTGTATATCCATCTATCCTCCCTCCCCCCGGTGTATATCCATCTATCCTCCCTCCCCCGGGTGTATATCCATCTATCCCCCCCCCCCCCCCGGTGTATATCCATCTATCCTCCCTCCCCCCAGTGTATATCCATGTGTCCTCCCTCCCCCGGTGTATATCCATCTATCCTCCCTCCCCCGGGTGTATATCCATCTATCCTCCCTCCCCCCGGTGTATATCCATCTATCCTCCCTCCCCCCAGTGTATATCCATGTGTCCTCCCTCCCCCGGTGTATATCCATCTATCCTCCCTCCCCCGGGTGTATATCCATCTATCCTCCCTCCGCCCGGTGTATATCCATCTATCCCCCCCCCCCCCCCCCCGGTGTATATCCATCTATCCTCCCTCCCCCCGGTGTATATCCATCTATCCTCCCTCCTCCCGGTGTATATCCATCTATCCTCCCTCCTCCCGGTGTATATCCATCTATCCTCCCGGTGTATATCCATCTATCCTCCCGGTGTATATCCATCTATCCTCCCTCCCCCCGGTGTATATCCATCTATCCTCCCTCCTCCCGGGTGTATATCCATCTATCCTCCCTCCCCCCGATATATATCCATCTATCCTCCCTCCCCCCGGTGTATATCTATCTATCCTCCCTCCTCCCGGTGTATATCCATCTATCCTCCCTCCTCCCGGGTGTATATCCATCTATCCTCCCGGTGTATATCCATCTATCCTCCCGGTGTGTATCCATCTATCCTCCCGGTGTATATCCATCTATCCTCCCTCCCCCCGGTGTATATCCATCTATCCTCCCTCCCCCCGGTGTATATCTATCTATCTTCCCTCCCCCCGGTGTATATCCATCTATCCTCCCTCCCCCCCGGTGTATATCCATCTATCCTCCCTCCCCCCGGTGTATATCCATCTATCCTCCCTCCCCCGGGTGTATATCCATCTCTCCTCCCTCCCCCCGGTGTATATCATCTATCCTCCCTCCCCCCGGTGTATATCCATCTATCCTCCCTCCCCCCGGTGTATATCCATCTATCCTCCCTCCCCCCGGTGTATATCTATCTATCCTCCCGGGTGTATATCATCTATCCTCCCTCCCCCCGGTGTATATCCATCTATCCTCCCTCCCCCCAGTGTATATCCATCTATCCTCCATCCCCCGGGTGTATATCTATCTATCCTCCCGGGTGTATATCTATCTATCCTTCCTCCCCCCGGTGTATATCCATCTATCCTCCCTCCCCCGGGTGTATATCCATCTATCATCCCTCCCCCCGGTGTATATCCATCTATCCTCCCTCCTCCCGGTGTATATCCATCTATCATCCCTCCCCCCGGTGTATATCCATTTATCCTCCCGATGTATATCCATCTATCCTCCCTCCTCCCGGTGTATATCCATCTATCCTTCCTCCCCCCGCTGTATATCCATCTATCCTCCCTCCCCCCGGTGTATATCCATCTATCCTCCCGGTGTATATCCATCTATCCTCCCTCCCCCCGGTGTATATCCATCTATCCTCCCTCCTCCCGGGTGTATATCCATCTATCCTCCCTCCCCCCGGTGTATATCTATCTATCCTCCCTCCTCCCGGTGTATATCCATCTATCCTCCCTCCTCCCGGGTGTATATCCATCTATCATCCCTCCCCCCGGTGTATATCCATCTATCCTCCCGGTGTATATCCATCTATCCTCCCGGTGTATATCCATCTATCCTCCCGGTGTATATCCATCTATCCTCCCTCCCCCCCGGTGTATATCTATCTATCCTCCCTCCCCCCGGTGTATATCTATCCTCCCGATGTATATCCATCTATCCTCCCTCCCCCCCGGTGTATATCCATCTATCCTCCCTCCTCCCAGTGTATATCCATCTATCCTCCCGGTGTATATCCATCTATCCTCCCCCCGGTGTATATCCATCTATCATCCCTCTCCCCGGGTGTATATCTATCTATCCTCCCTCCTCCCGGTGTATATCTATCTATCCTCCCTCCTCTCCCCGGTGTATATCTATCTATCCTCCCTCCTCCCCCCGGTGTATATCCATCTATCCTCCCTCCCCCCCGGTGTATATCCATCTATCCTCCCTCCCCCCGGTGTATATCCATCTATCCTCCCTCCCCCGGGTGTATATCCATCTATCCTCCCTCCCCCCAGTGTATATCATCTATCCTCCCTCCCCCCGGTGTATATCCATCTATTCTCCCTCCCCCCCCGGTGTATATCCATCTATCCTCCCTCCCCCCGGTGTATATCTATCTATCCTCCCGGGTGTATATCCATCTATCCTCCCTCCCCCCGGTGTATATCCATCTATCCTCCCTCCCCCGGGTGTATATCCATCTATCCTCCCTCCCCCCGGTGTATATCCATCTATCCTCCCTCCCCCCGGTGTATATCCATCTATCCTCCCTCCCCCTGGTGTATATCCATCTATCCTCCCTCCCCCCCCGGTGTATATCCATCTATCCTCCCTCCCCCGGGTGTATATCCATCTATCCTCCCTCCCCCCGATGTATATCCATCTATCCTCCCTCCCCCCGGTGTATATCCATCTATCCTCCCTCCCCCCGGTGTATATCCATCTATCCTCCCGGTGTATATCCATCTATCCTCCCTCCTCCTCCCGGTGTATATCCATCTATCCTCCCCCGGTGTATATCCATCTATCATCCCTCCCCCCGGTGTATATCCATCTATCCTCCCTCCTCCCGGTGTATATCCATCTATCCTCCCTCCCCCGGTGTATATCCATCTATCCACCCTCCCCCGGTGTATATCCATCTATCCTCCCTCCCCCCGGTGTATATCCATCTATCCTCCCTCCCCCCGGTGTATATCCATCTATCCTCCCTCCTCCTCCCGGTGTATATCCATCTATCCTCCCTCCTCCCGGTGTATATCCATCTATCCTCCCTCCCCCTGGTGTATATCCATCTATCCTCCCTCCCCCGTGTGTATATCCATCTATCCTCCCTCCCCCCGGTGTATATCCATCTATCCTCCCTCCCCCCGGTGTATATCCATCTATCCTCCCTCCCCCGGTGTATATCCATCTATCCTCCCTCCCCCCGGTGTATATCCATCTATCCTCCCTCCCCCCGGTGTATATCCATCTATCCTCCCGGTGTATATCCATCTATCCTCCCTCCTCCTCCCGGTGTATATCCATCTATCCTCCCTCCTCCCGGTGTATATCCATCTATCCTCCCCCGGTGTATATCCATCTATCATCCCTCCCCCCGGTGTATATCCATCTATCCTCCCTCCCCCCGGTGTATATCCATCTATCCTCCCTCCTCCCGGTGTATATCCATCTATCCTCCCTCCTCCCGGTGTATATCCATCTATCATCCCTCCCCCCGGTGTATATCCATCTATCCTCCCTCCTCCCGGTGTATATCCATCTATCCTCCCTCCTCCTCCCGGTGTATATCCATCTATCCTCCCTCCCCCGGTGTATATCCATCTATCCTCCCTCCCCCCGGTGTATATCTATCTATCCTCCCTCCCCCCGGTGTATATCCATCTATCCTCCCTCCCCCCGGTGTATATCCATCTATCCTCCCTCCCCCCGGTGTATATCTATCTATCCTCCCTCCCCCCCGGTGTATATCCATCTATCCTCCCTCCCCCCGGTGTATATCCATCTATCATCCCTCTCCCCCGGTGTATATCTATCTATCCTCCCTCCTCCCGGTGTATATCCATCTATCCTCCCTCCCCACGGTGTATATCCATCTATCCTCCCTCCCCCCGGTGTATATCCATCTATCCTCCCTCCTCCTCCCGGTGTATATCCATCTATCCTCCCTCCTCCTCCCGGTGTATATCCATCTATCCCCCCGGTGTATATCCATCTATCCTCCCTCCCCCCGGTGTATATCCATCTATCCTCCCTCCTCCCGGTGTATATCCATCTATCCCCCCCCCCCCCCCGGTGTATATCCATCTATCCTCCCTCCTCCCGGTGTATATCCATCTATCCCCCCCCCCCCCCCCCCCGGTGTATATCCATCTATCCTCCCTCCTCCCGGTGTATATCCATCTATCCTCCCTCCTCCTCCCGGTGTATATCCATCTATCCCCCCTCCCCCCGATGTATATCCATCTATCCTCCCGGTGTATATCTATCTATCCTCCCTCCCCCCGGTGTATATCCATCTATCCTCCCTCCCCCCGGTGTATATCCATCTATCCCCCCTCCCCCCGGTGTATATCCATCTATCCTCCCGGTGTATATCTATCTATCCTCCCTCCCCCCGGTGTATATCCATCTATCCCCCCTCCCCCCGGTGTATATCCATCTATCCTCCCGGTGTATATCCATCTATCCCCCCTCCCCCCGGTGTATATCCATCTATCCTCCCGGTGTATATCTATCTATCCTCCCTCCCCCCGGTGTATATCCATCTATCCTCCCTCCCCCCGGTGTATATCCATCTATCCCCCCTCCCCCCAGTGTTTATCCATCTATCCTCCCTCCCCCCGGGTGTATATCCATCTATCCTCCCTCCCCCCGGTGTATATCCATCTGTCCTCCCTCCCCCCGGTGTATATCCATCTATCCTCCCTCCCCCTGGTGTATATCCATCTATCCTCCCTCCCCCGGTGTATATCCATCTATCCTCCCTCCCCCCGGTGTATATCCATCTATCCTCCCTCCCCCCGGTGTATATCCATCTATCCTCCCTCCCCCCGGTGTATATCCATCTATCCTCCCTCCCCCAGTGTATATCCATCTATCCTCCCGGTGTATATCCATCTGTCCTCCCTCCCCCCGGTGTATATCCATCTATCCTCCCTCCCCCCCGGTGTATATCCATCTATCCCCCCGGTGTATATCCATCTATCCTCCCTCCCCCCGGGTGTATATCCATCTATCCTCCCTCCCCCCGGTGTATATCCATCTATCCTCCCTCCCCCCGGTGTATATCCATCTATCCTCCCCCGGTGTATATCCATCTATCCTCCCTCCTCCCGGTGTATATCTATCTATCCTCCCTCCCCCCGGTGTATATCCATCTATCCTCCCTCCCCCCGGTGTATATCCATCTATCCTCCCTCCTCCCGGGTGTATATCATCTATCCTCCCTCCCCCCGGTGTATATCCATCTATCCTCCCTCCCCCCGTTGTATATCCATCTATCCTCCCTCCCCCCGGTGTATATCCATCTATCCTCCCTCCCCCTGGTGTATATCCATCTATCCTCCCTCCCCCGGGTGTATATCCATCTATCCTCCCTCCCCCCGGTGTATATCCATCTATCCTCCCTCCCCCCGGTGTATATCCATCTATCCTCCCTCCCCCCGGTGTATATCCATCTATCCTCCCGGTGTATATCCATCTATCCTCCCTCCTCCCGGTGTATATCTATCTATCCTCCCTCCCCCCGGTGTATATCCATCTATCCTCCCTCCCCCCGTGTATATCCATCTATCCTCCCTCCTCCCGGGTGTATATCATCTATCCTCCCTCCCCCCGGTGTATATCCATCTATCCTCCCTCCCCCCGGTGTATATCCATCTATCCTCCCTCCCCCCGGTGTATATCCATCTATCCTCCCTCCCCCTGGTGTATATCCATCTATCCTCCCTCCCCCGGGTGTATATCCATCTATCCTCCCTCCCCCCGGTGTATATCCATCTATCCTCCCTCCCCCCGGTGTATATCCATCTATCCTCCCTCCCCCCGGTGTATATCCATCTATCCTCCCGGTGTATATCCATCTATCCTCCCTCCCCCCGGTGTATATCCATCTATCCTCCCTCCTCCTCCCGGTGTATATCCATCTATCCTCCCTTCTCCCGGTGTATATCCATCTATCCTCCCTCCTCCCGGTGTATATCCATCTATCCTCCCTCCTCCCGGTGTATATCCATCTATCATCCCTCCCCCCGGTGTATATCCATCTATCCTCCCTCCCCCGGTGTATATCCATCTATCCTCCCTCCTCCCCCCGGTGTATATCCATCTATCCTCCCTCCCCCCGGTGTATATCCATCTATCCTCCCTCCCCCCGGTGTATATCCATCTATCCTCCCTCCCCCCGGTGTATATCCATCTATCCTCCCTCCTCCCGGTGTATATCCATCTATCCTCCCTCCTCCTCCCGGTGTATATCCATCTATCCTCCCTCCTCCTCCCGGTGTATATCCATCTATCCTCCCTCCTCCTCCCGGTGTATATCCATCTATCCTCCCTCCTCCTCCCGGTGTATATCCATCTATCCTCCCTCCTCCTCCTGGTGTATATCCATCTATCCCCCCGGTGTATATCCATCTATCCTCCCTCCCCCCGATGTATATCCATCTATCCTCCCTCCCCCCGGTGTATATCCATCTATCCTCCCTCCCCCGGTGTATATCCATCTATCCTCCCTCCCCCCGGTGTATATCCATCTATCCTCCCTCCCCCCGGTGTATATATATCTATCCTCCCTCCTCCCGGTGTCTATCTATCTATCCTCCCTCCCCCCGGTGTATATACATCTATCCTCCCTCCCCCCGGTGTATATCCATCTATCCTCCCTCCTCCCCCCGGTGTATATCCATCTATCATCCCTCCCCCCGGTGTTTATCCATCTATCCTCCCTTCCCCCGGTGTATATCCATCTATCCTCCCTCCCCCGGTGTATATCCATCTATCCTCCCAGTGTATATTCATCTATCCTCCCTCCTCCCGGTGTATATCCATCTATCATCCCTCCCCCCGGTGTATATCCATCTATCCTCCCTCCTCCCGGTGTATATCCATCTATCCTCCCTCCCCCGGGTGTATATTCATCTATCATCCCTCCCCCTGGTGTATATCCATCTATCCTCCCTCCCCCCGGTGTATATCCATCTATCCTCCCTCCCCCGGTGTATATCCATCTATCCTCCCAGTGTATATTCATCTATCCTCCCTCCTCCCGGTGTATATCCATCTATCATCCCTCCCCCCGGTGTATATCCATCTATCCTCCCTCCTCCCGGTGTATATCCATCTATCCTCCCTCCCCCGGTGTATGTCCATCTATCCTCCCTCCCTCCGGTGTATATCTATCTATCCTCCCGGTGTATATCCATCTATCCTCCCGGTGTATATCCATCTATCCTCCCGGTGTATATCTATCCATCTATCCTCCCTCCCCCCGGGTGTATATCCATCTATCCTCCCGGTGTATATCCATCTATCCTCTCTCCCCCCGGTGTATATCCATCTATCCTCCCTCCCCCCGGTGTATATCCATCTATCATCCCTCCCCCCGGTGTATATCCATCTATCCTCCCTCCCCCCGGTGTATATCCATCTATCCTCCCTCCCCCCGGTGTATATCCATCTATCCTCCCTCCCCCCGGTGTATATCCATCTATCCTCCCTCCCCCCGGTGTATATCCATCTATCCCCCCTCTCCCCCCGGTGTATATCCATCTATCCTCCCTCCTCCCGGTGTATATCCATCTATCCTCCCTCCTCCTCCCGGTGTATATCCATCTATCCTCCCTCCTCCTCCCGGTGTATATCCATCTATCCTCCCTCCTCCTCCCGGTGTATATCCATCTATCCTCCCTCCTCCTCCCGGTGTATATCCATCTATCCTCCCGGTGTATATCTATCTATCCTCCCTCCCCCCGGTGTATATCCATCTATCCTCCCTCCCCCCGGTGTATATCCATCTATCCCCCCTCCCCCCAGTGTTTATCCATCTATCCTCCCTCCCCCCGGGTGTATATCCATCTATCCTCCCTCCCCCCGGTGTATATCCATCTGTCCTCCCTCCCCCCGGTGTATATCCATCTATCCTCCCTCCCCCTGGTGTATATCCATCTATCCTCCCTCCCCCGGTGTATATCCATCTATCCTCCCTCCCCCCGGTGTATATCCATCTATCCTCCCTCCCCCCGGTGTATATCCATCTATCCTCCCTCCCCCCGGTGTATATCCATCTATCCTCCCTCCCCCAGTGTATATCCATCTATCCTCCCGGTGTATATCCATCTGTCCTCCCTCCCCCCGGTGTATATCCATCTATCCTCCCTCCCCCCCGGTGTATATCCATCTATCCCCCCGGTGTATATCCATCTATCCTCCCTCCCCCCGGGTGTATATCCATCTATCCTCCCTCCCCCCGGTGTATATCCATCTATCCTCCCTCCCCCCGGTGTATATCCATCTATCCTCCCCCGGTGTATATCCATCTATCCTCCCTCCTCCCGGTGTATATCTATCTATCCTCCCTCCCCCCGGTGTATATCCATCTATCCTCCCTCCCCCCGGTGTATATCCATCTATCCTCCCTCCCCCCGGTGTATATCCATCTATCCTCCCTCCCCCTGGTGTATATCCATCTATCCTCCCTCCCCCGGGTGTATATCCATCTATCCTCCCTCCCCCCGGTGTATATCCATCTATCCTCCCTCCCCCCGGTGTATATCCATCTATCCTCCCTCCCCCCGGTGTATATCCATCTATCCTCCCGGTGTATATCCATCTATCCTCCCTCCTCCCGGTGTATATCTATCTATCCTCCCTCCCCCCGGTGTATATCCATCTATCCTCCCTCCCCCCGGTGTATATCCATCTATCCTCCCTCCTCCCGGGTGTATATCATCTATCCTCCCTCCCCCCGGTGTATATCCATCTATCCTCCCTCCCCCCGGTGTATATCCATCTATCCTCCCTCCCCCCGGTGTATATCCATCTATCCTCCCTCCCCCTGGTGTATATCCATCTATCCTCCCTCCCCCGGGTGTATATCCATCTATCCTCCCTCCCCCCGGTGTATATCCATCTATCCTCCCTCCCCCCGGTGTATATCCATCTATCCTCCCTCCCCCCGGTGTATATCCATCTATCCTCCCGGTGTATATCCATCTATTCTCCCCTCCCCCCGGTGTATATCCATCTATCCTCCTCCTCCTCCCGGTGTATATCCATCTATCCTCCCTTCTCCCGGTGTATATCCATCTATCCATCCCTCCTCCGGTGTAATCCATCTCATCCTCCTCCTCCCGGTGTATATCCATCTATCATCCCTCCCCCCGGTGTATATCCATCTATCCTCCCTCCCCCGGTGTATATCACTATCTCCTCCCTCCTCCCCCCCGGTGTATATCCATCTATCCTGCCCTCCCCCCGGTGTAGATCCATCTATCCTCCTCCCCCCCGGTGTATATCCTATCTATCCTCCCTCCCCCCGGTGTATATCCATCTATCCTCCCTCCTCCCGGGGATATTCCATCTATCCTCCCTCCTCCTCCCAGGTGTATATCCATCTATCCTCCCTCCTCCTCCCGGTGTATATCCATCTATCCTCCCTCCTCCTCCCGGTGTATATCCATCTATCCTCCCTCCTCCTCCGGTGTATATCCATCTATCCTCCCCTCCTCCTCCTGGTGTATATCCATCTATCCCCCCGGTGTATATCCATCTATCCGCCTCCCCCCGATGTATATCCATCTATCCTCCCTCCCCCCGGTGTATATCCTCTATCTCCTCCCCCGGGTGTATATCCATCTATCCTCCCTCCACCCCGGTGTATATCCATCTATCCTCCCTCCCCCCCGGTGTATATATATCTATCCTCCCTCCTCCCGGTGTCTATCTATCTATCCTCCCTCCCCCCGGTGTATATCATCTATCCTCCCTCCCCCGGTGTATATCCATCTATCCTCCCTCCTCCCCCCGGTGTATATCCATCTATCATCCCTCCCCCCGGTGTTTATCCATCTATCCTCCTTCCCCCGGTGTATATCTATCTATCCTCCCTCCCCCGGTGTATATCCATCTATCCTCCCAGTGTATATTCATCTATCCTCCCTCCTCCCGGTGTATATCCATCTATCCTCCCTCCCCCCGGTGTATATCCATCTATCCTCCCTCCTCCCGGTGTATATCCATCTATCCTCCCTCCCCGGGTGTATATTCATCTATCATCCCTCCCCCTGGTGTATTTCCATCTATCCTCCCTCCCCCCCGGTGTATATCCATCTATCCTCCCTCCCCCGGTGTATATCCATCTATCCTCCCAGTGTATATTCATCTATCCTCCCTCCTCCCGGTGTATATCCATCTATCATCCCTCCCCCCGGTGTATATCCATCTATCCTCCCTCCTCCCGGTGTATATCCATCTATCCTCCCCTCCCCGGTGTATGTCCATCTATCCTCCCTCCCTCCGGTGTATATCTATCTATCCTCCCGGTGTATATCCATCTATCCTCCCGGTGTATATCCATCTATCCTCCCGGTGTATATCTATCCATCTATCCTCCCTCCCCCCGGGTGTATATCCATCTATCCTCCCGGTGTATATCCATCTATCCTCTCTCCCCCCGGTGTATATCCATCTATCCTCCCTCCCCCCGGTGTATATCCATCTATCATCCCTCCCCCGGTGTATATCCATCTATCCTCCCTCCCCCCGGTGTATATCCATCTATCCTCCCTCCCCCCGGTGTATATCCATCTATCCTCCCTCCCCCCGGTGTATATCCATCTATCCTCCCTCCCCCCGGTGTATATCCATCTATTCACCCCTCTCCCCCCGGTGTATATCCATCTATCCTCCCTCCTCCCGGTGTATATCCATCTATCCATCCCTCCTCCTCCCGGTGTATATCCATCTATCCTCCCTCCTCCCGGTGTATATCCATCTATCCTCCCTCCTCCTCCCGGTGTATATCCATCTATCCTCCCTCCTCCTCCCGGTGTATATCCATCTATCCCCCCGGTGTATATCCATCTATCCTCCCTCCGCCCGGTGTATATCCATCTATCCTCCCTCCTCCAGGTGTATATCCATTTATCCTCCCTCCCCCCGGTGTATATCCATCTATCCTCCCTCCCCCCGGTGTATATCCATCTATCCTCCCTCCCCCCAGTGTATATCCATCTATCCTCCCTCCTCCTCCCGGTGTATATCCATCTATCCTCCCTCCCCCCGGTGTATATCCATCTATCCCCCCGGTGTATATCCATCTATCCTCCCTCCCCCCGATGTATATCCATCTATCCTCCCTCCCCCCGGTGTATATCTATCTATCCTCCTTCCCCCCGGTGTATATCCATCTATCCTCCCGGTGTATATCCATCTATCCTCCCTCCTCCTCCCGGTGTATATCCATCTATCCTCCCTCCTCCTCCCGGTGTATATCCATCTTTCCCCCCGGTGTATATCCATCTATCCTCCCTCCTCCCGGTGTATATCCATCTATCCTCCCTCCCCCGGTGTATATCCATCTATCCTCCCTCCCCCCGGTGTATATCCATCTATCCTCCCTCCCCCGGTGTATATCCATCTATCCTCCCTCCCCCCGGTGTATATCCATCTATCCTCCCTCCCCCCGGTGTATATATATCTATCCTCCCTCCTCCCGGTGTCTATCTATCTATCCTCCCTCCCCCCGGTGTATATCCATCTATCCTCCCTCCCCCCGGTGTATATCCATCTATCCTCCCCCGGGTGTATATTCATCTATCATCCCTCCCCCCGGTGTATATCCATCTATCCTCCCTCCCCCCGGTGTATATCCATCTATCCTCCCTCCCCCGGTGTATATCCATCTATCCTCCCAGTGTATATCCATCTATCCTCCCTCCGCCCGGTGTATATCCATCTATCCTCCCTCCTCCAGGTGTATATCCATTTATCCTCCCTCCCCCCGGTGTATATCCATTTATCCTCCCTCCCCCCGGTGTATATCCATCTATCCTCCCTCCCCCCAGTGTATATCCATCTATCCTCCCTCCTCCTCCCGGTGTATATCCATCTATCCTCCCTCCTCCTCCCGGTGTATATCCATCTATCCTCCCTCCCCCCGGTGTATATCCATCTATCCGCCCGGTGTATATCCATCTATCCTCCCTCCCCCCGATGTATATCCATCTATCCTCCCTCCCCCCGGTGTATATCTATCTATCCTCCCTCCCCCCGGTGTATATCCATCTATCCTCCCGGTGTATATCCATCTATCCTCCCTCCCCCGGTGTATATCCATCTATCCTCCCTCCCCCCCGGTGTATATCTATCTATCCTCCCTCCCCCCGGTGTATATCCATCTATCCTCCCTCCCCCCGGTGTATATCCATCTATCCTTCCTCCCCCCGGTGTATATCCATCTATCCTCCCTCCCCCCGGTGTATATCCATCTATCCTCCCTCCCCCCGGTGTATATCCATCTATCCTTCCTCCCCCCGGTGTATATCCATCTATCCTCCCTCCCCCCGGTGTATACCATCTATCCTCCCTCTATCAGCTGACAGGCCGATGTGAAGCTAGAGGGCGATAATCGGCCGAATCGGGCCAATTCGGCCGATTATCGTTCCGTGTAATAGGGCCCTTAGGGTGCGTTCACACCTAGAGGATCTGCAGCAGATTTGATGCTGTGTTCAGTTATTTAAATGAAATCAGCTGCAGATCCTGTAGGTGTGAACGCACCATTAATGTCCCTGCAGCCTATATCTTATGCTGCACAGACATTACAATGTCTCTCCCAGCAAGGAGGGGGGGGGGCACTTATTTCCACCTTCCTTGCTGTTATGGGTGCAGTTTAAGATCAGTTTTGCCCCCAGGGGGTTATTTGGGGATGCGATGCATTCTCACTAAGCCCCCTGGGGGCTAGAGTGTTCAGTATGTCGCCCAAAGGGTTAAGCGGATTCCTTGGAGTACGTCGATGACTAGTGTTGTTGCGGTGGGTTGTTCTTTTTTAAATAAAATACTTTTCTCTAATATGTTGTGTTTTATTTTTCTTTACTTTCAGACTTAGTAGTGGAAGCTGTCTGATAGACGGAATTCATTACTAAGTCTGGGCCAGTGGCGTAGCCACCATGGTCACAGCGGCCGCCCGCGAGGCCCCCCCTTGCCACTGTACTGCTCCCCTTCCACTCCCTTTTGTGACCGCAATCAATGTTTTGCTTGTGATCACAAGAGGGAGGCTGGGACGGGCCCCGGGTGACTTGAGGCTCCCAACTCCCTGACTCTACCCGGTCCCATCCCCGGCAGGCTGCAGCACACACACCAGTGAGCTCTGTGTGCGTCCCTTCACTGCCCCGGCGCACAGAGCTCACTGGTGTGTGTGTGCTGCATACTTACCAACAGTTTTACCGGGACTGTCCCGATTCTGAGAAGACAGCCCCGGCAAATCATGTCCCGGGAAGCTCTGCCCCCGCCGTGAGAAGCCCCGCCCTCCACTAGCATGTGTGACTAGGAAACAGAAACTATACAGGTGAGGATGATGATGGGTGGTGTAGTGGTATGATGATGAGGGGTGTAGTGGTATGATGATGAGGGGTGTAGTGGTATGATGATGAGGGGTGTAGTGGTATGATGATGGAAGGGTAGGAGGATGATGAGGGGTGTAGTGGTATAATGGTGAAGGAACAAGAGGATGATGAAGGGTGCAGTGGTATAATGGTGAAGGAGTAAGAGGATGATGAAGGGTGCAGTGGTAGGATGATGAAGGAGTAAGAGGATGATGAAGGGTGTAGTAATGTGATGATGAAGGAGTAAGAGGACGATGAAGGGTGCAGTGGTAGGATGATGAGGGGTGTAGTGGTATGATGATGGAAGGGTAGGAGGATGATGAGGGGTGTAGTGGTATAATGGTGAAGGAACAAGAGGATGATGAAGGGTGCAGTGGTATAATGGTGAAGGAGTAAGAGGATGATGAAGGGTGCAGTGGTAGGATGATGAAGGAGTAAGAGGATGATGAAGGGTGTAGTAATGTGATGATGAAGGAGTAAGAGGACGATGAAGGGTGCAGTGGTAGGATGATGAGGGGTGTAGTGGTATGATGATGAAAGGGCCGGAGGATGATGAGGGGTGTAGTGGTATAATGGTGAAGGAACAAGAGGATGATGAAGGGTGCAGTGGTGTGATGATAAAGGAACAAGAGGGTGATGAAGGTGGTTGTAGTATGATGATGGAGGGGCAGGAGGAGGCGAAAACATGGGGGGGCATCTGTAAGGGGGATAAAATGGGGGGCCATCTATATGAGGGATAACATGCGGGGCATTTATAAGGTGATATCATGGGGGAGCATCTATAAGATGGACAACACAGGGGGCCATCTATAAGGGGGGCAATCTATAAGGGGGAAACATTGGGTGCCATTTATAAGGTGGACTACACAGGGGGTGCATGCACAGAGGGGGGCATATACTATAAGGGGGATCACATAGTGTCAGGGCTACCTACTAAATGAGGGCTTAAAGGGGCCAATACAAATGTGCAGTGTGTAGAGATGAGGACGGTGCCAGAGTGAGGAGTCTAATATGTCTGGCAGATTCTGTGGATTTGTGGCTCGGAGAAGTTCTCATAATGGCCCAGGACAGATGGAGAAGATGAAAAGGGAAAAACTCTGATCAGAGAGACGTCTCCTTGGTGAGTCACTCAATGTAACTGCACAGTAATGTATATGGTGTACAGAGCCTGTGTAGAGCTTTGGTCAGTAACAATATGGTGGTGATGGTAGTGGTGTGGCGGTAATATTTCCCCCCTATATACTGGTAATATTGGAAATATTGGTCTCAGTATACAGGATTTGGTTAGTAACACTATGGCAGTAATATGTATGGTGATAATATTTCCTATATACTGGTATTATTGGTAATATCAGTCCCCCCTAACACTAACCCCCCAATATTACCCCAGTACCCAATGCCACCAGGGGTACTGGGAAGAGCCGGGTGCCAGTGGTCCCGGAGCATCAAATATGGCGCTCCTGGACTAGGCGGCAGCAGGCTGGTATTATTAGGCTAGGAAGGGTCAAAATATATGGCCCCTCCCACCCTGGTATACTAGGTTGCTGTTTGGTTTTTAACCTGGCTGGTTATGGAAATAGAGGGTACCCTATGCGTTTGTTTGTTTTTTTAAACTATTTATTTATGGGGAAAAAGCACAGGGTCCCCCCTATTTCCATAACCAGCCGGGTTAAAAACCGAACAGCAGCAGTCTAATAGTACCAGGGTGGGAAGAGCCATTGGTTTAGGCCCTCCCCAGCCTAATAATACCAGCCTGCTGCCGCCCGGTCCAGGAGCGCCAATTTTGAGGCTCTGAGACCACTGGCACCCGGCTCTTCCCAGTACCCCTGGTGGCATTGGGTACTGGGGTAATAATGGGGGGTTAGTGTCAGCCATTTTATACCGGCTAACACTAGGCCCCAACTTAGTAATGGATTCCGTCCATCAGACGGCTTCCACTACTAAGCCTGAAAGTAACGAATAATAAGACAAGACACAACACAATAGAGAAAAGTATTTTATTTAAAAAAGAACACCCCCCACACCCCTCATTGACCATTTTATAAAAAAAAAAACAACGCTGGTCATTGACGTAGTCCCCCGAATCTGATGTAATCACAGGATACCAATATCTTAAAAACGAAAGGGAAAACCACAAAAAAAGGCCACAAGCAGAACACCCATCATGGTGACAGGTGTTCTGCACCTTACAGTAGGCAGCATCTTAGGAGATGCTGCTTACAGTCTGCCAAGGGGTTGAGTATCCTCAATTAACCCTATGGGGGCCACATTGCTGTCACAATATACACATCCCAGCAAGAAAGGGGTTAATTGCCTCCCTCTTCCCCCTCAAGGCCCTGCACCTCCCTCAGATACATTGTCGGAAAGCCGCTAGCAGGGATGTCCCCTCTCCTTAGTTGTTAACAGTCCCGGGTCCGGTAAGCCCCGCCCCCATGGCGGCAAGCCCCACTCCCTGTGTCCACCGCGGGTGATATATTAACTCACTGGCAGAGTGCACATGAGGAGAGAGCCATGGACAGCAGGAAGGATGGTAACTATCTGTGCCAGCGAGAGGTCACCTAGCTTCCCTAGCATCCTTTATAATGGAGTCACACAGCTTCCCTAGCATCCTGTATAATGGAGGTCACTCAGCTTTCCCACCATCCTGTATATTAAATATAATGGCGGTCACCCAGCTTTTCTAGCATCCTGTATAGTAGTCAGTATAATAAAGGTCACCCAGCTTTCCCAGCATTCTGTATATTAAATATAATGGCGGTCACCCAGCTTTTCTAGCATCCTGTATAGTAGTCAGTATAATGGAGGTCACCCAGCTTTCCCAGCATCCTGTATAGTAGTCAGTATAATAAAGGTCACCCAGCTTTCCTAGCATCCTGTATAGTAGTCAGTATAATGGCGGTCACCCAGCATCCTGTATATTAGTCAGTATGATGGAGGTCACCCAGCTTTCCTAGCATTCTGTATAATAGTATAATTGATGTCACCCAGCTTTCCTAGCATTCTGTATAATAGTATAATGGAGGTCACCCAGCTTTCCTAGCATCCTGTATAGTAGTCAGTATAATAAAGGTCACCCAGCTTTCCTAGCATTCTGTATAGTAGTTAGTATGATGGAGGTCACCCAGCTTTCCTAGCATTCTGTATATTAGTCAGTATGATGGAGGTCACCCAGCTTTCCCAGCATCTTGTATACTAGTCAGTATGATGGAGGTCACCCAGCTTTCCCAGCATCCTGTATAGTAGTCAGTGTAATGGAGGTCACCCAGCTTTCCTAGCATTCTGTATATTAGTCAGTATAATGGAGATCACCCAGCTTTCCCAGCATCTTGTATAGTAGTCAGTATGATGGAGGTCACCCAGCCTTCCTAGCATTCTGTATATTAGTCAGTATGATGGAGGTCACCCAGCTTTCCCAGCATCTTGTATAGTAGTCAGTATGATGGAGGTCACCCAGCTTTCCCAGCATTTTGTATAGTAGTCAGTATGATGAAGGTCACCCAGCTTTCCTAGCATCCTGTATAGTAGTCAGTATAATGGAGGTCACCCAGCCTTCCTAGCATTCTGTATATTAGTCAGTATAATGGAGGTCACCCAGCGTTCCGAGCATTCTGTATAGTAGTCAGTATGATGGAGATCACCCAGCTTTCCCAGCATCTTGTATAGTAGTCAGTATGATGGAGGTCACCCAGCTTTCCCAGCATCCTGTATAGTAGTCAGTGTAATGGAGGTCACCCAGCTTTCCTAGTATTCTGTATATTAGTCAGTATAATGGAGGTCACCCAGCTTTCCTAGTATTCTGTATATTAGTCAGTATAATGGAGGTCACCCAGCCTTCCTAGCATTCTGTATATTAGTCAGTATAATGGAGGTCACCCAGCGTTCCGAGCATTCTGTATAGTAGTCAGTATGATGGAGATCACCCAGCTTTCCCAGCATCTTGTATAGTAGTCAGTATGATGGAGGTCACCCAGCCTTCCTAGCATTCTGTATATTAGTCAGTATGATGGAGGTCACCCAGCTTTCCCAGCATCTTGTATAGTAGTCAAGATGATGGAGGTCACCCAGCTTTCCTAGCATTCTGTATATTAGTCAGTATGATGGAGGTCACCCAGCTTTCCCAGAATCTTGTATAGTAGTCAGTATGATGGAGGTCACCCAGCTTTCCTAGCATTCTGTATATTAGTCAGTATGATGGAGGTCACCCAGCTTTCCCAGCATCTTGTATAGTAGTCAGTATGATGGAGGTCATCCAGCTTTCCTAGCATTCTGTATATTAGTCAGTATGATGGAGGTCACCCAGCTTTCCCAGCATCATGTATAGTAGTCAGTATGATGGAGGTCACCCAGCTTTCCCAGCATCCTGTATAGTAGTCAGTGTAATGGAGGTCACCCAGCTTTCCTAGTATTCTGTATATTAGTCAGTATAATGGAGGTCACCCAGCTTTCCTAGTATTCTGTATATTAGTCAGTATAATGGAGGTAACCCAGTGTTCCTAGCATTCTGTATAGTAGTCAGTATGATGGAGATCACTCAGCTTTCCCAGCATCTTGTATAGTAGTCAGTATGATGGAGGTCACCCAGCCTTCCTAGCATTCTGTATATTAGTCAGTATGATGGAGGTCACCCAGCTTTCCCAGCATCCTGTATAGTAGTCAGTATGATGGAGGTCACCCAGCTTTCCCAGCATCTTGTATAGTAGTCAGTACGATGGAGGTCACCCAGCCTTCCTAGCATTCTGTATATTAGTCAGTATGATGGAGGTCACCCAGCTTTCCTAGCATCTTGTATAGTAGTCAGTATGATGGAGGTCACCCAGCTTTCCCAGCATCTTGTATAGTAGTCAGTGTAATGGAGGTCACCCAGCCTTCCTAGCATTCTGTATATTAGTCAGTATGATGGAGGTCACCCAGCTTTCCCAGCATCTTGTATAGTAGTCAGTATGATGGAGGTCACCCAGCTTTCCCAGCATCCTGTATAGTAGTCAGTATGATGGAGGTCACCCAGCTTTCCCAGCATCTTGTATAGTAGTCAGTACGATGGAGGTCACCCAGCCTTCCTAGCATTCTGTATATTAGTCAGTATGATGGAGGTCACCCAGCTTTGTATAGTAGTCGGTATAATGGACCTCACCCTGACTCATCCCCCCCCCCCCCCCTCGGCCCATAAGCTCTGAGCAGCATGCTACTCCTCACCCCCCAGCCTAGGGCACAGCGTCTCAGAGCTGCCCAAGGGGGGACAGCACCATATCGCTGGGACAGGTGAGCATGTTGGGGGCCCCGTACAGTTTTTTGCTATGGGGCCCCATGAATCCTAGTTACGCCTCTGCCAATAATCCTTAGATATGGTGCTAAGGCACAGAGGAACTCCGTACAATATCACATGCTCGCGTACACTAGCCCAGTAGCTTCAGCTATTGTAGGTTTATATTCCCATTCTCACAAATAACAGGTTTAGGTACACTGGAGTACTGACCCTGCTGCTGCTGCTGATAAGGGGCTGCGGAGCACACAAGCTTGGCATTCTGCAGCACACAAGCTTGGAATCTGTGGGCGTGGCCTGTGTGTGCAGCTGCCAGCCACAAGATGGCCACTTCTAGGAGCTTTTCCCTTGTTAGTTTTCTTACAATATAATGACAGGATTTAGAGCCTCCAGGGGGGATTTATGTTTGGTTATAGTTACTTCCTCCCTACTGTAATATAACTGTGTATACCTTTTGGTGATTGGTTCTCTTTAATTCTAATCAGATTGTCTGCTCCCCGCGAGTCTACATCAGAGAACCATCTGGCACCCACAATGTGGTTAAACAAGTCAGAGATGAGGGCAGCGGGTGCTTAACCGTAATATTATTCTGCTCCCGATAGTCTTTACAGGGCCGAAGCCCACCGTCCCTTTTGCCCACAAAAAAAGAGGAGAGGAGGAGGGGCGAATGTGACCCTTACGTAGACTCTCCTTTATATGCTCCCGCATGGCCTCCCTCTCTGGACAGGATAGGTGCGTCCCTTGGGATATTTGGCACCTGGGTCATAGGGTCAATGGGGGGGCAACCTCTCCACCTCACTCTCATCAAATACGTCCGCATAGTCAGCAAAAAATTCTGGAATCTCCCCCTCCCCAGGGGAACACTCCGCAAGAGACACAGCAATACAATGAGGACCGCACTTAGGCCCCCACCGCACAAGTTCCCTGCTGGACCAATCAAACACGGGGTTATGTGCCAGGGTAACCCCAGGATCAGAAGACAGATTATTCATAAGGAGAAAATCAAGGGTCTCCACATGCACCGACCCCACCATTACTTCAAGGCAGGGGGTGATATACCGTACGTCCCCTTGGGCAAAGGGGCAGAGTCTGCTCCAGTTACTGGAGACCAGGGGACATACCTCTAAACCGGACCAAAACACAGGGTAATACAATTTGCAGAAGACCCAGAATGGACCTGGGCGTACCCAGAAATACATCTATCCCCCAACACCAGAGATATAGGCAGTAATAGTTTGTTCTTTTGAATGAAGGGACCCCATTGGCCTGAGGGACCTGGAGGGGCCTGGAGCTTTCTGGCGGTGGTCCCGGCCTGGAAGGACATCCTCTTACGCGGTGCCCAGCTTTGCCACAATACAGACAGAGGTTGTTCACCAAGCGATGTGTCCGTCTGGCCTTAGTATTGGTGGGGTCAACCTGCACAGGTTCCACGAGAGGGAGAGAGGCAGGAGGGCAAGGTTTAGAGGAAGGGATCAGGGGAAGAGAAGGTCTAGGAGATTCGGAGGCACCCTTCTCTCGCAGTCTGTCTCTCATCCCATGGTCTACACGAATGGCTTGGGTCTTGGTCTCCTCGAGTGTCTCCGGAGTCGGGTAGGCCACTAGCAGGTCCTTGAGACTGTCACTTAGTCCAGCATGGAACTGGAACCTAAGGGCTGGGTCATTCCAAGTTCCTCTACTGCCTAAACTCGGCAAAGTAGTCCTCTACAGGATGCTGGCCCTGCCTCAGCTGTCGTCCTGCATTACCTGCACGGTCAGGGTCGTCATGCACGGTCAGGGTCGTCATACACGGTCAGGGTCGTCATACAACAGGCTTAAAGCAGAGAAAAAAACGATCTACTGACATTAGGTCAGGGGAGTCAGCGGGTGGGGAGAAGGCCCGCTCCTGCAGTGGTCCCTGGAGAAGGAACATAACTATGCCCACTCTATGTACCTCATCTCCGGATGATCGTGGGCGCAATCTAAAGAACAGCCAGCACCCCTCCCGAAAAGTGCAAAAGTTCCTCCTGTCCCCCTAAATTTCTCTGGGAGCTGCACGGGGGGTTCAGGCGGTACTGGGGCGATCATTGTGACTTGTCTGGGAACAGTCTCCTGTTCTTGAGCCCGTATAGCGAGCTCCTGGACCAGGGTATTGAGCTGCTGCCTACGGTCCACCATCGTTGTCACGGCGTTCATGGTGTCCCCACCATGTTGGCTGGCTATTCTGTCAGGACAGGAGGTATGAGACAAGACTAGACAGTGGCCTCTGAAGCTGAACCCACCCACTGTACCTACCTACTTGCCTCAGTCGGCCCTAGGCGGCCGCGGACAACCACGAAGACGTGCCCTACACTTTATGGCTGGGTTCACACTACGTATATTTCAGTCAGTATTGTGGTCCTCATATTGCAACCAAAACCAGGAGTGGATTAAAAACACAGAAAGGATCTGTTCACACAATGGTGAAATTGAGTGGATGGACTCCATATAACGGTAAATAACGGCCATTATTTCAATATAACGGCCATTGTTTTAAAATAACAGCAAATATTTGCCATTAAATGGCGGCCATCCACTCAATTACAACATTGTGTGAACAGAGCCTTTCTGTGTTTTCGATCCACTCCTTGTTTTGGTTGCTATACAGCCTCAAATATACGTAGTGTGAACATAGCCTATTAGTGTAACACTGAACAAGACAGACATAATATAGCAGAGTCGACAAGCCAGGTCAGAACCAAACGGACAACACACTACAGAATCAGAAAGCAAACGGGTAGTCAAAGGTCAAGCGGAAGGTCAGGTAACAGGCAGAACAACAGCAAGGGAGGCTAGGGCAGGGAATGCTGGGATAGAGACAAGGGGAGCTGGGACTAGTATACACTAATAGCCAGCAAGGAATACTTGGCTCTGCTTTCATTTATGAGGATCAAGAGCCCAGTCCGGATCCCCATAGGACCGGCGCTCTGATCCTCAAGGTTCCAGACAGGCAGAGGCATCTGTCAATCAAACAACACTGCTCAGCTGCAGCGGTCAGGGCTAGCAGAGCTCAGTGTAACTCCTGCATTGCCAGGAGTCTGGAGGGAAAGCGGGCGTGTTATACTAAAGGTAAAAACAGGCCCAGTTCACACCAGGCTACTGCCCATTCCTGACAATAATGTTATATATCTATCCTCCTATATATATACAGAAGGAGACATATCATCCTATAGGAGGTATACAGAGACTGGGGGGGGGTAACTGACAGAGAGGATATATATATATATAATAGAAGAAAATCATGCGGCACTCCAATACAGCTCGTGTTCAAATGGTTTGGTTTATTTCTCCCACAAAGTGCGTTAGCGACGTTTCAGCTCAATCCTTATGAGCTTTTCTCAAGCTGTGCACAGCCGTCGCTAACGCACTTTGTGGGAGAAATAAACCAAACCATTTGAACACGAGCTGTACTGGAGTGCCGCATGATTTTCTTCTATTGTATGGATTTATACCCACGGTCCTCAAGGGTATATGCTGCTGGCCCCAACCGCATCATTATTCTCGAGTGCCGCGTCCACCTCTTTACCTATATATATTCTCCTCTCTGACAGCTACCCCCCCCCCAGTCTCTGTATACCTCCTATAGGATGATATGTCTCCTGTATAATGATATATATATATATATCCTCCTCTCTGTCAGCTCCCCCCCCAGTCTCTGTATACCTCCTATAGGATGATATGTCTCCTGTATAATTATATATATATATATCCTCCTCTCTGTCAGCTCCCCCCCCCAGTCTCTGTATACCTCCTATAGGATGATATGTCTCCTGTATAATGATATATATATATATATATATATATATATATATATATATTCTCCTCTCTGTCAGCTACCCCCCCCCCAGTCTCTGTATACCTCCTATAGGATGATATGTCTCCTGTATAATGATTTATATATATATATATATATATATATATATATCCTCCTCTCTGTCAGCTACCCCCCCCCCCAGTCTCTGTATACCTCCTATAGGATGATATGTCTCCTGTATAATTATATATATATATATATATATATATATATATCCTCCTCTCTGACAGCTACCCCCCCCCCACCAGTCTCTGTATACTCCTATAGGATGATATGTCTCCTGTATAATGATATATATATATATATATCCTCCTCTCTGTCAGCTCCCCCCCCCCAGTCTCTGTATACCTCCTATAGGATGATATGTCTCCTGTATAATTATATATATATATATATATATCCTCCTCTCTGTCAGCTCCCCCCCCCCAGTCTCTGTATACCTCCTATAGGATGATATGTCTCCTGTATAATGATATATATATATATATATCCTCCTCTCTGTCAGCTACCCCCCCCCCAGTCTCTGTATACCTCCTATAGGATGATATGTCTCCTGTATAATTATATATATATATATCCTCCTCTCTGTCAGCTACCCCCCCCCCCAGTCTCTGTATACCTCCTATAGGATGATATGTCTCCTGTATAATGATATATATATATATATATATATATATATATATTCTCCTCTCTGTCAGCTACCCCCCCCCCCCAGTCTCTGTATACCTCCTATAGGATGATATGTCTCCTGTATAATGATATATATATATATATATCCTCCTCTCTGTCAGCTCCCCCCCCAGTCTCTGTATACCTCCTATAGGATGATATGTCTCCTGTATAATTATATATATATATATCCTCCTCTCTGTCAGCTCCCCCCCCAGTCTCTGTATACCTCCTATAGGATGATATGTCTCCTGTATAATTATATATATATATATCCTCCTCTCTGTCAGCTCTCCCCCCCTCCAGTCTCTGTATACCTCCTATAGGATGATATGTCTCCTGTATAATGTTATATATATATATATATATATCCTCCTCTCTGTCAGCTACCCCCCCCCCAGTCTCTGTATACCTCCTATAGGATGATATGTCTCCTGTATAATGTTATATATATATATCCTCCTCTCTGTCAGCTCCCCCCCCCCCCCGTCTCTGTATAGCTCCTATAGGATGATATGTCTCCTGTATAATGTTATATATATATATATATCCTCCTCTCTGTCAGCTCCCCCCCCCAGTCTCTGTATACCTCCTATAGGATGATATGTCTCCTGTATAATTATATATATATATATATCCTCCTCTCTGTCAGCTCCCCCCCCCAGTCTCTGTATACCTCCTATAGGATGATATGTCTCCTGTATAATTATATATATATATATCCTCCTCTCTGTCAGCTCCCCCCCCCCAGTCTCTGTATACCTCCTATAGGATGATATGTCTCCTGTATAATGTTATATATATATATATATATATCCTCCTCTCTGTCAGCTCCCCCCCCCCCCCGTCTCTGTATAGCTCCTATAGGATGATATGTCTCCTGTATAATGTTTATATATAATATATATCCTCCTCTCTGTCAGCTCCCCCCCCCCCCCGTCTCTGTATAGCTCCTATAGGATGATATGTCTCCTGTATAATGTTATATATATATATATATATTCTCCTCTCTATCAGCTACCCCCCCCCCCCCCCCCCCCCTCTGTATACCTCCTATAGCAGAGGTGGGGAACCTTTTCCATGTCGAGGGCCGGTCGGGCCTTAATAAAATCATTCGAGGGCCGCACTCAATGTTATACCGTGCGCGGCAGTTAGTAGCGTGGGTTTGCAGCACCCGAACAAGGCAAAGTATTGTTCCCCTAATGCCCCTGCTATTGTAGTTAACCCTCTGTGATGCCCCTTGTACCTGATTTGAATCCTTAGTGATGTCCCTGGTGGCCTAGTTAACCCCCCAGCCATGTCCCTGGTGGCCTAGTTAACCCCCCCAGTCATGTCCCTGGTGGCCTAGTTAACCCCCCAGCCATGTCCCTGGTGGCCTAGTTAACCCCCCCAGTCATGTCCCTGGTGGCCTAGTTAACCCCCCCAGTCATGTCCCTGGTGGCCTAGTTAACTCCTCAGTCATGTCCCTGGTGCCTAGTTAACTCCTCAGTCATGTCCCTGGTGGCCTAGTTAACTCCTCAGTCATGTCCCCTGGTAGCCTAGTTAACCCCCCCAGTCATGTCCCTGGTAGCCTAGTTAACCCCCCCAGTCATGTCCCTGGTAGCCTAGTTAACTCCTCAGTCATGTCCCTGGTGGCCTAGTTAACCCCCCCAGTCATGTCCCTGGTGGCCTAGTTAACCCCCCAGCCATGTCCCTGGTAGCCTAGTTAACTCCTCAGTCATGTCCCTGGTGGCCTAGTTAACCCCCCCAGTCATGTCCCTGGTAGCCTAGTTAACTCCTCAGTCATGTCCCTGGTGGCCTAGTTAACCCCCCAGTCATGTCTCTGGTGGCCTAGTTAACCCCCCAGTCATGTCCCTGGTAGCCTAGATAACCCCCCAGCCATGTCCCTGGTAGCCTAGTTAACCCCCCAGCCATGTCCCTGGTGGCCTAGTTAACCCCCCCAGTCATGTCCCTGGTAGCCTAGTTAACTCCTCAGTCATGTCCCTGGTAGCCTAGTTAACTCCTCAGTCATGTCCCTGGTAGCCTAGTTAACTCCTCAGTCATGTCCCTGGTAGCCTAGTTAACCCCCCCCCCAGTCATGTCCCTGGTAGCCTAGTTAACTCCTCAGTCCATGTCCCTGGTGGCCTAGTTAACTCCTCAGTCATGTCCCTGGTAGCCTAGTTAACTCCTCAGTCATGTCCCTGGTAGCCTAGATAACCCCCCAGCCATGTCCCTGGTAGCCTAGTTAACCCCCCAGCCATGTCCCTGGTGGCCTAATTAACCCCCCCAGTCATGTCCCTGGTAGCCTAGTTAACCCCCCCAGTCATGTCCCTGGTAGCCTAGTTAACTCCTCAGTCATGTCCCTGGTGGCCTAGTTAACTCCTCAGTCATGTCCCTGGTAGCCTAGTTAACTACTCAGTCATGTCCCTGGTAGCCTAGTTAACCCCCCAGTCATGTCCCTGGTGGCCTAGTTAACCCCCCAGTCATGTCCCTGGTAGCCTAGTTAACCCCCCAGTCATGTCCCTGGTAGCCTAGTTAACCCCCCAGCCATGTCCCTGGTAGCCTAGTTAACCCCCCCAGTCATGTCCCTGGTGGCCTAGTTAACTCCTCAGTCATGTCCCTGGTAGCCTAGTTAACCCCCCCCCCAGTCATGTCCCTGGTAGCCTAGTTAACTCCTCAGTCATGTCCCTGGTGGCCTAGTTAACTCCTCAGTCATGTCCCTGGTAGCCTAGTTAACTCCTCAGTCATGTCCCTGGTAGCCTAGATAACCCCCCAGCCATGTCCCTGGTAGCCTAGTTAACCCCCCAGCCATGTCCCTGGTGGCCTAATTAACCCCCCCAGTCATGTCCCTGGTAGCCTAGTTAACCCCCCCAGTCATGTCCCTGGTAGCCTAGTTAACTCCTCAGTCATGTCCCTGGTGGCCTAGTTAACTCCTCAGTCATGTCCCTGGTAGCCTAGTTAACTACTCAGTCATGTCCCTGGTAGCCTAGTTAACCCCCCAGTCATGTCCCTGGTGGCCTAGTTAACCCCCCAGTCATGTCCCTGGTAGCCTAGTTAACCCCCCAGTCATGTCCCTGGTAGCCTAGTTAACCCCCCAGTCATGTCCCTGGTAGCCTAGTTAACCCCCCAGTCATGTCCTTGGTAGCCTAGTTAACTCCTCAGTCATGTCCCTGGTAGCCTAGTTAACCCCCCAGTCATGTCCCTGGTAGCCTAGTTAACCCCCCAGTCATGTCCCTGGTAGCCTAGTTAACCCCCCAGTCATGTCCCTGGTAGCCTAGTTAACCCCCCAGTCATGTCCCTGGTAGCCTAGTTAACTCCTCAGTCATGTCCCTGGTAGCCTAGTTAACTCCTCAGTCATGTCCCTGGTAGCCTAGTTAACCCCCCAGTCATGTCCCTGGTGGCCTAGTTAACCCCCCCCCCCCCAGTCATGTCCCTGGTGGCCTAGTTAACCCCCAGTGTCTGCCCCAAATGAAAAAAATAAACATCCCACTCACCTTTCCTCCGCTCCCACGCTGCCCAGGTCCTCTTCTCCCTCCTCTCTTCTGTGCCGGTCTTCTCCTACAGGCGGCGCGCGATGAAATGACATCATCGCGCGCGGCCCGCAGGAGTCAGAAGACGTGCGCCGCTCTGCGCCGCGCTGGTGAGGCAGGAGCCGGCATACAACACATCTTCCTGTGTCTGTGCCAGCTCCTGCCTCACCAGCGCGGCGCACGTCACAGGAGGGCAGGAGTCAGAAGATGTGCACCGCTCTGAGGGGAAGGAGCCGGCACTCACAGCATCCTCCTGGCAGCTGTCACAGACACAGGAGGATGCCGTGTGTGTCGGCTCCTTCTCCTCCAGAGCGGCGCATGTCACAGGGGAGCCGTGGGCCACATCCGGAGGTGTCAGGGGCCGGAGGTTCCCCACCCCTGTCCTATAGGATGATATGTCTCCTGTATAAT